>JAMXBB010000012.1:36331210-36770001 GCA_024138015.1 Lumnitzera littorea
CCCCCCCCCCCCCCCCCCCCCCTCATATCCCACTATATTGCATGCATGAGTATAATAATTAAAATAGATTATTTACAATAAAAGAAAAGTAAATAAACATGAGTATTGTGAGATCCTGTAAAAATTGGTAATTAATTCACAATTAGTCAATCTAAAGATTAATCGTAAAATTTAAGGTAATCGTGTAAATCATTCAATTAAGCTCGAATTTTATAATGAAGTTAAAAATGTTGATAGAAATGACCCCGTAAGTTTAGAATTAAGAAAATAAAACAATAAAATAATTAAATATTAAATTATTAAGCTACACGTATTTTACCCATTATTTATTATGAACGCGTACAATGAGTTTCAATAATTAACAAATCACTAGAGATAGATTATAAGCAAGTATATAAATTAATAAGAAAAAAATAAAAAGTTTAGTGCTCGAGACATACTTTATAAATTATGAATTATATCAACACTCTTAAAATTTAGTTAACATTCACAATGAAGGTAATAAAAGAAACAACTATGTAGTTTTAATATCTCAAATTAAGCCTATGTATATAAGATTTTGTTAGAATTCTTAAGTTTATTAAGTCAAATAACTTTATCGTAGAGTTTCCTAATGTTATGATAGATTTTTTAAAATCAACTACGTAATCTTAATAACTAATATTAATGAATAAAATTATATATATAACGTATATAAATAAGTCCTAAATAATTAATGGAACCTATCCATATATATTGTATATTAAAGAAAATTGTATTTACGTTCTTATTTTGGAACGTAAAATCAATGAAAAGTAAATTCAAATAAGATCAAATGGTAATATGAGTTCTCTAAAAGTTATAAGGAATAGTTCTATAAAGCTGAATTTCAAAAATAAATTGAAATATAATCAATATAAATTATAATATAAAGTTTATCATGTTAAATTTTAATTAGTTGAGAAATAGAAATTTTAAATTAAATATATAATATAATGTTCTATTACTATTGAAATATATTATAGAACTTTATAAATAATAAATCAACTTAAAATTTCACTTGAAAGATCACATAAAATTAAACTTATAAAAAAGAATTAAAAATAATATAATATAACTCATCACCTTAGTCGAGATAGTGAAAATGCTTATTAAAATGGCATTTAAGCCATTTGGGATATGGGAGAAATATCATACGAGAATGAGAGAAAGCGAGGCGAGGGAGAGAGAAAGAGAGAGAGAGAGAGAGAGAAGGAGAGAGAGAGAGAGGAAGGGGGTCAGATGAGAAAAAAAAAAAGAAGAAGAAGATTAGAAGGTTCAAATTTTTTCGATGTCTAATATTTTCAAGGAACTTCATTTTCATAATTATAAATATTATTTCCTTTAATTGATATTTAATTATCATAGAAAGAAATATATCAGTAATTCCGTTATTTTCCTAATTTGAGTATTTTATCTGTACGATTACATAAATTTCTTCTTTTTCAAATTTTAAACTTAGAATAATGATAGTTATATTTTTAATATTTTCATTTAATAACCTGTAAATGAGCTAGTTAAATATATATATATATATTTGTATGAATAATCTTTTTAGTATATATATAAATAAGCCATGTATTCAAAAAGGTATCTAATTAATCCTACAATTTGTGCATATTGTATAATATGATGATTCCACGTATAAGACAAATTACATATTGTATAATATTTTAAACATAATTAGTACTATTTGAAAAATAAACATATACGCTATAGACATATATTACTTATTGAATGATACTTTCTCTAATAGTATTATGTTATATTATTATGTTACAATTATATATGTAATAAAGTTACACGATAAATAACATAGAAATGATGATACATATTTAACATGTATATATGTAATAGAATGATATATATATATATTTAATAAAGTTTTGAGTATAAGTAATATAGAACCTAAACAACTGAGTAAAATTATAAATTTAAATTAAAAATAATGATTTGAAATTTATATGTAATAAGGGTATAAATACTAAATTAATATTTATATTATAAAAGCGAGCGATGACAATACGATTCACATTAGACTTAAGTAAGCAAATCAAAGACTTCAAGTTAGGATCCATACTTCGTGACATGTTGAAGTATTGTGTTATAGTACTCGGAGATATGGGAGTGCTTTTGATTGTGCTTGTAACTTAGTTAAATGTATGCATGCTTCGTTTGTGATTGTTATTTGAATTGTGGACTTGAAGTGTTACTTTGTATGTTCATATTTGATTTGCTTTACTTTGTGAAATAGTTGATCACCACCTAATTGGAAGTAATTAAAGACTAATCTTTTACTAACTGGACATGTATAACAACTGCTAGAGGAAAACGACTAGGATTCTTAAGCTAAACTCGAACCCCCTTCAATGAAGATAGCTAAAATGGTTTTTTCCCCATCCTTAGTCAAACCAAGTAACAGGCGAGGAGGTCGCAATAAGGTTGGGAGCCATGGTTCAAAGATGATTACAGGCTGAAGGTATACTCTATTGCACAAACCCCGGTTTGGTTTTGATTCACGTATGCGCGACGTCAAACTCCTTAACTTAGATTAGAGCAGGTGCAATTTTTCTAATCTCACAACAAACTAGATAACATTATGCAATGGCATTTGCTTGTTTGCATTGCATTTCATCAAAATAAGTTGATTGAAAATCACATTTGTGCCTAATGTGCTCTTTTGTCTTCGTCTCGCTTATTAAGATAGTTATGCTTACATCCCTATAGACCTTACTACAAGTTAACTAATGATTAAGGAGACAACGCCATAGCTATCCTCAAGATATTGTACTTCGACTGAGGAGTGAAGACAATTGAAGACCTATAACAACTAAACTTTTGCTTAGCCATCTTTTACCTTTTATAGAAACTAAATGGCATATGATACTCGAGAGATGCGACTGGTTTCCAAAGTGTTGTATGTTAATGCCAAACCTATGATTTTTGTAAATATTTTAAGAATACTAGAAACCTTAGATGAATAAAAATACAACTATTTTACTGATTTGTAAACTATTAGTGTTGTTGAGCAAGTTTTTTGAAAAGCTATGACACATGTTTCACTAATAACAGATACAGAATTAGGTGTTTCAAAGCGATTGAGTCAAGTATGCCTAATGTGAACTAACTCTACGATAGTAACTGTAAGGCTAACTTCTACTCTAGAATAATTCACACGGCGGGGCTATTACAACTCTATCTTTTCAGGGCGTGAAAGGTATTTTGAAATATAAATCTAATTTCGGAAGGTTTTAAGCAATTAGCCCTCTTGAAATCCCCATTGGAGTCGCCAAGGTGTCGAGCCCAAATTTTTTTATTTTTATTATTTTTCTTAACTCAACTTATATTGAACCTTATAGCCAATCAATATAAATCTTCAACTAAGGATTGATTTTTTTTATAAAACTTAAAAAAAAAAAAAACTTAGAGTTGCAACTTAACAGAGGTTAGAAAATAAATTGATTTAAAATCAATTGGGAGAATTGATTTTAACTCAATAATTGGAACACGAGAAAAAACGATCTTAAAAATGACTTTTGAAAACTAGAGATCTTAAAATTCGAAAGCTAACTTACTAAATCCTAAATGAGTACCTAAGTACCTTCTAGTAAGGAGCAAACTTATCATATTTTGGCTAAGAAAAATTTTAGTGTGTTGATTTCTTTTAATTTTTGAAAATAACTAGATTTACGTCTTTATTCATTTTTGTTTTTGTTTAAAGAAAATTCTAATGGATCTTAATTTAGTTTTTTATTTTTTGGAAAAATTCTAAAAAGCTTTAATTTTGAAAAAAAAAAAGGGGTTATTAATTTTTATTTTTGAAATTAAGATTTTCAAAGTGGTAAAACATATTTTTTTATTCTCTTCTTCTTCTTCCTTTTTTTTAGTAACAAAATAAGTATAGATAAATAAAATGAAGAAACAAATAAATAAAACTGACAACAAAACAAAACTGGACCTAGTACGCTAGGCTTAAGTCAAGAAGGAGTAGGGTCGTAGGTCAATACTAGGTAGAAGGGTCAGACTTTAGACCTTGGGTTGACTCGATACGTGCAACACATATGTAGTTAAGAGAAGGGATTGGAGCGGCTACTATAGGTCGATTAGGATAGTTCTGGGCAGTTTTTTAAGGGTGTAACACTATTCTCATGTGTTTTTCATTAGAGAATGTGGATATTTTTCAAGTACCATCATGTTTAGTAGTCGTTTAGGTGTTGAATAGAGTTAGGTCAAAGGTAGTGGTTACGAGTAGCATGGATGGTGTTTGTTAGAGTTCAAGTGGGTATTAGGTTTTAGGTATTAAGCCACCATGAGCTTGGTGGTGGTGTTAGCTTAGGCTAAGGAAGCGAAGGGGTAGGTGGTCTTAGCCAAGGCTGTCGCTTACAAACCCTAGGTGGTCAAGGATGGTGGTTAATGGCTACGGTAGGAGCTCGAACTAGTGTGTATTGTAAATTTGAGATGTGGGGAGCTTCATGGATGCAGTGGTTTTGCTCAAAGGTCCACAAGTTTGCACAATTTGCTACAGGGAGAAAGCACCACTTTAGCTAAAGAGAAAGAGTGTGTTGCAAAAGTTGTGTTTTAAAGTGATTTGAGTGATCACTAATGCTAAAATGAGCTCCTAAGACCCCTTTTTATAGTGTTGTTAGCTAAACAACCATTAATGGCCGAACCAATCATGGTTTGAGAAGCTTAGGTAATCTTCAATTTTGAAGAAAATAGCGTAGTTTGAGCTAATTCATGAGTTAAATGCTAACTTTCTTACTTCCAATATCCAATGGAAGCTTTGAAAGTTGCTTAGAGTAGAAGCATTTGATGGAAATTCATAAGCTTGAATCTTGGATTTGGAGTTTTTCTTTGACATTCAAGGCTCATTTCAATGTGTAAATGGTTGAATCTAGACTTGTTCTTAGGTTCATTCGAAAGGGGTCCATGAGATCATCATGATTTCGCCCTTGACTTAGTAAAATCATGAAGAAAATCGAATCAAATTTGGCCATGAACAGAGGAAGTTAAGCTAGGAAAGCACAAGAAAGGTGGAGAAAAAGAGGGAAAGAGGAGGAAAGAAACGCTAATGTAACACCATGTTAACCATGTCATCCACCCGTGGTCTACCACATGCTAAGGCTAATACATGGCCCAATTATTTATCAACACATGGAAAATGTTAGGGAAAAAAAAAAAATAAAATGCATTAAGTGCCTCTAAGGAGACTCAAATACAAGACCTCTAACTTATACCAATGCTAAGACCAAGTGTAGTATCGAATGGACTGTTGACCTGTGCCTTATTATTTTTTACAAAGAGTATTTATTTAATGATAACAACTAAGCCTAAGTTAAAAAGAAGTAACCAAATAAGATAAACATTATTAAAAACAAAAAAGAGTCTAATTTAAAAAGAACCAACTAAATAAGATAAAAATTATTAAAAGTCTATTTTAAACTATATTTTACCTTTTCTTTCATATATATATATTTTTTTATTTTGCACTTTTTTGTATTTTTCTAATTTTTTGTATTAGGACTCTTTTTCTTTATTTTAAAAGAAACTCCAAAAATTACATGAAGCAAAAATGAGATATCTACAAACATCATCATCAGTTTCATTACATAGGTCTAGAACCGCTACTTCCCTTCTACCTAATGGATTGTTCTAATAACACCTCGTAACAATTCAATCGAAACTCCTCTCATCGAGGTATTGTCCACTTTGACATAGTTCGTTACATAATTATGTCCCTTGGTACAATAGTTTCTTAAGAGATCACCCACTTGGGATTAACATAACCTAAGCACACTTAACTTGAAACAAAAGGCCCTCAATGATTAGAATATCGTCACTTAGTATTAAAGCAATATTACAATCTAACCCCCTCATAGAACCGATATCCTCATTAATTTTGTTACACAAGTCTAAGACCACTAACAGGCATGGGCTCTACCTTTGTGGCTAGTAGACTACTTTGATACTACTTGTAACTACTCAATAGAAACTCTTCCCACCAAGATATTGTCCTCTTTGGCATGGTTTACCCATCTTGAGATTGACCTAGCTTAAGCATGCTTAACTTAAAAGTTTTGACATACTCTAGGCCGTTGCACCAAAAGGCATTTTGATGATTAAAGTTCCTTCATCTAGTATTTAAGGGCTATTACAATTGGCACCCTATAACAATCATGAATAAGAAACCATAGTTCTACAATAGGGACTTAAAATTTTTAAGCACAAATTTCCATTCTTAAATCATCTTTCAAGTACTACTATTGGCCTAAATTTGTTAGGTCGTGGCATTTTGGACCAAAACTTAAAGCGATATATTTGACCAACCTTAAAAAGTACCTTAGAAAGCAAATTTGTTGTCTAGCTATATATGGATTTCGTACTTGTAATTTGCATGTAAATGTTATGCTAACTTTAAGAAAAATGTAGTAGAAGTTATAGTATATAATGTGGTAGAAGAAGCAATTAGTGAAATAGGTGGGATAAGGAGAGAGATAAGATCAATGAACATGGTATTGAAAGTAGTGTAGTTGGCAAAAAAAAAAGGTGTAGGTAGTTAACTAATCATTAAAAATAGTTTTATGTTATCTTTAGTATCTTAATCAAAGTATTAAAATGTTGAGATGGTATAATTGTGTAAGATACAAAAAACTGGGGCGTCCAACTTTAATGTTATTGATATATATATAGCTACATAGAGATAGCATGTTAAAGAAGTCAATGTGAACAAAATGAATGTGTGTTTCTCCTTCTTTACTAATCTATTTTGCTATATATACATGATACTAGTAAAATTTCAACCATATCAACATAATCTCCTACCGAAATTAAGACATAAAGCATATGGTAACGTATTAACAGTTTTTCCTACATAAATTTGGGAATATATCAAGATTATCTTCTAGCTAAACTTGAGCACTCTATATATAAGAATCACCAAAATATACATATCTACAATATCCTTGCCTAATACTCACCTCAAGTTGGAGCATGAAGATCACAAATACCTAACATGCAAAGGATATGCTAAAATTGCTACCAACCAGTGCCTACAAGCTATTCAAAAGTGCACAGATGAGCAATTGCAAAATAGCCAACTTTAATTCGATCCAATACATAATGACAGTCAATTTTGATAAACCTCTTGTGCTCATGAAATATAGGATTGTCACCAATGTAAAGAGTAGCTTGGTTATCGCAATAGAGACACATCAGAGGACAATGATGAATACCAAGCAATTTTAAAAGAGCTTTGAGCCATGTCAACTCACAACATGGGACAGCCATGGAATGATATTCAACTTCAGCTAAAGAGTGAAAAATAGTTGTTTCTTTGATTTCTAAGAAATAGGAAAACCACCACAAAAAAAAAAAAAGCCTGTAAGAGAACAACAAGTGAGAGGACAACTCATCCATTCAAAATTACAATAAGCAATAAGTTGACACATATTGTCCCTACATAAAAATATTATGTCTAAGATGTTCTTTAAGAAATTGAAGAGCAAGAAGTGTAATGTCCCAGTAAGCCTCCTAAGGGCTATGCATAAACCAAGCAAGAACATAAAGTACACAACACAATTTAAGATGGATAATTGACAAATAAATTAAGTGACCAATAAGACAATAGGGAAAATTACACTATTGTTTTATAAATTTTCCTTAAACCAATCAATACAAAACCATACCCATTTAATATTGGTCATCAACTAAAGTTTAAAGAAAATTGATTTTTTAAAAGAATTTTGTAAACTTTTGGAATTGTCACTCGATTGGAGTCAAGAAATGATTTAGTTCAAAACCAAATGGGTAGATTTGGCTTTGATATAGACACTGGTTTGTATAGGGAAAACCAATTTTATAAAAAGGAGGTTTTGAAAAATCGGAGAAACTTATCCAAAGGTTAAATTTTTTAAACCCTTACAAGTACCATAAACTTTCTTAATTTAGATTTAATTTCTCAAAATCATCTTTCAAAAATTGACACTAAATAAATTAGATTTTTTATTTTTACAAAATTGAGTAATTTGAACTAAAAGTAGAAAAAACTAACTTTTTCATTTTTTACATCGCTCCAGAGATGCCTACATACCTACAGTTTGAGATTAAACGTACATAGTTCTTTTCAAAAAAATTTAAGTGAGTTGATTTCTTTTAAGTTTTGAAAATGATTGGCCTTAAGTTCTTTAGCCATTTGATTTTATTTAAGAAAAACATCTAAAAGGAAAGGGTCCTAATTAGTTTGTTTATTTGTGGAAATTTTTAAAAATGTCATAATTTTAAAAGGGTTGATTTTATTTTGTTTCTATTGAAAACGTTTTTCTAAGTGATAAAATCCATTTATTTACCACTTTATTTATCATTTTTATTTTCTACTTATTTTATTTTCTTATTATTAATTTCTCTCTAAAACATAAAAATAAAACTAAACTTTTTCTTTTTTTTTTTCTTTCTTTTCCTTTCCTTTTTTCGTTTTTTTTTTTTTTTTTTTGAGTTGTAATACAATTACAATCATAAAAATTTAAACAAACAAACAAAAACATAAAAAATAAATAAATATAGAACACGATGTGGAATAAAAGGAAAAAAAAGGGTAAGCTAGACCAATCAAGGTAAGGGAGCGGATTAGAGGATGGATCAGATGGAGCTTTGGTTTGGGTTAAGTTTGATCGAGTGTAGAAATCTGAGTTGCAAAATAAAAAGTAGATCAGCACTTCAACCAACTTCTTCTAATGGTTTCCAATGAGATTTTCAAAGGGGTAAAGACACTTTTATGAGAAATTTATTCGAGAAAGTAGGTTTGGAGGAGATGTCTCAAAGTTTTGTGGTGGTTTGACCGGTTTTTTAAGTTGGGCAATGGTATTTCTAGGCTATATAGTAAGAGGAGAAGGCTTGCAAGTAAATGTTGAGAGAATCCAAGCAATTGTCGAGTGGCCAACTTTGACCACCTATGCTAAGGTGGGAAGTTTCCATGGACTAACATCCTTTTATAAAAGGTTTATCAAGAATTTTAGTACCACAACCGTACCCTTAACTAAGCTAACGAAGAAGAACATCGAATTTAAATGGGGAGAAAAATAAGAAAGAAGTTTTACCAAAGTGAAGGAAAGATTGACTTCTACACCAATATTAGCTTCACTTGACTTTAAGAAGATATTTGAGTTGGAATGTGACGTGTCAAGCTTTGGTATAGGCATTGTCTTAATACAAGAAGGCCGACCAATTGTCTACCACAGTGAAATGCTCAAAGGACCTCAACTAAACTACTCTATATACAACAAATAGCTCTTAGCTCTTATCCGAGCACTCTAAGTATGGCAACATTACCTATTGCCAAGAAAGCTCGTCATCTATACTGATCATAAGTCTCTAAAGTACCCTGAAATCAAACCAAATTGTTGAAGCGGCAAGTGAAGTGGATTGAATTCCTTAAGGAATTCAATTTTGTGATCAAGTATAAACAAGAGAAGGGCAACATAGTTGCAAATGCTCTTTTAAGAATATACACGCTGTTAGTCGAACTGTAGACTAGGTTATTTGGATTTGTAAGTATCAAAAAGTAGTATTCTAAGGACCTACACTTCGGACCCATACTTGGGTGTTGTGCCAATGGAAGAATAGTGGACTAATATTACGTGGAAGATAAATACTTATTTCGAAGCGAAAAGTTGTGCGTACCAACCTATTCACTAAGAGAGTTACTTATTAGAGAAGCCTACAATGGAGGACTCTTCAAACATATGAGCTACTAAGTAGACGATTCTTTTAGTAGAGAATGAGATGAGATGTACATTGAATTATTGAAGGCTGTGCTATATGCAAGAAGGCCATATGCCGAGCCGAGCAATGGAAAGCAATGCCTTTACCTATCTCAACCAGACCTCAAAATGAGTTAAGTATGGACTTTGTCCTTGGATTTCTAAGAACATCCTAAGGCAAAGATTCCGTAATGGTTGTCTTAGATAGATTTAGTAAGATGGCACACTTTGTGCCCTGCTCTAAGACTAACGATGTTTTGGCTATTTCTTCTCTCTTTTTGTAGGAAATTGTATAGATTCATGGAGTGCCAAGAAATGTAGTCTCAAACAGAGATCTAAAGTTCCTAAGTCATTTCTGAAGAACTCTATGGCATCAGATGGGGACTAAACTACTATATAGCACTTCCTGTCACCCCCAAACTGATGGCCAAACGTTAATCGTATTTTAGGATCACTACTCTAAGTTGCAATGGGTAAGAACTTGGCTAATTGGGACGTCTATTTGCCCGTAGTAGAATTTTCATACAACCATACAATACATGACACCACCAAGCAAACCCCCTTCAAAGTTGTCTTTATCTTTCATCCTAAGCTACCTATTCATCTCATCAACATCAAGTACAACTATTGTATTGCTCTTTCTTAGCTCTTCCACATTTTCCCATAACTTTTCATAGTCTTTTCTATAGTTACACTCCAATTGTACCAATACCCTCTCTTAGGTGCTCCTACTCTTACTTAAGGTTATATTCAACCCTAATCGTCTCTTTACTAACTCCTTTAACTCATCTTGTGTTATAGCTAGAGGTGATTCGATGGTATCCTTAAACTCCTTAATTAACCACTTAGATATAGCTCTCTTGTTTCTATACTCTTGTTGGAAAACATGCCTCTCATCATAAGCCTTCACTTAAAACTTGCCTATCCTTTTGTTGATTGATGCTGCAATATTCTAATGGCTAATTTCATCCTTACAATTAACTCTAACTTATGTACGTTTGTTTTTCTAAAACTAAACATCTCTTTAGTATAAATTGGAATGTTGAACAACAGCATCCCTAAACTATTGAACATCATCAAAGACCATGGATACAACAAAGATAGGAAAGCTCGCATAAAAATCAAAACCAAGAAAGTTATGTTGCTTTCCTTTATTACACTTTCTTCTATTACTGCATGTTTAGTCATCATACCCTTGACCTTCAAGGTCCTTAGATTCTTCATGCTCATCATCCGTATTGGCATAGTTATTGCATCATCATCATCATAATCTATTGCTTGATCCTAATCCTATGCTTGTTCCTCATCTATTATAGCTAACTTCAATCCAACACTTGAGCCTACTCATCCTTAGAATCCACTTTGTCACTTTCACCTCCATTAACACTAGTTCAATCTAAATCAAAATCAATGTTTATTTCTTTGTCTATAACCACATTGCCTTTAGGGTCCTCCTTCCCCAATACCTACAACTCGGTTACCACATTATCCTTATTAGACTTATTATGCTCAAATCATCAACTCATCTTTTAAGGTAGTTGATGGGAATCAAACTATTAAACCTATAACCCGAGCCTAAGATCGAGGGTTAGAAAGCATAACCAGGTGAATTCTTTAATTCGAGCAATTACAATCTAGCAACTTGATGCCTTAATTGAGCAAAGCCCCCTTATGCTCATTAATTGTCTCTGGCTGCCAACCTAAGCTACACTCGAACATTAGCTCGGCCCATCCAACCACCCACTCAACTGATCTAAATTCGTGTTGTGCTAAATACATCCGAGCTGAATTCATCTTGGAAGAATTGTCTACTCGGCTCAATACAGTTGACCTACCACATCTGCTCAGCACCTCAACTCGTAGTCACCAACCTGATCATACAAATTGTTTTTCTGCTAGAAAGTCAACCATCCACAGAAAGCCACATGTCTAAGCAATCATCTGACAAAATCCTTTATATGAGATACCCATTTTTGTTATGTTTTCAATTATATCCTTCATCATTCCTTATACATTACTTCTTTTAGACATTATCCTTTTAGTATTTTCCATTTTGGGTAAAATGCCCTAACTTTTCGAGTATAAATACCCACTATACATGTAACCGCAACATCTTACACTCTCTAATATTGAATATACAACCTTTTTGTGAACCCCGGCTTGTTTGCTTACTTCACTTTTATCCTAACCCTTAAGTAAGGCTAAGTAGTGAATACCCTCATTGAATCAGCTTATGCGTCATATCAAGTTAAGGCGTAAGTCCTCAGAAGTTCTTTAGTGCATCATATCCTTAGAGCTATTCAAGGTTTCACTTGTTTTTACTTTAATTATTGTTTGTGCATTTCCCACTTCATTTTCAAGCTCTTGGCAAGCTTAGACCCACCCTCGTAACTAGCCTTATCAATCCTTGGACCGGTTTGTATCATCTTAGTATCAAAGCAAAAGTTTGTCTAGGTAAGTTATGTTTGAACTTTCTTATGAGTAGCGATTGTTATGTTAGTATGTTGTAGTTGCATAAAAGTTAGATGTAAGTGTTTGAGTAAGTAAAAGGAGTAGTAGTTCACTATGTTTATATAATTTGTTTTACCCTATTTTGAGTATACAAAAATAGAGCAAGTTTCAACTGGATTTCTTGTTCTTCAATGACATTCGCTATGTTGATATCTAGCTTAAACTTTCGTGTGAAGGAAAGTGTATGTAATTTGATTGAGTTAAGAAGGCAATTTATGTTGTTTTATGGATTTTAAGTTTGTTTACCAGAGTTTTGTTAAAAGAATGATGGATCCTAGTGTTAATGCCAATATAGAAGATGACAATAGTAGTGTTGTCTACCATAGAAAACAACCCTAGGGCACCCCTAAGAGTACAGACGAGCGACTTAATGACTCACAAGCTAATGTCAAGGTCTACTCGCTGCTAATCTTGAGCTACTCAGTACGATTAGATAAGAGTGTAAATGAACTATACTCAAAGAGGGGTATCTCACAAGAATAAGTATATTCAATATCAGCAAAGGTATAAGATGCCTTATGACTATAGTAAAAGGACTATTTATAATAAGTCTTTTAGGGCAACAATACACATAAAGAAAATTACATAAAAGACAATAAAGAAAAAGATTCCTAATATATAAAAAAAAAAGAGTAAATAAGAAAAATAACGAAAAGGAATATAGTAAAAATGTTAGAAAAGTAATGGACAAGTGGCTGCTCGTCAATGGGTTCGTCTTAAGGAATCTTGGGCCGTTGTAGATGCTCAAAATGGGTGTAGCTACTGTTGGGGAATGGTACTTAGAGTTTCTAAGATAAATAAAGGATGCTGCTGTTCAGTAGGCTGAATGAGTAAAGCTCGGCATGTAGTAGCCCCGATCTTAGTACTCAATAGGTAGGTCTTAACACTTGTCATTCTTATAGGTTGGGAGAGTAGAGCTCGGCGTATGGTGGTTTCAATCTTAACATTCAGTAGGTCAACCATAGCACTTGAGGGGTCAACAACTAGACAAGGGTCAGAGTAAAACAGAGCATATCTAAGTTGGGACATTAAGGAGTTCATCCATAACTCTTCCACATACAAGAGCTCATCCTTAGCAAACTGACATGAAAGTATCCTCCTCGTAAGAGATTATAGTCCTTATAGATGGGCACAAGTGAGGGGTTTGGAGGTCAGCAGTCCATTAGTTCCCCAGAGTTGTTGAAAATTTGCCCTCAAATCTTGGTCTTCTTCTTCTAGCACATAGGATGTCAAGTCGACAACATTGAAAGTAGGAGATACTCTATATCCGTTAAGCAGCTCTAGCTCATAAGTTGTCATTGACATGCTGAAGGATCTTAAAGGGTTTATCCGACCTAGTGGATAACTTATTTGTCCTCTTCCCTGGAAACGTTCCTTGCTGAGGTGGATCCAAACAAGGTCTCTTGGGCTATAAATGACTTGCCTCCTACTTCGGCTTCCCTGTTCCTTTTATCAAGCTACACTCTTAGTTAGTTGCTTGGCAACCTTCTGATGTAACTTCTGGAACTCCTTGGCACGCTATTGGCTTAATTGACTTTCTCCTTAGGGGTTTGGTTAGATAACCATGTCCAAGGGTAAGTTCGGGTTAAGTTCATAAATGATCTCAAAAGGTAAACTTTTGATAAACTACTGACCATCGATCCCATTACTTGCGTACGACTTCAAGGCCTCCGATCCCTCACTCAAAGAACCCTCACTCAAAGAATCCTCTCTCAACAACCTACTGATGACAAGAAACTTTACACCGAAGAAAGGTGACTAAACTCCTTGAGCTTCCCACATTGTTATATGTTGATCTATACCTTCAGTTATGATGATGCCAACAAATTCCCTTACCAAGGACCTTATGCTGAGTAAGCTGACCAACTGTTACTGAGAGGTTCTTATCGAATGACGAGAGACTCAATTACCGGCCAAGTAGCTTTCTCTCAACATGTTACCATTTCTCTCGTCACCCTCTTCTCATCTCAACCCCTTTATTTGCCACAACATCTTGATCCCTTTCGCTTATTGTGTTTAAAGAATCTTCGTATGGGACCAATGTTACACTACTACCTATCTACCTCATTTGACATTGTACTACTTTTCCATTTTTTGTCTTTTGTACTTTTTACCTTTTTCGTATGTACTAAGAATCCTCTTTTTATATATACTTTCTTGTAATTTCTTTATTTGTAATATTACCTTAGGAACTTACTATCGATAGTCCCTTTCCCTTGTAAGTCACAGATAACAAGAGAGATAATCATTGACTTTCCTATTCTTGTGAGATAACCATCTCCAAGTTCATTTTTATACACTTTTATCTAATCTTACTGAATAACTCGGGATTAATGGCAGGTGAACCTTGACATCAACTTATGTGTCATATCAAGTAAAGTGTTAAGTCGTGTTGTGTTTGTTGGTGAGTCACATCCTCCTAGCAGCTTTACGTTAGTTATTTTTGTTCGTTCATGGACTAATTCCCTCTATTTTCTTCGATATTTTGGATGACCCATTTGGTTCAAATTTGCTACAGTAAGTCCTAGTAACAACTAAGCTCCTAAGTACACCATATAATCCTAGTATCAATGCTTGAGGTTAAGACCGAGAATGGTATAGTGATAGTCAGTCTATTGTTCGAGGTACTTATGTGTATTGAGGCATCCGTATGAAGTGTATTTATTAAAGCTTTGTCTTAAGAATGTTGAACCCTAATGTATAGGGAGAGATTAATGATGCCAAGAGTGATGCTCATGGTCGTAGTTAAGTTACCCAACAAACAACACGTATTATTGATGAGTAGATACAAGATCTTGCTGCTATTATAGCTAACTTAGCTGTCTAAATAAACAGAGTCTTAAAGATTGGACCACATGAGAGAGTTGCTGAGCAGGGCCAACAAATGAGAGATAGGCTGAGAAGATAGATGAACGAGCGAGCTCTAGAGGCCTTTTTAGAGAACCAAGCACCACCTCGATGTGTAGATAAAGTTGCAAGAAGAAGGTTGGAGATGAACAAAGTGGAAGAATATGAGGAAGGAGAAAACCAGTATGATAGGATTGATGAGCGTGAGTTTAGAGCACTAAGAGGTGCTGAACATCTTAAGGTACAGATTTCGAGCTTCAACAGGTCTAGTAGTGCTAACAACTACTTGGATTGAGAAGAGAAGATCAAAAAGATATTCAACTTCCATGATTATGAAGATGTTGTCTACATTAGAGTGGCCGTATTAGAATTTTCTGGATATGCAGCAATGTGGTGGAAGAAACTACATAATGTTCGCCTAAGAGGCTAACACAAAGTCCGAACATGGAACGAAACGAAGAGAGTTCTGAGAAGTAGGTTCATTCCTAAATACTACAAACAAGACACTTTCCAACGACTTCAAGACTTAAGGCAAGGTAATAGATTCATAGGCGACTATGTCTTAGAGTTTCAATTGCTCGTGATACGATGAGATGTCAATGAACTTAAGACTCGAACTATAGTACGGTTCATCTTTGGACTATGGGTTGAGATTAGTAACATCGTAGAATTACAAAACCTCACAACTCTGGATGAAACCATCCATGTGGCCCAAAGAGTTTAAAGGCAATGGCGAAACTAGGTTAATCGAATGTCGAGTAACCGAACATTGATGCTAAATAAGAGTGGCTTGCCGAGCCAAATAAGGAATGACAAAGCATCAAATAGTTCCGAAGTGGAACACTAAGGTCAGATGCTGAGCCAACCAAAAGAAGGCTAAGGTAAGAGCAAGACCAAGGAGCTTGAGATCCAAAGAGACCTAAGTCAGAGTTCAAGAAGAAAAACCGAGAAATCAAATGTTTTAAATGTCTAGGCTATAGATATGTGGCTAGTCAATGTCCAAATCGCCAAGTCATGACCATAAAGGGAGACAAGCCCCAGTTTGAAGTAGAAAGTGCGAGTGAAGGAGAGGAAGAAATGGCAACCAATCAGATGCTAGAAGAATTTCAGGAAGACCTCAATGCTGAGATACCTCCTAAGGGTAGGGCCGAGTATTTCTTTGTTGCTTAATGATCTCTCAGTACTATTGTGGCTAACGAAAATGAGCAAAGAGAGAACCTCTTCCATACAAATTGCCAGGTAAATGGCAAGCTATGTATGGTGATCATTGACAAAAGGAGCTATACCAACATCATCACGCAAGCGGTAGTTAAGGCTATGAAATTGCCAACCCTTCCATACCCCAAGCCATATAAGATTCACTGGCTTAATGAGAAAGAAGGACTACAAGTTGCCGAGCAAGTTACAGTGCCAATTACCATTGGTGATAGGTATAGAGACGAGGTGCTGTATGATGTCCTTCTCATGTATACTTCTCGCATATTACTTAGTCGACCATGGCCATTTGATTTGAGAGTGTTACATGATGGGTATAAAAACACTTACATGTTCTAGAAGGACAGCAAGAAAATTATATTGACACCTATGAGTCCTAAGGAAGTGCAAGAAGCCCAAGAAAAAGTTACTAGATCTCTACAACAGAAGTCCTTGGTGATTTCCCAAGCTCAGTTTGCACAAGAAGTCAAGGCCGAGGACTATGTGCTCCTTTTAGTCAAGGGATTCTTAAAGGTTAGAGAAGCCAAGAACTTACCTGTCGAAGTGTAGTAGCTGCTTCAAGACTTTACCGACCTATTCCCTATTGAGATGATGAAAGGTTTACCTCCTTTGAGAGGTATTGAGCATTGCATGAACCTCCAACCGAGGGATGCATTACCAAACCGACTCACTTATAGGCTCAGTCTAGAGTAGGCAACTGAACTGAAGAAACAAGTAGATGAGTTGATGGATCGCGGATATGTCTATAAGAGCATGAGTCCTTATGCCGTACCCGCTGTTCTCATGTCAAAAAAGGATAGAATGTGGTGAATGTGCATTGACAGTCGAGCTATCAAGAAGATCACTATCAAATACTAATACTCGATCCCACGGTTTGATGATATGCTTAACGAGCTACATGGTGCTTGCATCTTCTCTAAGATTGACCTGAAGAGTGGTTACCACCAAATATATTCGGATCATAAATCTCTTAAGCATCTTCACGGGCAACAGAAGCTTTCTTAACATTACGCCAAGTGGGTCGAGTTCTTAGAGACCTTTTGCTATGCATCAGATATAAGAAGGGAAGCACCAACATAATGGCTGATGTACTTTCTCGTCGCCATACCCTCATCAAAATGTTACAAGCTAAGGTGCTTGGATTCGACACTTCACCTGATCGGTATGAACATGACCCACATTTTGGACCTTTAGTAGCTAGGTTTATTATTAGAGGAGTTGTGGAAGGGTTCTACTTGAGTTAAGGTTTTTGATGAAGGGCAAGCAGGTTTGTATGCCGAGTAGTTCAGCAAGGGAGCTACTTATTCGAGAAGCTCATGCCGAAGGTTTGGCCGGCCATTTTGGGGAAAAGAGGACGACTGAAATATTGGAGCAGTTTTACTATCTTGAGATGATAAAGGATTGGCACCGAATACGTAAAAGGTGTGAGGTATGTAAATATGCAAAGAGGAGGAGAGAGCCCTATGGAGAATATACACTCCTACCAATTCTAAAGTAGTTGTGGACCGATCTAAGCATGGATTTCATGCTCGGCCTTCCACAAATGCCAAGAAGATACGACTCAATCTTGGTGGTGGTTGATCAATTCAGCAAAATAGGTTACTTCATTCCCTGCTACAGAACTAATGATGCTTCACCCATCACTAACCTCTTTTTGCAGAAAATCATGCGACTACATGGAGTGCCGAGGAGTATTGTGTCCGACCGTAATTCAAAATTCATGACCTTCTTTTGAAAGACCCTATGGAGGAAGATTGGCACTAAGCTCCTATTCAGTACCTTTTACCACCCCCAGACAGATGGCCAAACTAAAGTAGTGAACAGAACCGTCGGTAACCTCCTGTATACTATTGTTGGAAAGAACTTTCGTAACTAAGATTTATGCCTACCCATCATTGAATTTGCCTACAATTGTTCAACTCACAACTCAACTGGAATATCATCATTTGAGGCTGTTTATGGACTTAACCCGAACCTACCTTTGGATTTAATTAACAGTCCAACTACATAAGGGGAAAGTCAATCCAGCCTACAATGTGCCAAGGAATTCCAAAGGTTACATCGAAAGATTGCCAAGCGATTAGCGAAAACTATAACCCAACAGAAGGAAGCGAGAAGCTGCGAAAGGAGACGAGTTGTTTATATCCCTAGGGACCTTGTCTAGATCCATCTTAGCAAGGAACACTTCCCTAGTAAGAGGACGAACAAACTATCTCTCAAAATTGATGGACCTTTCAGGATCCTTAGGTGCATTAATGAAAACACTTATGGGGTTGAACTACCCGAGGGTTTCGATGTGTCTACCACATTCAACATCGCCGATCTGACTCCCTATGTGCCCAATGATGACAAGAACCAAGATTTGAGGGCAAATCTTCAACAACCTCGAGTAACTGATGAACTACTGACCATTAGTCCCATTACTTATGCATAGCTCTGAGGCCTCCAATCCCTGACCCGAAGAATCCTCTCTCGACAACCTACTAATGATGAGATGTACCTGATGATGATGAGGATCATGATTTGAGGGCAAACCTCCAACAACCCTAGGGAGCTGATGGGTTACCAACTACCAACCTATTCACTCGCGCACGCCTTAAAGGCTTCCATTCCCTTACCCGAAGGATTCTTTCTCGTTAACCCGCCAATGACGAGAAACAATATGCTAAAGGAGGATAGTTGAATTCCCTAGGAGCTCTAGGTGGTTATACTATGCTCTGTTTATTATCCCATGCCAATGTCAACCTTCCTCTAGTCGAGAGCTCTGTGCTGAGTAACTAAACTTTCAACTATCGAGAGTCTTCTACCGAGTAAATGCAGTTAGCTCCTGGCTAGGTACTTCTCTTCTAACTCTCATGGCATCCTTTCACTTCTCAGCTTCCTTATCACCATAATACCTCGATTCCTCCCACTTGCAATGCTTAGAGAACCTTTATACGGATCCAATGTTGCACTACCACCTATCCTCTCCATCTAATATTGTATTATTTTTCCCTTTTTTTCTTTTGTCCTATTTACCCCTTTTCATATGTTCAAGGAATCCCTTTTTACTATAAATTGTCCCTTCCCCTTGTAAGTTGAATATCGGACTTTACACATAAGCATTAAATATACTGTTTTTGTGAGACAACCCTCTCTAAGTCCATTTTCAAATGCCCTTATATAATCTTGTCGAGTAGCTCAAGATTAGTAATGGGTGAACCTTAGCATTAACTTGTGTGTTGTATTAAGTGAGGTGTCAAGTCGTGTTGTGTTCGTTGGTGTGTCATATCCTTCGAGTTGCTCCACATTAGCAACCCTACTTAGTTTATAGACCTACTCATTCTATTTTCTTCGATATCTCAAAAGACCCACTTGTTCGAATCTGCAACGGTAAGTCCTAGTGATAATTGAGCTTCTACACACATCATTGGTCCTTCCTAACCTCGAAATCCTTGTCCTTACTCTTGCTTCGACCATCATCAAGTTAGCTCAACATCTGACCTTAGTAGTCCACCTCAAAATTGTATTGAGCTCAGTCACATCCTAGTAGACTCAACATACCAGTTTTTCTTGGCAAGCCTAGTCAATTGCTCGGCACTTACCTAATCTAATTCTACCTCTACCTTTCGACCCTCTGTGCTACTTAGATGGTCTCATCTAATGTCCCAAGTCTTTGTATTTTCACAACGTTACCAATTTTAGTCCTTAGCCTAGAAATGAACTATGTTATAGTCTTCACTTCAAGTTCGTCAACATTACATCTGATCAATAGTGACTAGAACTCTCCAACATACTCGTCTACTAATTTATTACCTTATCTCGGGTCTTGGAGACATTAGAAAGTGTCTTACTCGTATTGTTCGGGAACAAACCTACTCCTTAGAACTCTCTTCATCTCATTCCAAGTTCAGATCTCACGTCGAGCTCTCTGATGTACATTCTGTAACTTATTTCACCACATTTGATAGGAATCATGGACCAATCACGTACTCCCAAGCTCATGGGCTTGCCCAATTGGTTCGCCAAGCTGTTCGAGGTGAGCTAAACACCAAGGAGCAATGCATTCTCAATCTAACTTGTTAGGCTACTTCGCTCTCTATGTCGTTCAAGAAGCCGCCGAAGTGATCAACCAACATGCCAAGTCGACCCCTCCACAACAAACCCTAGTCTAAGCATCAAATCAAGATATAGCCAACCTCACCAGTGCTAAGGCTAAGCTAACAATTGTCAAGAGTTGATCATCTGAGGCCGACCCAAAAATGAGTTACCCCTTAAGTTAACTTTAGTCCAATCCTAACTATCTAAGCTATCGAACTACCGACGCTAACCTTACCTAATCGGAATTTGTCCCTGCTCAGATAATAGTGTCATGGGGACCACAAAATTAGCAAATCATGTACGCTGTCCTTTTTCTAACATCCTTACTACCCTTTTCTAACAAAAGAAATTCTTTTTGCACGATTACATTGATACCCTTGTAAATCATTCCCTTTTTTCCTTAGCTAGTAAGGATCCTTTTCTGTAATTTCCTGCAACTTAGGACTTACTCTAATTAGGTACTATAAATACTTGCAAATTGTAATAGCCACGGGGACAACATACAGAAAATATACTAAACTTTTATACTCTCTCAACCTAAGTGTTCTTCTACTTACTCTTGAGATACTCTTATCTAGCTTATTAAGTGTGGACTAATGGCGGGTGACCTCCAACCATACTTGTACATCATATCAAGTGTGACTCAAGCTCATATGAGGTGTTGGTGCATCATATCCATCGTTGGTGCACAAGAACCCCCACTTAACCTTCGACTATCATTTATCCTTTAGACCATCTCGTGGTTTAAACTTACCCCTTGGTTACGCGTGATATTGGTCTTGTATGTTTGTCCACGTACCTGTACCATCCTAGCATCAAAGCTTAGGTTAAGTTCAAAGGCTAGTTTCTGCTACCTTTTTCTTTAAGTAATTTGCTACTGGTTTTGTGTGTTTGAGGTTTCTATTAACACTAGTAGTTTAGTAGGTGAATAGTATTAAAGACATTCGGTGCTCTATTTTCCACTACTTCTTATATGCAAAAACAAAGTGGTTATTGACTTGTTCATTATACGTAGTTGTAGGAGCATTAGTTACTGTTATGCTATTGTTATTCGCAAAAAGGACTCTTGAGTAGTATTTTTAAACATCAATTTCATGAGTTAAACTAATAATGTCAGATTCAAGTGTTCAAGGAACTCTAGAAAACCAAAAAAGTGGTGCTCAACATGGTTAAGGGCAAGAAGGAAGCTTCACACCTCAGTCAGTGGGTGACTGCTTAAATAGGCTTACTAACTTAGTAGTTAGTTTGGTGACCGTTATCCAAAAAGATAGACAATAAGCTAAAAATAGCCCAACTAGATGATGTAAGTAGCAAGAGTGATGCAATGGTTAGTTTGGCCAAGCTAATGTTCAACTACCTCGAATTGAAGGAATGGGTAAAGCTATTAGGTGTAAGTTAGCACTAGAAGAAATTGAAGAAGAAGAGGAAGGGGACGACAAAGCAAAGGAGTACTATGAGCCTGAAGAAAGGAATATACGAGTCCCTAGGGTTAAAGGGTTGAGATGCCGAGCATTACCTAGATTAGGTAGACAAAATTGAGAAGCAATTGAATGTCATAAAGTACTAGATAATGCAAAAGTTAGACTTACTGTACTAAAATTCACTTGCAAGCCACCCAACAAAGGGAAGGGGAATGAGAAATTAGGAGTTAGGATGAGATGAAGTAGGTCATGAAGAGAAGGTTTGTGCCAAGCTACTATCTGCAAGATGCTTTCAAAAGGTTGTAGAAATTGAGGCAAGGAGGATCAACTGTTGAAGCTTATGTCAAGGATTAGTGAGCTAGAAAACCGAACTATATCCCAATTCATCAATGGATTAAAATACGAGATCAAAGATATCTTACAAACCATAGATATTAGGACACTTGACAATGAAATCTAAGCTGCGCAGAGGATAGAAAGGCACTGAATAGGAAGGTTCCAACCACTAGTCAGCCGACCTAGCAATAGCTAAACTATTTTAAGTAGACCTGTACGAACGAAACCAAGTAAGGTTGCTAAGATTTGACCTACACAGACTACTCAAGCAGAAGGGAAGGAAGTCCCGAAGAAGTTTGAGAAAGGCCAAAGTTCAAGGAGGAAGATGAGTAAGATCAAGTGTTTCAAATGCCAAGGATTTGGACACATGGCCGCTCAGTGCCCGAATAGAAGAACTATGGTGATCTAAGGTGAGGTACTGATTGTCGAAGTAGACAGTACTGATGAGGAAGTAAAGGTGCTAAAGGAGAATAGATAAGCTAAGCTGCTTGAGGAAAAAGTTATCTGCAGTGAAGAAGGCAACTTTCTGCCGACCACCCTAGTGTTGAGGAGGACAATAAGTGTCAATCCTATACCCAAAGACAAACAGAGAGAAAATCTCTTCCACATTAAATGCAAGGTGAATGAGTCACTGTATGCCCTGATCATTGACAGTAGGAGTTGCACTAATGTAGCCTCTACATTTATGGTCCAACAATTAAAATTGCTAACCAAGCCCCACTTGAAACCTTATAAGCTTCATTAGCTTAGTGATAAAGGATCCCTATAGGTGAACAAACAGGTGTCTATGCCAATCTACATTGGAAAATATCGAGATGAAGTACTCTGTGATGTACTGCCCATGAGTGCATCCCACATTCTACTTGGATGACCATAGATATTCGATCGAGCTGTGGTATATGATGGAAGGAGGAATACATGTTCTGTGGAACATAATGGTAAGAGGATGAAATTGAGTCCTATGACTGCCGAGCAGGTAAAGGTCATGCGGTCCTAACTTAGCTGAACCCTAAAGAAAGAAGCTTTAGTAGTGACCTAAGTTAAGCTAAAAAGAAAAATGGAGCTTGAAGGACTGACCTAACCTATCTGCTAGTTCAAAGGATACTAGAGATGAGGTTCGAAGAGAGGGAGCAACTTGCCAAGATGAAAAAATTATTAGAAGAGTTCACCAATATGATCCTAGAAGTGCTACTGGAAGGACTGCTTCCCATCTAAGGCGTCGAACATGTAATTGACTTACAGCCAGGAGCCGCATTGCCGAACAAGCCTACCTATAAGCTGAACCCTAAACAGGTTACTAAGTTACAGAAGCAAGTAAATGAGCTATTAAAGAAAGGGTATATATACAAGTCCCTTAGGCCTTGTGCCGTGTTGGCCTTGTTAGTACCGAAGAAAGATGAGTCTTGGAAAATGTATGTAGACAGCCAAGCAATCAATCGAATCACCATCAAGTATAGGTATCTCATACCCAGGCTTAATGACATGTTAGACAAATTAAGCGAAGCAAGAGTGTTCTCCAAGATTGACCTCAAATTTGGATACCATCAAATTTGAATGCATGAAGGTGGCAAGTGGAAGACTGCATTCAAAACGCGCCATGGATTATATGAATAGCTTGTAATAATGTTTGGACTATCGAACGCACTGAGCACATTTATGTACTTAATAAATCATGTGCTTCGAGACTTATTAAGAAAGTTTGTCATAGTTTATTTTGACGACATCTTGGTGTATAGTCTCGACTTAGAGACTCACCAACAACATCTCCAAAGAGTCTTCACAAAACTTCAAGCTAAATAGCTCTACGCCAATCTAAAAAAATGCAACTTTTTCTAACCCAAAGTGATATTCTTAAGGTTTGTTATAAATAGTGGTGGCATACGAATTGATGAAGAGAAGATTAAAATAATCACCAAATGGCCAGTGCCAACCACTTTGGCCGACGTAAGGAGTTTCCATGGCCTGGCATCATTCTATCACAAGTTTATAAGAAATTTTAGTACAATTGTAGTCCCATTCACCGAAATCTCAAAGAAGAATGTTGAATTCAAATGGGGAAAGATGGAGTAGAGGAGTTTCGAGGAGCTGAAAGAGAGGCTGACCACAGCCTCCATCATATCTCTGCCAAGCTTTAACAAAGTTTATGAAGAAAAGTGTGATGTGTCCGAACTAAGCATAGGTGCTATACTGATGCAAGGAGGCTGACCAATTGCTTACTTTAGTGAGAAACTTCAAGGAGCTATACTCAACTATTCTGTCTATGATAAGGAGTTCTACTCCTTAATTTGAGCCCTAATGGTATAGCAACACTATCTGTTACCCAAGGAATTTGTGATCTACATCGATCATGAATCCTTAAGATATCTAAAGAGCCAACCAAAGTTGTCTCAAAGACAAGCCAAATGGGTAGAGATCATAGAGGGATTTTCCTATGTCATGGAGTATAAGAACAGGAAGAACAATGTAGTGGCTAACGCCCTATCAAAATGACATACCCTCCTGACCAAACTGCAAATAAGGCTACTTAGTTTTTCAACAATAAAGAATTTGTATGCTAAGGATCCACACTTCGGTCTTATTTATGCCCGGTGTGAAGAGAGATAGACTTTGGATGACTATCATAAGGAGGACGGATACTTGTTCAGAAAGAGAAGATTGTGTCTCCCGACTTATTCTATAAGAGAATTGCTAGTGCGCGAGGCGTATGGGGGGCAAATTAACAGGACACTTCAACCAACGCCAAACCTATGAGGTACTCTCATCCAGATTCTTTTAGCTAATGATGAAGAGAGATGTCTAATCAATGCTAAAAAGGTGTATGACCTGCCGAAAAGAGAATAGCTATGCCGAGCAAGGACACTATCTACCCTTACCCATCCTTACCAAATCCTAGTTCGAGCTAAGTATGGACTTCATGTTGGGGTTACTAAAGATGTCCCGAATGAAGGACTCCATCATGGTGGTCGTAGATCAATTTAGTAAGAGGGCAC
Source organism: Lumnitzera littorea (assembly GCA_024138015.1). Lineage (NCBI taxonomy): Eukaryota > Viridiplantae > Streptophyta > Magnoliopsida > Myrtales > Combretaceae > Lumnitzera > Lumnitzera littorea. Next base: position 36,356,384 of record JAMXBB010000012.1, read on the forward strand.
ATTTTGTGCCTTGTTCCAAAACTAATGACGCTTCAGCTATCTCTTTTCTTTTCTTTTCTTACAAGAAATAATCAAGCTTCACGAGGTTCTTAGGACTATTGTTTCAAACCGAGACCCGAAGTTCATGAGCCATTTCCGGAAGACATTATGGAGGCAAATGGGAACTAAACTATCATACAACACGTCCTACCATCCACAAACCGACAAACAGACCGAGGTTGTTAATAGAACAGTAGGAACTTTACTATGGGTTACTGTTAAACGAAACATGGGTAATTAGGATCTATACCTACCAGTCATTGAATTTGCTTATAATAGGATAGCCCTTAGCGTGACGAACAAGTGTCCCTTTAAGGTAGCCTATGGGTTTAACCCTAAGCTTCCAATCGATCGGGTTCCCCTACTAAGACCAGCTATAGAGAGGGTCAAAGCCATCAGAGCTATGCACCAAACGGTGGTAGAGCAATTAAGTTGAGCTACTACTAAGCTCAAAAGGAGAGGTCGAAGATAGAAAAAGAGAGAATTCTAACCAGGTAATTTGGTATGGATCCACCTCAGCAAGGAATGATTCCTGAATGTAAGGAAGAGCAAGTTATCTCCTAAAGCCGACAAACATTTCAAGGTGCTTGAAAAGATTAATCCTAATGCTTACTGAATTGAACTGCCTAAGGAATATGGAGTCTCATACTCCTTCAACATAGTCGATCTCCAACCGTACCTTCCCAAGGACAAGTAATCTAGGGCCAAGCTAAATTTGATCCCAAATCTCAAATAACCTGAAGGGGATGATAGGAATCACGGACCAATCACATGCTCCCAAGATCATAGGCTTGCCTAGTTGGCTTTCCGAGCTATTTGAGGTGAGTTAAGCGCTAAGGAGCAATGCATTTCTTAGTCTAACTTGTCGAGCTACTTCTCTCTCTACGTCATTCAAGAAGTTGCCCAAGTGATCAGCCAACATGCTGAGCTGACCCCTCCACAACAGATCCTAATCTAAGCATCGAATCAGGATATAGCTAACCCTACCAGTACAGAGGCTAAGCTAACAACTGTTAGGAGCCGATCATCTAAGGCCAACCCAAAAATGAGTTACCCCTTGAGTCAACCCCAATCTAGTCCTAACTATCCAAGCTACTGAACTATCGATGCCAACCTTACCTGATCGGAATTTGCCCTTTGCTTAAATAACAGCGTCATTGGGACCACAGAATTAGCAAACCATGCACGCACTTTCCTTTTTCAAACATCTATATTGTCCTTTTCTAACAAAGGACATTCTTTTTGCATTTCCTGTAACCTAAGACTTACCCTAATTAGATATTATAGATACTTGCAAATTATAATAGCCGCAGGGACAACATATAGAGAATATACTGAACTTTTATACTCTCTCAAGCTAAGTGTTCTTCTACTTACTTTTGAGCTACTCTTATCTAACCCACTGAGTATGGACTAGTGACAAGTGACCTCAACTATACTTATATATCATATCAAGTGTAACTCGAGCTTGTGTGAGGCATTGGTGTGTCATATCCATTGTTGGTGCATGGGAACCCTTGCTTAACCTTCAACTATCGTTTATCCTTTGGACCATCTCGAGTTCCAGACCCACCCCTTGGTTTCCCATGATATTGGGCTTGTATGTTGATCCATAAACCTGTATCAACATTGCTGCATGCCTAGTAATTCTAACGTAGCTACTAGAATACGAACAGCATCTTCATAATCATAAAAATCGAATATCTTTTTAATCTTCTCCTCCTAGTCCAAGTAGTCATTAGCACCTAGTCCAAGTAGTCATTAGCACTACTAAACCCATTAAAACTTGGGTCTACACTTTGAAATGCTCAGCTCCTTTAACAGCTTTAAGCTTACATTCCTTAACTCCATCATACTACTCCTCTTCATACTCCTTAACTTCATCTAACTCAAGTTTCCTTCTCATAACTCTGTCAACATATCAAGCTGGAGCTAAGTTTATGTTCATAACTTTCGACGCTCAATGTTCACCCATTTGTTTTCTTAACCTATCTCTTACTTCTCAACTCTGTTCAACAACTCTTTCTGATAACCTAGTCTCTACATCCTTTTGTACAGTAATAGCCAAATTGACCACAATAGTAGCAAGGTCATGTATCTGCTCATCAATAGCTCATGGGGTCTATTGAGTGATACAACCACAACTATGAGCATCATTCTTAGCATCATTAATCTCTCCTTAAACATTATGATTCAACATTCTCAATACAAAACTTTAGGAAATTCACCACTTAGAGAATTCTCGTAACCCTTGTAAAAACTATGTCATATAGTGACTTAAGGGCTTGCTTTGTTTTTTCACACGAAAACAGAGTACAACAAAACACTCACATATAGAACAAGAACAACTACTCCAACACTAAGCTTTCAGTTGTAACTTCAGGCTTTGATACTAGGATTATATAATGCACTTAAAAGCTTAATAATCACTAGGGCTTACCATAGGGAGTAGTAACCAAGCAGGTCCTTTAAAGTGTTAGAGAAGATGGAATGGAAGAGATGTTAAATGTAGTAGCTTCCGTAAGGCCACTCGAAGGATATGATAGACCAACGAACACAACACGACTTAACATTTCACCCAGTATGACTCACAAGCTAATATTAAGGTCTACTCACCACTAATCTCGAGTTACTTAGCAAGATTAGATAAAAGTATAAATGAAGTGTACTCGGAGAGGGGTATATCACAAGAACAAGTATATTTAATATTAGAAAAGGTGTAAGATGCCTTACAACTACAGTAAAAGGACTATTAATGGTAAGTCCTTTAGGGCAACAATACAAATAAGGAAAATTACATAAAAGATAATGCAGAAAGAGATTTCTAATATGTATGAAAAAGGGTAAATAAGACAAATATCAAAAAAGTAATGGACAGGTGGTAACCTGTCAATGAGTTCGTATTAGGGAATCTTTGGTTTGCTATAGATGCTTAAAATAGGTATAGCTACTGTTAGGGATGGGTACTTAGAGTTACCGAGACGAATAAAGGATGTTGCTATTCAATGGGCCAAATGAGTAAAGCTCAACGTATAATGGCCTCAGTCTTAGTACTCGGCAAGTTGGCTTCGGCACTTATTGTTCTTGTAGGTTAGGAGAGTAGAGCTCTACGTATGGTAGCCTTAATCTTGGCACTTAACAAGTCAGCCTCAGCATTTAAGGGGTCAACGACTAAATAAGGGTCAGAGCAGAGTAGAGTGCATCCACCCTTCCGTATACAAGAGCTCATCCTTGGCAAGTTGACATGAAAGTATCCTCCTTGCAAGAGATTATAAGCCTTAAAGACGGGTACGAATGAGGGGTCCAAAGTTCGATAGTCCATTACATGCTACCCATGTATGCATCTCTTATGCTACTAGGCTAACCATGGCTTTTTGACCGGAGGGTCATGTATGATGAATTCAAGAACACCTATGTACTCAAGAAGGATGGAAGGAAGATTATTTTAAACCTTATGACACCGAGTTTAGTTAGTAAGCTGTAAGCTAAACTTACTCAAGGATCTAAGAAGACTTTGATTTTGAGTAAAGTCGAGCTCCGAAAAGCTATTAAGGTTGAAATGCTGACTTTTATGTTGGTTAGGCAACTACTAGAGTTGAAGAAACAGATTACGCTACCCCTTGAGGTGAAGGAGCTACTAGATGAATATTCCAACTTGTTTTTGGAGTAGTTGCTTTAGGGATTACCCCCTTTCTAGGGTATAAAACACTATAATGACTTCATACCCAGTGCTGCCCTACCAAACATACTTGCTTATATAATGAATCATGAGCAAGCTACAAAGCTCCTAAGACAAGTCAATGAATTATTAGAAGAAGGATATGTGAGAGAGAGTTTTAACCCCTGTATTGTACCTGCATTGCTTATACCAAAGAAAGATGACGCTTGGTGTATGTATGTAGATAGCAAAGCTATCAACAAGATTATGATTAAGTACTGGTACTCAATTCCGAGGTTAGATGATATGTTGGATAAACTGAGTGGTGCAAAAGTATTCAGTAAGATCAATCTGAAGTTTAGATACCACCAAATTAGAATGAGGCAAGGGGATGAATGGAAGATTTCCTTTAAGACCCAACATAACCTGTACGAGTGGATAGCCATGCTTTTCAAATTATCAAATGCCCCAAGTACTTACATGAGACTAATGAATCATGTTTTAAGAGATCTGATCGGAAAGTTTGTCGTCATCGTTTACTTTGGTGACATCCTTGTCTATAGTGCCGACTTGGCAATACACGCTGACCATCTCCAAACTATTTTCAATGTCCTCTGAGTAAAGAGATTGTTTAAAAACTTAAAGAAGTATTGTTTCTATCAAGAAGAAGCGATCTTCTTAAGCTACATGGTTGGCTGAAAAGGATTGAGAGTTGATGAAGAGAAGTTACAAACCATTGTTGAGTAGCCGACCATAACCTCCTGTATTGAGGTGAGAAGTTTCTACAGATTAGCATCATTCTATCGATGCTTTATCTAAGGATTCAATAATATAGTTGCAACTCTAAGTGAGCTTACAAAAAATAATATGGAGTTCAAGTGGGAAGAGAAAGAGGAGACGAGTTTTACCGAAGTTAAAGCAAGATTGACCTCTACCCCAGTCTTAGCTCTACCTAACTTTGACTAAGTGTTTGAGCTTAAATGCAATGTGTTAGGTGTCGACAACGAAGTTGTGCTGATGTAAGAAAGTTAACTTGTTGCTTATCATAGTAAGAAGCTTAGAGGAGTGCAAGTGAACTATTCTATTTATCACAAGAAACTTTTAGCCCTGATCAGAGCTCTTCATATGTGGCAACATTATCTTCTGCCAAAGGAATTTGTCATCTATACAAATCATAAGTCCTTAAGATATTTGTAAAGCCAATCAAGACTTTCCAAACACCAAGCCCGATGCGTTGAATTTACAAATGGATTTAATTTTGTCATTAAATACAAGCAAGGTAAGAATAATGTAGTTGCCGATACTTTGTTAAGGGGACGTATTTTTCTCACTGAGTTGCAGAACAAATTGTTAATGTTTGCAAGCATTAAAGAATATTATTAGAATGATTCTCATTTTAGCCCTATATATAAGCACTATAGAGAAGCGGATGAGTACCATGTGGAGGATGGTTATCTATTCCAAGGTAGCAAATTGTGTGTATTAACCTGCTCAATTAGAGAGCTACTGGTGAGAGAAGCCTACAGTAAAGGACTTTCTAGGCACTTTGGGGAATGGAGGACATATGAGCTATAAAATGATAGATTCTTTTAACCTAGGATGAAACATGACGTACATCGTGTGATCAAGAGATGTGCTACATGCAAGAAAACAAAAAACCCAGCAGAATAAAGAAAAGCAATGCCTGCACCTATTCTGACTAAACCATGAGCTAACTTGAGTATGGATTTTTTCCTCAAATTACCTTGAATTGCCTAAGACAAAGATTCTATAATAGTTGTCATGAATAGGTTCAGCAAAATGGCACATTTCATGCCATATACCAAAACTAATGATGCTTTAGCTATTGGTTCTTTGTTTTTGCAGGAAGTAGTTCGCTTGCATAAAGTTCCAAGGAGTATAGTATCAAATAGAGACCCAAAATTTATAAGCCATTTCTAGAGAACCCTCTAGCATCGAATCAAAACCAAACTACTGTTTAGCACCTCTTGCCATCTCCAAACCAATGGCCAAACAAAGGTGATCAACCACAACCTAGGATCACTGCTCTGAGCAGTAATGAGGAAGAACTTAACCAACTAGGGTGTCTATCTACCTGTAGTCAAATTTGCTTACAACAGGATAGTTCATGCCACCACTAGGTATGCTCCATTTGAGGTCGTCTATGGTTTCAACCTCGAACTATCCATCAATCACACCTCTATGCCACCTCCTGACCATGAAGATCTAGAAGGGAGGACAAGAGCTCAATCCATCCAGCAAATCTATTAAAGAATCACCTAGCAAATTGACCAAGCCACCAAAAAGCTAAGGAAGAAAGGCAAAGGAAGGATGAACAAGCAGTTTCAGCCTGGTGACCAAGTGTAGCTACACTTGAGTAAAGAAAGATTCCTTAATAAGAGAAAGAACAAGTTGTCTGCCAGAGCTGAAGGACCATTTAGGATACTCTAGAATATAAATGACAATGCATACCAATTAAGGCTTCTAGAAGACTTTAGAGTATCAAACATGTTTAATGTTGCCAACCTTAACCCTTACTGACCTAAAGAGAACTTGGACAAGGATCAGTTGAATTCGATCCTAATCAGCCTGGCAAGGATGATAGGAATCAAATCACTAAACCCTTGACCTGAGCCCAAGCCCAAAGGCTAGAAAACATGGCCAAGCGAATTCTTTCCTGATGTCCCACCACTAAGGAATCCAAGCTACTACAATCTGTCGACCTAATGCCCCTACCAACTTGAACCCTCTAGTACTCATTGATTGTCCCCAGCTATAGACCTGAGCTACACTCGAACATTAACTCGGCCCATTCGACCACCTACCCAACTGACTTGAATTTAAACCGTAGTGAATACGTCCGAATTGAATTCACCTCAATAGAATTGTTTGCTTGGCTTAGTACAGCTAGCCTACCACTTCTACTCACACCTCAGCTCGATAGTCACCAACTTGATCGTACATTATCTTTTCTGCCAGAAAGTCACCCATCCACAGAGAATTGCGTATCTAAGCCATCATATGACAAAATCCTCCATACAAGATACCCATTTTTATTGTATTTTCAATTATATCCTTTATTATTCCTTGTGCAAGTAGAATAACTTAACTTTTCAGGTATGAATACCTACTATACATGTAGTCGCAATATCTAACACACTCTAATATTATATATACAACCTTTTTGTGAACCTCGACTTGTTTACTTACTTCACTTTTATCCTAACCCTTAAGCAAAACCAAGTGGCAAATACCCTCATTGGATCAGCTTATATATCATATCAAGTTTGAGCCATGAGTCCTTAAAAATTCCCCAATGCATCATATCCATAGAGCCATTCGAGGGTTTACTTGTTTTTACTTTCATTATTGTTTGTGTATTTCCCACTTCATTTTTAAGCTTTTGGTAAGCTTAGACTCCCCTTCGCAACCAACCTTGTCAATCCTTGGACTAGTTTATATCAGTAGTGGTATACAAAGTTTACGAGACTAAAATCATCATAGATTAGTAGATAAGATGATGCATAGTTAGAGGCCTTGTAAAATATCCTATTGACATCTATCAAGTTAAGCCCTATGCATATGTCTTTGACAAAATCACCATATGATATTCGATTAATACAAACTAATATAATAAATAGTACTATACCATACTTAGGCTATAGGCCATTGCTGATGAAAGACCCTCCATAGTTGACTGCAAAGTGGACTTTATTCTCTACATCTAGTGACTTATAGAAAAAAAAAAAAAAAGAAAAAAACCAATGGTATACATTAGAAATCCCTACTATGAATTTGGAACAATGTTTTAAATAGTTTTCATAAAATAAAACGGCATATCATAAGCCTATATATGAGATGCAATTAATAAAGTATCTTTTGGTAGCATATAATACTAAAAACAAGTCTACGTATAAGATGGAAATAATAAATAATTATTCAACACATTTAATGGTTATTATATACTTGGACTCCCTTAATCTCAATTCCTACTAATTTTCTTTGCTCTTAGGTTCATCATGCTATTCTTCAATTCTATTGATTTTTTCGTTACTTTTTGTAATTATCACAATTGAAATCAAAATTAAAAAATACCAATACTACACTTCTCAATTGTTTTACTTTTCCTAGACTTTGAGTTGTGCTTGTCCATAGTACTTGAATAGGTTTAGCATGCAGTAAAATTTTCACACTATTACATGTACCCTACAAGGCCAAATTCAAGGATAGTTACAAATAGGTTTCAATGCCAATAGTTACAAAACGAGTTTTTAATACCAACTGCAAAATAGGGTCCAATAAATTTTATTGAATCAACTAGAACATTCTTTGTCTTTTTTAATTTGCAAAAAGGACCCACCAATTTTGACTAAAGTTGAGTAGAAAAGGCAAACTGTCCTAAGGCTCATGTGATAGCAATTGAACCCTATTGGGTGGTGTTGATGTATAATGTCAAAATACACATAATTTTTAATTCATTCTTTGCATAGCAACGAAAACAAAAGTCAATATCTTTAAAGACCAACAAGAAAAGGACTCTTCAAAGACCAAAAAAAAAAAAAAAAAAAACAAGCATTCTTCAAAGAACAACAAAAAACATTCATCCAAGAAGAAAAAGCATCTAAACCCTAACTAACAACCTTAAAATCCTTCTTCTAAAACCAATAGTAAAAGAAAAATAGAAAAGTAGATAACTTTGTAGAAAATCACTCAGTAATCAAAATTTCGCAATAGACATAAACACTACATGTTTTGATTATCACCACAAAACAACGAAAAAATAAGGGGAAAAAAAAAAGAAAACTATAAGAAAGAAATACTTACCAATGCAAGCCTCGTCAATAGTAATGCATGAATTAGAGAGGATTTACTTTTGTTTTTGGTTTTCAATTTCGAAGTTATGTTTACGTAATAGGTTTTGTTTTTTGTTTTTGATTCTAGTGGACTTTTTTTTTTTAATTTTTGGAGTCAAGTTAAACACTAAAAATGTCGTCATCTTTTATTTTAAGCCACATCATCGTACACATGTCCATGTAAAGTAACATGTCATCAACAGTAAATGGGGTTATAACGGCTCTATGATGACATCCCCTGTTTTAACTACATAGGTAACGTTCATCCCTTGAATGAACTTTTTGAAACATTCATCTCTCAAATGAACTTTTTGAAACATTCATCTCTCATTTAAATTGATTCTCAGATGTTTACCCCTTATGATGTAATTTTCCCTAAGACAATGATATCTCGCCAAATTAGAAAATTATAGCCCATTATCAAGAGCAAGATTTTTTGCTCAATAGGAAATTTAGCAAGTTTAGCACTAAGAAGTCTATTTTTAGTCAAAATATCCAATGTATATTTCTGTTGAGACAAAAATATACCATCAAGCCCTCGAGAAATCTCAATCCTAAGAAAATATTTTAAAATACCTAAATCTTTCATATGAAAAGTTTGACTTGAATATTCTTTAAAAGTAGCTACAGTTATAGAATTATTACAAGTAATAATTAAATCATCAACAAAGACCAACACATAAAGAAAAACACCAGGATGCTTAAATGAGAAAAGAGTACAATCAGCATAAGACTGCAAAAAGCCAAATGATTTTAGAGCACCACAAAGTTTAGTAGACCAATTGTGAGGAATCTAGCATAAACCATATAATGACTTACAAAGCCAACATACCTTGTTAGGAGATGAGGTTGAAAAACTAAGATGTAGACGCATGAATACCTCCTCATCAAGATCGCCATGATGAAATGCAATGTGTACATCCATCTGATGTAACTCCCAATCTCGAACAACAACTATTACTAATAAAGTTTAAACAGTAACCATTTTAGCTAATTGTGCAAATGTTTCATTATAATCAACACCTTCAATTTGGTTGTCCTAAAAATCACCAAACGAACTTTGAATCGTTGAAATGTGCCATTAGAATTGTACTTAATTTTACAAACCCGTTTGCAACCAATAGTTTTCTTACCCAAAGGAAGATGTTCAATAGTCTAAGTACCATTACTCTCAAAGGAATTCAATCTCCTTACCTATTGCCTTGTGCCAACATAAATCTTTAACAACTTTTGAAAATACAAAATGAATGGGTTTAGAGATCATAGTAATAATTGCTAGAAATAATTGATGATTTGCACAAAAACTATTATAAGCCACATAATTAACTATGAGATAAGGAGTACCTAAGGAGAATGTTGACATGGGGTGAGATGAAGCAAGTTTATAACACAAGTGGTATGGAATACATAATCACATAACTAAGGGTTCAGTGCACCTTGTCATTCATTATGTCAAATAGAAACACCACTTACCTCGGCATTTATAGGAGGGCATATAGAATCTAAAGGTATATCACTAGAAGAGGAACTTCCCCTGTCGTCATTACTATTACCCTCATTTTCAACATGTATAGGTGTTGATTTCTCCATAAAAATAGTGGTGGAAGCAAAAACAACATCATCATGTTCAACAGTGCTAAAATTTGAATTAATAAGAGACTCTCGAGTGAACATAGTAAGATCATAAGCTACTAAGTTTAAGGACAATGGAAGTGCAAAAGAACCATCTTATAGTGCATCATAAGATGGAAACTTATCCTCAAAGAACATAACATCTTAAGAGACAAAAAAATTCATGATTTTCCAAGTCAAAAGCATGCCATTCCTTCTTCCCATAAGGATATCCCACAAAAATACACTTCTTACTTTGAGGGTTAAATTTGTTTTTTCACGAGAAATATGTTGTATATGGCATAAGCATCCAAAACTCCAAATTGAGTATATGGTGGAGGCTTACTATGAAGCAACTCATTAGAGTTTTCCCTTTAAGTAAAGGGGTAGGAATACAATTGATAAGATAAGCAACAATTAAAATACATTCACTCTAGAAATGAAGAGGTAAGTTTGCTTGGAAACGCAACACCTATACAATATTCAAAATTGTCTATGTTTTCTTTCCACATGACCATTTTGTTGAGGTGTATCTATACATGATGATTAAAAACAATTCCATTTTCTACAAAATATGGTTCCTAAACTTGAAATTCCATACATTGTCACTATGCACCATTTTAACCCGCTTATTAAATTAAGTTTTAGCAATGGCATAGAAGCTTTTGATCATTTAGGTTACTTCAAATTTTTGAGTCAACAAATAAATGCAAACACCTCTTGAAAAATCAACTATAGTCAAGAAATAATGAGCTTCAAAAGAAGTAGGAATAATATAGGCACTCCACACATAATAGTAAACAAATTTAAATAAATCATTAGCTTTGCTCATACTAATCAAAAAAATTTCTTGAGTTTACTTTGCCTCAAAACAAATATCACATGGTTCATCACAAAATTTATAACTATTTATCTTGCTTACATGAAGAAGTAAAGAAATTATCTTATTAGAAGTATGACCTAAGCGTCAATGCCACAAAAGATGGTTTTTCTTTTCTACAAAAAGATGACAAGTCTTCACTAGTGCTACACTCCAAAAGAGATAAATCCTGTCTTCTTGCTCATTTATACCAATCAAAGTTCTCATAGTGAAGTCATACACCATACATAGTTTATCAATTAATGTAAATAAGTACTGCAAATTATTAATTAAGTAAGCTAAAGAAATCAAAGTTCAATTCAAGTTTGGCACAAACAAAACATGATTCAATTTCAAATTTCCTCTAAAAACAATTGTCCCTTCAAGCTGAGGATGTGTACATGTCCCATTTGGAAGACCAATAGGTAGTAAGGGAAGGGGGCATAATTTAATCAGCAATTTTGTTCCCTATCATATGATGTGAAGCTTTCGTACCAATAATCCATGTATTAGAGAGCTTTTCTTTCAAATCTTTTTTATTCTAAGAGTTAACCATGTTCATGATCATTGCCCATTGTTCATTAGAAAGAATAGCCGCAAGTGCTGCCTTGTCTTGCCTCATGAATCTTAAACTTACTCTAGTCTAATCTAAATGATGAAGATAATAAAGGTATTATAGGTTAAGAACTCAATCTTATTTCCACTATCTCATTTGCCATTGTTTCTGCTATCATCATTTCTTACCGTAGTGATAAGCTTCAATCACCAAACAACCAATGGCTCTAATACCATAAAAAATAAATAAATAATCAATGTAGACAAAATGAATGTGTTTCTCTCTCTCTCTTTACTAATCTATTGTACACTACTATCTGTATACAAGATACCACTAAAATCTCAACCACAACAACATAATCTCCTATTGAAATTAAGACACACTCCATGTGGTAACATATCAATATTTATCTCCAATATAATTTTGAGAACATATCATGATTATCTCTTACCTAAACTAGAGCACTCTATATATGAGAATTGCCAAAATATACATATTTACAATATTCTTGCTTAATATGTGCCATGAAAATATTAAAAATATAATTATTAAATTATAAATAATCCTTAAAGAATAAAATACACCAAGAAATCTAAAGGAATTTCCAATAGTTTTAAAATTTTCAATTTCTAAAATCAAGTCATAATGCTTTTAAAATATTCAAACACAACTCTTAATATAACATGAAATATTATAATCTCCTTAACTTTTAAATGATTATTGAAGAAAGGAAAGAAAGTGCATATGATGTATGAATTTTATAATCGAGTTTGATCATTCTAAGCCTTAATTATTTCATAAGAGTTCAAAATTTTTTTAAAGTCCCGTCAATTGAGTTTAAAATTTATTATTTTCTTAACCAACTCCACATAAATTTTATGAGTAAAATCCTAATACTTTATTTGAATTCTTAAGTTTTCATAAGACTATAAATAATTAGTAAATAAATGTAAAAGTCTTATTAACAATCTTAAAGTATCATTGATTTCATCTAGTGATAAAAATTTTTAAACACAATAAAAGAGTTGTAACATGATGTTTAATTGTAGATACAACTAAATATTTTAAAATATATTGAAATCTAAATATATTATTAGTATGCAGTCACCACACTTAAATCTAGTCAACTTAAGGGGCTTGACCCCACTAGCATTGAGCATAGATTATGTGATCTACTTAAGGGGAATAGGGAGCCACCTAAGTCTATGGGTTAATGGTGTGACTCATCTTAGAGGGCAGAAGATCACTCAACACCATTTTAAAAAAATATGTGCATTATGTATGCATATTCGCATGAGTTTATGTTTATTGGGTGATGTGCAACCCTAACATTAAATCGTTAATGATTTGTAGATCACAAAACATACATACAAGAGATAAACAAGCAAAATCTCATGGATTACTCTACAATGGACCATTTATAATCTTTGCCATAAATTCTAAGTTGTGTTTAAGCTAATAGGCCATGAAAGTGGGGATTTTAAGGATATATTGGATATTTTCTTTTTATTTATATCTTATTCATTATTTATTATTGCGTCAACTAAATAAAGTAATAGACATATAAATATCTATTCAATTCTTATTGAATTGTAACCTAATCCCTCTTTATCCTACTTAGTAAAATGAATAGGTTGTAAATGAATCCACTATTATAACAACATGATAGAGGATTCACAACTGCTCCAGTAAAAGCTTTCACAACTAACTTCTCTAAGATTTATATGGCTTGCCTAGACTTTCTCTACTCGATACACGTAACAGTACATATACAATGCCGCAAGAAGTCCAAAAACCTAACTCAATAAAAGAAATAATTTATCTATTAAAATAATACAAATTAGAAAACTGTCAAAGGACATCTATCATTCCACTATGACCAATAGGCATTCAACTAATACTTAGTTACTTACTAGCAGCCATATGACCATTATGCATCTCACAGCTTTAACTTCGTCTTTTGCTTATTTTTGTTTTTATTTATGTTCAAAAGACCAAACCTAGCACTTGGGGGTATATCATATGACCCACTTTTGGTGTTGCGTCGTGATAACAACAGGGTCTCTTTTGGTGGCCGAATCTAACCACCCTTAGGTTTCCCTTTCTTTCATTTTTTTTCCCCTTATTTTATTTATTAAATTGTTAAAGTTGTCATGACAACTTCAAGTTGGAGATTATCTTATTTTATTGAGAAAAGACATGCTCTTATAGGAATCAGTAGAAAATGCCGTATAATTAACAATCAAAAGTTTAATTGAATATGAAAATAGGGACCTAAAATGTTTTAGTTGCTAATTGTAAAATGAACAAAAAGTCAGGGTTACAAATTTAATAGAAGCTTTTCTCTTTGTTAAAAATGGTACCAATTCATAAAGCAAAATCCTATAAGGGGACATTTATTGAAAACTATCAAATTATACAACAGAGTTTCTAAAATGACACGCTACACCTAAACCTGAGCACTAGGCCAAACTGGTCTTAAATGATATGGTGATTGGTGATCAACTCACAAGCTGGTGGTTCCGGATCGGTTTACTAGATCCAATGGTTTAAGGATCGATATAAAGCTCTTGAATCATTTTTTTTTTTTCAATATTTTATTTTTTTAATTTTATTAATTTCTTTTATATATATATATATATATATATTAATAATTTCTAATAACGTGATCTCTTTTTTCTTTTCTTTTTTTACATGTATTAATTCATTAATAATTTCTACAAAACCTTGATGTAGACCTAAGCATCGAGTCGAATCAGTCTTAGACTGTCGGTTCATGGATTAGTGGCACGATAAACCATGATCGGCTTGTAAGCTAGCAGTTTTGGGTCAATTCACTATATCCGATGATTCAAAAGTTAGTTTAAAGTTCTTTAACCAGTTTTTTTTTTAATTTTTAATTTTATTAATTTCTTATATATATATATATATTAATAATTTCTAATAACGTGATCTCCTTTTTCTTTTTTTTTTTACATGTATTAATTCATTAATAATTTCTAGTTTTTTTTTATTAATTTCTAACTTAATGTGATTTCAATTTTTTTATTTTTTTTCCCTCAAATTTTATTTTTTCCTCATATTCAAATCCTTAATATTTGATATATTTTACAAAAAGGATTTATATTAATTAAAATTAAATTTTATATCTATTCTTAATACATAATTAACTTATGATTAGTCATCTATAATTAGTTTGATGATATTATTTTAAAAAAATTACCATTCACCATTATAAATAAAGTAACTTTGATATACAATGACTTATTAAATATTATTTAATTATTTTTTCCGACTTAATATCCTCTCTTTTCTCTTTCTCTTTCTTTTTTCTTTAAGGAGATGAACTGGCCGGGTCGATATGCTTGTTCAATGGCTAATCGACTCGACGGATCGGCTCGGTGGTTTGTAAACTGTTGGTTTGAGTGATTACACCTAGACTCTTAAAACTTGGAGGTTTACCAAAACGGTTCAGCCCAGTCACTATTAGGCCAGGTCGATTCAAGGCCAGCCCAAGTCAGTTTCGAGCCGGTTCACAGTTCGAAATTGACCCTTGCCCAAGTTTACCTTGATGTGTTTAGAAACTTTAGGCCTTAGGTTCAAAAGCCTTATTTAAAACTTAAGGCTATAATTTGGAGTAATCATTCTATTAGCTTAATTTTTTTCTCTTTTTCTCCTTTTTTTCATTTCTTTTTTATTTCCTTCTCTCTTTTTCTTATATTTTTTTCTCTTTCACTTGTTCTTTCTTTCTTTTCTTTTCCCCTTTTCTTCCTTTTCTCCTAACAAGCAATTTGAACTAAGTCTAATGCAGTTAAGGACTCAAGCCTTCTCTTTGAAAGTTAAATAATAAATTGAGATGAAGACTAGAGGAGTAAAGTGGCTAAAATGACAAAAGACCAAGTAGTTGTTGTTCTTGTTGTGTAGGGAGTGCCATCTAAACAACAACTAAGGCCTAGCCATATGATGCAGAAAAAGTTCAAGATAACAAAAGATCAACGCTTACTGACTACATGGTAGTAAGAAGACCATCCAGATGACAAGTTTAACATTACACCGCCATCAAAATGCCTACTAAGTCATTTACCAACCGAATGTACTCTAAAAGTTCATCATTCGAATGATAGATCACTTTCAATTCATAAGATAATGCCTGCAAAATAGTTATTTACCCCATCCAAAAGGTATAACACCTCTCACTTGGACACAACTCCAACTACAGCTCCAGCAAATGATTTTCTAGGTTTTGTCCATATTTTAATCATCAAAGTTTACCTTATTTACACATCTAACCTTAGATTATTTTATGGCTTATTTAAGGTTTATTTTACAAACTTTTGCTTGTAGTAGTCCTCATTATTACTCTCATAATTGGATTCTCTTTGAGTCATTAATCAATTATTTAATTATTTTCTTTTAAAACCTTAATTCTTATCAATCTGTTCACATTGTGGTAAACCCATTATTGGAATACATTATTCCTTTAATACTAGAAATCCCTTTTGAGTTTGTGAGCTTATTAACTCTTTTGCATTTGACATTAGTGCGCATCTCATTGTGTCCATATCCCATTTATATTCTATGAATCACATTTAAAACACAAAAATACTTTAAATCCTAGGTTAATCATAATTCTAGGCACCATCTACTTATGAATTTGATATGAGCTTCTCGTCATAATTGAATAAGAGACAATCAACCTTTATCTTTTCTCAAGTTTCCCTTTATGAAAGGGGTTAACTTGAAAACTATGTATTAGTGAAGTTTATATGGATGAAGTTTGCATGGATAAAGAGTGTCTATGTCTTCCTTTCAATTGCTTTTTTTCAAAAATTTATTTATAATTGCCTTCTCAAGACTACAAACTAGCATTTTCATTTACCTAAGGCATACTATGCTTCCCTTCATACTTCCTTTTATCTACAACAGTTTATACAGGTCCTAAGATATCCAACCAAGTCTTTAGTAACTTTTTCTAGCCTAAGGAACTTAACAACATCTAATATGTACAATCTAACTATATCTTCTATCTATTAGTGATAAATATGATGCACCTCAATCCTTAAGAAAGAATTTAGTACAATCCAAAATTGTAGCATAAGGATAAAGATTAAAACTTTGTATTTTATGGGTTTAAAATAACGAGAAAGAATAATCTTCTATGATTTTCTTATAATCTAATAAGAAATGAAAAAAAAATGAAAAATATAGACACTTATCAAACTAAATAATTCTAATTCAATAATTAACTGTTATGATCTAAGCCCAAGAGAATGGCCCAACCTAAAAAATTAGCCTAATAAGTAGGAAAGCCTATAAGACTTAAGTGCAACACTTAGTCTACGTTACTTTCTCATGTGGTGTAACATTACCATCCCTTTTGAAAGCTAACGGNGTTTATAGAATTTTATTCTTTAAGATTTTATTTCATTTCTATTATTTTAAAGGCATAAGTTATTTAGCTCAGATTCAAGTTCTCTTATTAAGAAGTATATAGAGAATTCATGAGTTAAATCTTATTTTTGTAATTATATTCTAAACTTTGTATATTATTATGAGTACATAGTAAAGTTGTAGCATCCTAAATCTCGGGCTATAATGTTATGAGAATTAGGGGAAAACTCCTTTTTACTATCTCTCTCTCTATATATATATATATATATATATTCTAACTCTTCATTTTGTAGTCATCCTTTCTTGCTACAATTGGAGTCTTGTTCTCTTTTCCCTTCAAATTTGTAAGGCATGAATGAATAGCCACCATAAGTCACAACCCTTTTGTGGATTGACATACTCCTCACTCTAGTGCCTCAACTAATAAACTTTGGTTTGGTTTCTTCCTTGATAGAATACTAAAGATCTTAACATTATAAGAAAATAGGATCATTTTGGTGGCCTAAATTTGTAATTCTTACCATTTATGGGTTGTGAAGGAGGAACACTATAGTTACTAATGCCCTTTTTACTTGGGAAGAATTGAAATTCAATTTTCTTCTTATTTTTTATTGCGATGTTCATTTTATTTTTTATTTCTAAATTACAATATAGTAAAAATTCCTAAGATTCCTTAGTTCAACTAAAAAATCACAAATCCTTACAAAATTTTATATTTTTCTTAAAAATAACCTCATCCTAATTTAATGACCATTACCGCCATGAGCACCACCAATATCACTGTCACTAATACCACCAACCACCATCACTATCGCCATTGCCACCACCACCACTATCGCCACTAACACCGACGTCATTACCATCACCATCACTTCTACTGTGGTTACTACCACCAACAACAACAACCACCACCACCGTTACCGTAATCATAACCACTACTACCAATACTACCACCACTATTGCCACCTATGCTTTAGGGTTGGTTAAAAAAGAAACTGGATAGAGAATAATTTAATTATTAAAATTTTATTATGTAACTATTCTTAAATTACTTATAAATCTAATTAAATAAAATAATAAATATTACACCTTTATTGTATTCCTTTAGGAATTCCGATTTTATTCCTTCTTCGTTCCATTTAATAAAGTAAACGGGCCATAAAAGAAGACATGAGTTCAAAGTTCTATAGGTGTTTGGAGAAAGTGATGAATTGTTTAGGTTTGTCTCTCACTTACAATTTTTCAAGAACTTAAATGTTGAAAGTTAATGAGAAACAAGAAGAAATTGATGATGAAAGCACAAAAGGTTATGTTTTTAAGTTATGTTATATATTGAGAATAACAACAAATCTTAATCTAGATGCATTTTATCCAATGATCATAAAAGATGTAAAAGGATAAAAGTTAGAAAATAAGAGATGAAAGAAACTATTTTCAATTGATAATGTTGAGATGTATTCTTCATTCCGTTATGTAATATGCTATAAAATAGAAAAAAGGTAATTAGGTAACGCCAACCACTTTGATACCTAAGTCATGGATCCTCAAGAGTGATATAAAAGAAAAAGGTCATAAAGTATTATCATGATATGAAGACACCCACCTTATGTTCTTTATTGGTAACCTAATCCACTAGGTAGTTATATATTGAATAGATTGAAACATATATGGATTAAGTGTGTATGGAGTATGTTCTACTAGCGATGATGAATTACAACCCTTAAGGAGATTCATTGTTCAAGGAAATATCAAGAGTTCTTTTCCTCCATTTTCTTTTGCTAGTGAAAAATTCAACAAGTTCTATCAATAAAAGCAAACCAAATAAGATAAGGGATTTCGAGTTTTTTTTACTAACCAGGCAACACCCAAATTTGAACCGGGGAAAAAGGATTTGCAGTCCCTTACCTTACCACTTGGCCATGCCGCCAAAATGATAGCATACAAAATAAATGAAAACCTTTCCCTTTTGCTTGGGATGGGGGGATTATTAAACTTTTTTTTTTTTATTGTGCTATAACATACACAAGCTAATATTAAACTAAATTAATGCATCACCTGCAAGCCCTACAATCAACTACTCTAGGTTCCGATCGGTTGAAATTCGATCAAGCCTAAATTATAAAATAAAGCTAGAAATAGTAGTAAAATGATCTCATAAGTTTGAATTTAAGAAAATAAGTAATAAAATAAAAGAATATAAAATTTCTAAATTTTAAGTATATAACTCATTATTTATTGAAAATACAAAAAATGCATTCCGATAACTAATAAATCGTTAGAGATAAATTATATATATAATAAAAATCATAAAATAACTCAAATAATATTTAAGAATATTTATTTGTACTATATATGAATTTATATGTAGATAGAAATACACGTAATTACTTAAAATAAGTGAAATGTGCTAAAATAATACTAAATAATTAAAGAAAATTCATAATTAATTAATAAAAAATAAATAAAAATCATAAAAAATAAGGAATGATCTAGATTTGGGTTGTGGCAGTTGGGGAAAATAAGAAAAAAAATTAGCCAATTAAATTAGAACAACACAAAAGGTAAATTGAAAGAAAATAACGCAATTGTTTAATCAAATTAATACACAATAATTTCCCAAGATCTCTATAAATACCCCAAATTTTTTAAAAGCTCATTTTGGATGTCAAGAAGCTTAGAAAATTAAAGAGAGATGAAATTGAGAGTAAATTAAGGTTTTACAAAAATTTAGCAAAAATCTATGCAGTTAAGACTTTTAAAGAGAACTCAGACCTAAAGAGCAGCTGGGAGTAAACGGCCACCACCACCACACAGTGGTGGTAAGACCCAGGTGGGCCGACACACCCATGGCTACTAACGGTAGCCGGAGCCACGCAAATCAGTGAGTTCGATTTTCAGCTTGATTTTGTATAATTTTGTAAAAATAGTAAATACTCTTAGAAAATTATGAATTTTGTTATTCTGAAATATTTTAGTATGTAGTTTTTAGAAAAAATATTATTTTGATGAAAATATATCCCGTGATATATGATCCTTAAGAAATCATGCAAAACCGAGTATGTTTCGATTTAGAAATAAATGACCTTAGAAGTATAGTTTTGAGCCCAAAATTTTTATATAAACTACTTAGATGATATAGAATAATGTTATAAAACCTGTTTTCAAAATTAATTTTCAAAATTTTTACATAATTTTTAAGCCTTAAAATAAAGCATAAAATGGATAATTTAGAGTTAATTAAGTAATTAAATAGTAAATTACTGATTTAGTGAATAATTATATGTTTTAAGATATTAAAATCTGATGAAGTATGATACTTGTAGTATTTAGGGTGTTAGATGTAATTATTAGGCTAATTATGTAGTAAATAAGTGATAGGGAAAAATAGTAAATTTTAAGTTAATTTTATAAATTAGGGTAATTAGGTGTAAAATCTGATTTAGGATGAATTTAAACATTTTAAAATGATAATTGATATTAGAATATGGTAATTAAAGTGATAGAAATATTAGATGTATATTATGTACATAATAAGTGATAGTACATAATATGCAATTATTGGAAATATGATAAATAAAAGATATTAGAATAAAAATTGATATTATATAAATAATAGGGAAATATAATAAATCTGATAGAAATCTTAAATTTATGTAATTATATGAAAAATGTAAAAATTTCTTACATCAAGAGTAAATTCGGTACACTAATAAGGATTTAAGTGTACCGGATAAAATAAAATACTGATTAAGGGTAATTATAGTATTTAGGATATCTAGAAGTAATGTGATTAATTTCACATTATGAGTTGAAACGAGTTTTTAGGGTTCGGGTATAAAACAGTACTTAGAAATCGAACTAGAACCTAATTTGGAAATCGATAAGGAAACTAAACCCAAACCCGAACCTAGCCCCAAACCCGAACCTAGCCACAAACCCAGAATAATTGTAAAAGATTTGAGAACCTAGATAATTGGACATATTAAACTCCAAGCTAAAGATAACAATAAGTATTATGGGATAAAACCAACCTATAATAGTTATATGAAAAACTAAAACCGCGTTTGTATTATGGGGATGATCGGCGATTGCCTGAGTGAATTGGACCTCAAGTGAATGAACGAGGAGTCGAGGTAAGTTGGGATTAATACGTTGTTATATTTTGAAGGCTTGAGATCATACTTAATTGTGCTTATTAGATAGTTGGTTATATGCATGTACTTGATTATAAGTGATGTTATGATTCTATTTATTGTTCTGGCTTGTATTATGTGAGGTGATCAATCACCTTAAACTGAACTTAACAAAGATATGACTTGTAAACATAAATCAAACATGTATAGCAACCCATTAAGAGAAACCTAAGATTCTCCAACCAAATACCGACCCTTTCAAAAGTGATAGCGCTAGATAGCATAATAGGTCTCTTCATCCTTAATCAAACTAAGTGACAGGTAAGGAGATCGTGGTAAGGGTGAAGTCAATGGTTCGAAGGTAGTCGCGAGAGGAGCGGTATCCCCATTGCACGAGCCTGGGTTTGGTCGTAAGCTATCGTATTAATGGCAACTCCTCAACCTGGATTAGAGTGAGCACAATTTCTCTAATCTCACGATAGGCCGGACAACGTCGTGCGATAACATTTGCTTGAACATTCATTACCCCTAATAAGTTGGTTGATAACCTTATTTGTATTTGTAGTATAGTTTTAAGTCTTCCATTCTAACTTACTGAGCTATGATTGCTCATATCCCTATAGACGTCGTTGCAGGTGCTGACTAAGAAGCGGCTTACAACTACTCTAAAGCTAACAACTGCTGGATCTTGGGGAGTAAGGAAAAACATTTGAAGAACAAATATATATTTTTAAGGTCTAAGTTCTTATCTTAGAATTTTTCATTTCTGAATAATATATTAACTAGGAAATAGATTACAGTGAAACGTTGTAAACATTAATTGTAATAACTAAATTATAATATATATATATATATATTCTTGCTTTATTAGGTAAATGATTTATTTAAATTACGAACTATTTACTTAAAGCGGGTTAGTCGTGAACGCCTTGTGTAAATCAGGTCTAAGATAGCTGTTGTAAGGCCAACTTTTATTTTAGAATAGTTTATACGGTAGGCTGTTATAATTCTATCGTTTCGGGGCGTAACACCACTACCCATAATTAGTAAGCACAAGTAATGTTAGGTTGACAAAACAAAATTAGCTTCAACAAACCTTTCATACTAAATTCTCACCCCTAATAACTTCCTCATTGACTTTCCTTTTATATGCTACCTTAGTCTTTGAATGTTGTTGTCATATGTTTTGATAATCATTAGTTTAAGCTACTCATACTGCCAATCTTGAAAAAATCATAAATATACTTACATTTTAAAATTGAAAGTTTTGAAAGAAGTACACCTTTTGTCCCTCATATGATTATTTTACATTTTAGAAAATAATAAAAAAGTGGCTTTATTTTTTTTTTAAGTATTTTATCTAAGTGTAAAAATAAAGATATTATATTTAAGTATTCAATCTTAAAAATAAAGAGTGTTAATGTATATGAAGTTAGCATAAAAGCATATATTTGCATACTCTAATTTTATCTTCTTTTGAGTTTATTCTACATTAGTTGACGCCACATCTACTATGCATGTGCAAAAAAAATTAATTAATCTCTTCATGAAATAAAATCTCATAAAAACATAAAAAAATACTAATAAATATTCATTATAAAATCAATTTCTTTGTCTTGTTTATATTCTAATGTGATGTATTGTATTCTAGTGTAATTTATACCACCCTATCAAATTAAAAAAAAAAAAAAACTCACCCAAATATAAAGGTACTTAGAAAAAATGCATATAGAAATCATTCAAAAAAAAATTATTGGACCCATATCAAATTGAATAAAAACAATTCATGAGCATTTCTTTTGGTGGATATTTGATATATATATTTTTTTAATTGTGAATCTACTTAAAACCTTAATATCTAGTGCACAGAGATATACCTTACATGACTGAGCAAAATCATATACAAATTTTTCTTTTTCTTATAAAAACCATATGTATTAGCAAATAACAAGTGTCGAAATAACAAAAAAAAAATTATAGAATTCACAACACAATTGAACCATGAACCACCATTAATAGCAACCTCGATGATTTAACAATACCTAACAAAATTAAAAGTAGATGATATTGGATAATTGAAGGAATATATATATATATAACTTAAAGAAATTACATTAAATTAAGTTACATTAGATTAAGTCAAATCGACTACCTAGTAGATTGATCTCCAAGAATAATAGAAACAAACTAAGATGTATATCTGTTAGGAAAATTGATGGAAATCCATGACTTTATTAAAGTGTGGATGATAAATCTCCTCTTCGCAGCTCTAAATATACAACTCAATGAGTTTTTAAAGCAATCTTACATTCTTTACATATTTCATAGCACACATATTTAAATATCATCACATAGAAATCACGATATACCTTACTTTTCAGTATAGAGATTATACATTTGTTACTGCATTGCACAATCAATGAAAACAATACCAATGAAGCCAAGTATAAATGAAGTTATTCATACAATGTATGATTAAACTTAAATTTGAAGAAAGATGTAGATCACATCTCTAGGAATAATATTTTGATTGAATGACATATAAAGTTTTAGAATTGTTTTGGTGCAAAAACACCATTGGACTTTGTGTAGCTCAAATTCAAAATCAAACACCATCCCTATTCAAGTGTTGCATAAATCAAAATCAAAAGATAAATAAAACATATACCAATATTCGTTTATCTATAAGATTGCCCTAATGAGATGTTATGATACCATAAATGGAAATATGATAAATCTCCTCTTTATAGCTCAACTACTTATTCAACTTAAATATTTATGAAAAATTTTCAAAATTCAATATAAGAACTCGTCAAATATAGCTTACATTTTTTTTTTCCCCTAGGGAGTTTCTATAGGCAATCTCACATATATTCAAGATTAGATTCTTTTGCAATATCTTCCACATATTTTCGGTTATTGCATTTCAAATTTTGAATAAAAGTTTATCCTATCAAGAGCTTCTCGTGTGTTCAAAAAGTATCTCATCAAGATATATGGGTCTTTTTTTCTTTTTTTTTTTGCTACAAAACACTTCATTGCATTGAAAGTGAAAACAAATAGTATAGAAGTTCATAAAGCAACAGCACTATCAGCTAAGAGCAATTCACTTAAAAATATTAGAGGAGTTAACTCTCAAAAACACATGCACAAGGCCTATACTTGTTTCCTTAATTTTCTTAAAGCATTACTTATTTCTATTAAGAGTTATTCTTTCATTATAGACATATAATTAGCCTTTCTAGAAGTTAGATTGATATAGTAGTAAGTGATTGAAGCCAAACATAAATAGAAACTTTGTAATCTCAAGTTTATTGATTTGATATAATAATACAACATGGATAATGGATCCCAAGAATAAAACTGAAAGAGTGAATTGACAAATAAGGTAGAACTATTATAAATTTTCTATGTGATCTTCTTGAACCCTTCATTTTACTTTACATGCATTTTTAATTTTATACACTACTTTCCTATCTTAATGTGCTATTAATTAACTTAAGAAAACAAAAGGGGATTTTTGTGAAAAAAAAGCCCAACTTTTATAAGCAATCAATTTCACCCCTTCTTAACTGCATTAATGGGACCAACACTATGCTTCTAAGAAGTAGACAAAGTTACCATACACCAAAGGCTAAATCAAAATCAAGTGTATAAAATGGCATAAAATCTAATGGGACCAATGGATCAACTGTAGGCAATAAAGTAGCATAGGCTAACAAGGCATGAGCTATTGGCGATAAAGATGCAATAAGTAGATCTAGACGAGGAGAATGAAACCAAACTAGTATTAGCTCCTAATTACAACCTCTACAACGACCCAATCCTCTCCCTTAGACAACATGAGTTATACGAATCTTTTGCTGCTCCTAATGATCTAAAGGGAATAATGTTATATTACCATGTCCCTTAAAAATGTGTCTCCTAACAATTGTAAATACTTCAATCTCATGCAAAGTATTAGCCAACTAAATGCAACAAAAGAATCTACTTGCATGAAAAATTGAGCAAACTATATCAATACACTTGTTAACTGTAAAAGATAAAGCAATGTGGCTCACATGCCTCATCATAGCTTTAAGCGTTAGTACTAACTGTACTGGTTCGAATTAAAACCTTATCCAAATATGTCATCATACTCAATCTCGATGATGCTCACTCCCTGCTCATAATACATATGAATCTAAGCAACATCTTATCTGCAAACCTTCTAAGTTTTCCCTCTAAGACTGAGCTGATGAAGGAAAGGCACCATGCCATAAAGATCTAAGATCCACTAGATCCTACCATACTGTCATATTACACGATCAAGAGGGTGCCATTCCTTCATATGAAAGCAAATAACAGGCGCTCAATTTAGCCAAATGTCATTGCCTTATTAACAATATGGGCGTAATGCATCAAAGATCTTAGCTGTATATGACATCCAAACAATGTGTAGAGGATAATTTTGGACTAGTGTGCCATGAATGTATATATAGACATTATCAAAATGATTAATATATCACATCCACTCTATTGTCTAGCAATCAAGGGATCTAAATACTATGCTACAACATATGTAAGAAGCTATGCAATGTCAAATTTTACTTACTTGTAGCACACAAATGGCTTATCCTATGGGAGGTATATCTAGTCTCGAGGAGGGAAATATTCTTATACAACCATGCTAAGCAAGCTATCTCAAATTATATCACTTTGCAACTCCAAAAACTTGTAGAAAAGAGAAAAAAAAAATCAAGTGTACAAGGCTAGATGATTTATCTATGAAGACAATCCACACATTAACTTTAAAATGCATGTCCATGCATATGGCATACTGATTTCATCATTAGCATCTAGCGGTAACTACCTAAATGAAACCTACAACTATGACATTTTAATACACCTATGCATATGGCATATTGGATTTCCTTTACCCAAGCAAAACCTAAGAATTTATCTTATAGATCATACAAATTATAAGATGTTAAAAACAATATATTATCCATTAATTATAATACCTTAACATTAGCAAGTTATGATAATGTGTTCACATATTTATCCCTTCTACGGAACCATTTTCCATTTAAATTTATGTAAATACTGAGTTATTTTACCATATATAAACCACGATAATAATAGTTAATTAATAAGACAATAAGAGTCACTCATTTATGTAAACTTGAATTGCTTATATAATTTCTTAATTTGTTTTAAATTGAAATGAATGGAATAAAAAATGTACCAATTCACTCTTGTGTTTGGTAGTAGCAGCAAAATTATGTTTCCATTCTACTAGTTTATTAACTTAGAAAGTATATTCAAAATGGAGTGGAATTTCATATAATATATGAAGTATGCAAATGAATTTTATTAAAATTTTGTTTTAAACTTTGGTAATTCATTTTAAGGGATATGTCATTTGCGAGTCATGTGATTTTAGCTATTGATATATTTATGGCTAAGTTTGTAATATATTAGAAAGCCAATGAAATAATGTTTTCTTAATCTCTAACAATTATACCAACATCATATATGCCACACTTTTCCTTTTTCTTTTTCTTTTTTTGGCTAAGTGGATAATTCATTGAAACCAACTAGTATCAAAAGGATTACAAAAAGTAAATGGATCAAAATCTAGATCATCTAATAGCCTTTGAAAAACGAATGGGTGTTTAACCATTAATCATAAGGCCAGATTCCTCTTGTTATATTGATGGCCACAAAATTTGCTATTTGGTTCACATTTTTATTGACAAAATAAATCAAAAAGAGACATCATGAAACATGGACAAGAGCTAATGGTCTTCTCGAAAATGAGGTTCTAAAGCTTAATGAAGGCTCTTTTCTAATAGTTGCAAGGGCTTGATAAAAACACAAGCAATCCATGGCCAAAGAAACTTTCTTCTAACCTACTTCCTTGACCATATTGACAGTTAATAAAAAAGCTCGACATTCCATAACTTCACGACTTAATACAATACTAAAATTACCTCTCATCAACTAATTTCCACCATTTAAAGCCACAACCACAAGGCTAGACCATTGAATGTCATTAGCCCAAAATTCATCACAAAAACCCTCATCACATCCTTAATCAAGTACCATGCCTCATCAATCGAACCCCTATCACAATTTACAAACATAAAATCCCTAATCCTTGAAAGTGTTGATACCTCGTTCATTTCACCACATGCTCAATCTTGCAACAACACACCATCTTTGCCTTATCTATTAACAATCGAGTATTCTAACTCATAAGCACCCACCACATTGTCTTGTTTATGCACACTTCTAACTGATGTTTACAAATCAACTCCTATAAGGGTTTCACCACTTCCACTCTTATAGCCAACTCGGCCACCATGTCTTTATTGAAATCATCAATAATAGTAGGTATTTCTATTTTATCCACCAATATTTTCTCACCTCACCATCGATGCAGTCGATCTATAAGCAAGTATGGATTGGGTTTGTGATTGTTAAAAAGAAAGTCACATCTTCCTTTCCACACAAACCAAGCCACCTCCGTAACTTTTACCACCAAATCCACTTCCTTAGATACTCCTTTCTTTATTTTCTCCACTAGCTAAAAATGTGATATTTTCCTTTGAAATCTGTAGATCTAGTGTGTCTAACCAAAAGCCGATCACCTAATATACATTAAAACACACCCATAAACAACAAATATACATCAAAATACACCCATAATCCTCTAAAAAATCATCTCTTGAAGAGTTCAATTCATGTATTAAATTTCCCTAATTTATTAAATCATATTAATGAAGATAAAATTAATCACAACAATAATACTAGGAAGATACAACAATTATTCAATAATGACCTTATTCTTCTCAAATTGATAACATAAAAATAGCAAAAATAAGTGGATGAAACTATAAAAAGATGAAAATTCAAAAGCGTGTTTTATATAATTTTAAATTAAGGTTGTATTATTATTATTATTATTATTATTCCATTATAAGCTTAAATTACTATTTGATAAGGAAATGAAGGCATGCATACAAAAATAATAATCTGAAAACTAGAAAGAAAAATACATACATGGTGATGAAAATAAATGTGGAAATACAAAAGAGTAAGAAGAAAAACAACTAAAAAAAACAGAAAACAAATTAAAAAATAATCAAAAAAGACAAAAGTGAAAAAGAAGAGAAGTTGTACCTAGTGATAAAATCTATCTAGAGCATTAAAGTTGAACTATCAGTTGACAGTGAATGAAAGTCAAAGACAAAAGAATATGGAAAATACATATTAGGAAAAGAAAAGAATATGGAAATTACATATTAGAAAATGAAATGCAATACGTGGAAATTTGACCAAAGCATCAAAATCAAAACATGAATGAATTATAGCAAGCAAGTGATAAGGGACGATTGAAAAATGGAAATAAAAAAAAAATGAAGAGAAAGTATGAAATAACTGCAATAAATAATATTACATACTTTAAGAAGGTAAAGAGAAAAAAGTGCATATGAAAAGTAAATAATTGCCATTTTTAGTATAAAAGGTGAATTAAGATAGTGAATATCTATAATCATGTTATCATATAAACTTACTAGAACAAGGTTCAAAAAAAAAAAAAAAAAGAGTGACAAGTTATAATTATTGCAAAAAGGGCATCATTTCCACTAGCGCTAGAAAAATATGACAGTGAAATTGAATAGATAAAAAATATGAAGTTGCACGTTCTGGATATAAATATAAACATAATGCAATATAATTAGATACTACATAGGCTCTCATACTTTCAGAGGCGATACGTGATGTGTACAGTAATTCTTTATTCCCTTAAAAAAAAAGTCAAATGATGATTGATAAAATACTAGCATGGGTATACACTGATTATGAAAAATTATAGGTAAACATATAGTAATACAAAAGAATCGGATAAGCAAAAGTGTTTCTAAGTTTTATGACAATGATGTAGAGATTTTGAGAAAAAGAATGATATGTTTATGGAAAAAGAGAAGAGAGAGAGAATGTCGAAGGTATAAAATGAAAAGAGATGCAAATTATTTTGTAATTAAAAAAAATGAGATTTTTTTACTATAACGCTAATAATATAACGTTACCGTAATATTGATCACTATAACCTATTAGAAAAGATTATTTTTTTATTGTTTACTATTATTTGTTAATTAGTTTTTTTTTTTATCCATAAAAACTATTAACTTATTATCTTGACTCTAGATAATATGTTAAGTTATTTTAATAGAATAAACGGTATAAATTTAGTTTTATTAAATGAATAGTTTGGATTGGTAATTCTATTTTACTAGCTTACCATAAAAATAAAAAAAAAAATAAAGAACTATGTGGATTGGAATTATTATAAGAAATTGCCATTTTAGTGGAGAATGTTTTGGTTGAGAGAGATTAATTATAGATAAAATACCATTTTAGTTGTGTATAGAAGATATAAGAGATAACATAAAGTGAATAACAGATATGATATTGACAAATCGAAATTTTAATTTACTATGTAAACAGTTAAAATCAAATTCTTCAGAAATGGAGAGAGTAAATGAGACAATAACATGTTGATTGGTGTTCCCCTCCTTGTCTATGGTAAGGCCCATTGGATATTCAGCCTCGCGTCTTTGAAATTTCTATCTACATGACTGGAGTAGCATTTTGTATGGATTCAATAATTAACCTTAGTTTGCTATCTATATAATTTATTAGACACATTTATTAAATAACATCATACAATCAACAAAAAGGAACACCAAATAAGAGTTTAAACATAGGAGGACCATAACGAGGCTTTTCCATTGAATTATTGTAAAAGGTCCATCATTTCCACTAGCATTGGTCCTTATTTTTTTTTTTTTCATTCTACATGTTGTTATCTTAATAACCTTTTTTTTTTCTCTATGTAATAATATTGTTATGATCCAAGTATATAGTATTAGTATAAATATAAATAATTGATGAAATTAAATCAAAAAAAGCAAGAAATATATCATACCTAGTTTGAGTGTAACGGAAGAGGTTTTCAAGAAATTTACAATTTTTAGCTAAATCTACTTGAGTTGTAACCACAATGTTGAAAGAGAAAGAAAGAGAGAGGGAGAAAGATAAGATATACTATGAATTTAAAAAGATAAATAGTAGATTGCTAAATTTAATGCAAATAAATGTAATTATTGTAATTAATAATTATAATGGTCATAAATATAAAAGGTATTATCTATAGAAGTAGAAGTTTTTAGTGTAAAAGATGAATAACATTTATAACCCAACAAAATAATATCAAAGGCATGTTTCGTAAAATAACAAACGATAAATTATATAAAATATTATTATATTAGATGGGCAATTTGGAAAATTAAAAAAAGAAAAGAAAAGAAACCAAATCCCCAATTACCCTTTAATTGTATAAAATTAGATATAGATATAGAATTTAAAAAGAATAATAATAATAATAAAGGAAGAGTTTTGAAAGCATGGGTATGCTGACCTATTCATCCGTTGGTGTGTATGGTAGGCTATTGGTAACCCTTCATTGTCCGTCACGACCAAGGGTGGCAATGGGTTTATACCTTTTGTTCCCTCCATACAGATTGCATTGCATTTCCACAATATTCTCATATTAAATACGCAACCTTACAAACTTCCCTCACACGTTGACTTATATCACGGGCATACCTTATCTTAGTCTTAAAAATCCTAGGATAGGATACAATCTAAACTTAACAAAACCAAAAAGCAAAAGTCACGACAGAAAGGAAAGAAGATTTCAACAAATCCAAGAGGAGGACTTATGTCACGGGATCACATTTTTACAAGCCGAGAAAGTAAAGGAATGGAATAAAAAAAAAAATAAAAAAAAATAAAAAATCCTTTGTTTCCTGTTTAAGGTTCCTAACCACTACAACATTCACAACACCATCCTCCATTTTAGACTTTATAGTTATGCTCTTACCTAAAGAAACCGAAACCCCTCCACTCTCTTCCTCCTATAACAACTACCATATGGCAGGTGAGTTTGCCGCACCAACACTGAAAAAACTGCATATTTTGATAAGGACTAGTTATCCCCTCTTACGTTATTGTTCCCGAAATGAAGTATTATTGTTGTGATGTTTTCCTGTTACGTGTTGTGATGTTATTGTCTGCTTTTGCACTGCCTGGTTACTGTATCAGAACCCATGTCGACGAAGTTTCAGAAAGTTATTATGGTGGGCAGTCCAATTCAACTTCAGGGGTCAAGTTGCAGATACAAGATAAATATGTAAGACTTTTGGTTTTATTCTTTTTCCATGTGTGCGATTGGATTCTCCTTAACGGTGTAACATGTTATATCATGGTAGGATTGGACTAGCCATGTTTTTCAATGACATTATCACATTTTTTTTTTTTCGAAAATGCACCACCTTTTTATCTGTTATTTGTGCTTTCGGCGCCAAATTAACAAGAGTGCCTTTTCAGTGTAAAATCACAAATTTGATATGTTTCTTTCAGTACCAGAAGAAAGAGTATTTAGGTGTTTTGTCTTGCTAGTAATGTTGATTTGGTGATGGAATAACAGAATTCAATTTGCTACATGCTGTCTTACAATGACTTTTCAATAGAGCAGGTTGCATTTGTGAAGCTTCTGTGAAAGACAAAATTCTATTATAACCGGGTCTATAATAGCCTGGTCACAAATAGTAGTGTCACATGCTGCATGCTTCGAAACATTACAGATTTCGATTTTTCCACATGTTAATAGCATGCCACATGTTAGACAGTTTGTAATGGATACTAATAAGTCTGATTCACATTTGAGCAGCAAGTTTAAAATTTTAGATGGGATGGTTTATAGGCGGAAATAAGATACCACTTTGACAATACATATATTTCTGTGGTTGGAATTTCGGAAAACGTATTTCAAATTGAAAATAATAGATGTCTAGAAATAAAATTGTTATTGGTGACTGTTGGGCAATATCCAAACTCTATAATTGAAGGCTTTGGCTTTTGTGCTACTTCTTGCTTATAATGCATTTGATTAACTAAATATAATTGTTCAACAGGTGATTTTGGATAATGGTATACTGCAAGTCACTATAGCAAATCCAAATGGAAGTGTGACAGGAGTACAATACAATGGTGTCGACAATTTGCTTGAAGTTCAAAATGATGAATCCAATAGAGGGTATGAAAAAACAGCCGCTTCCTTTGTTTTATATTCTCCTTGTTTTCGTCCCATTCTATTGCACCTATCTCAAAATGCTTAAGTTGACCATATTTCAGAAGTAATTAGGCTCTATCCTAATTTTAATTCAAAAAGGACTTAAAATGCTAGAAGTCACTTGAGAGATGCAAGTGTTCTGAAATCCAATATGGAATCTGGTATGCATAGGTTTTAAAAAACTGCAATTGTATATCCTTGGCAGATCAGGGAGCCAAAGAGCATACTTATGTTAGCTTTTAGCATCCTATCCATAAAAAAATGTCATAATATAGATGGTGCTTGTTTCGATTCAGCTTGGCATCTTGAATTATTGATGAATATAGCTCTCTTTTGGATTATGCAGGTACTGGGATGTTGTATGGAATAGACCAGGAAGTAGTAAAAAGAAAACTAAGGGTCCACTTGACAAGTAAGTAACATCATCATGCTTCCACACTTGTAATTGTCCATATTTATACTGAGGAATATGATTTTGAACCAGACGAATGTGCAAGTGATCGGATTTTCTACACCACTTTTAAGTATCACATAATTATGACTGGTTTCTAAAACAAAAGCAGGGAAGCAGGGAAGTGATTAGAAGTCTAGCCTTTGAAGAGAATCTTTTTTCTTAGAACTTTATGATTCTAGTCTTTAATTATTTTACTATCAAGGTTGAGACTGAGGCAATGTCAATTGTGATATACGTAATTTGGCTGCTGCCTTTTTCAGGCTTCATGGCACAAAAATGGAGGTAATAGTTCAAACTGAGAAACAGGTTGAGATCTCATTCACCAGAACATGGGATGTCTCGCTTGAGAACAAGAGAGTTCCACTAAATATTGACAAAAGGTATGTTTTCCCAGTTTTGTATATACTAAAATAGCAGGTTGCATTTGCACAGGGCCATTTCATTTATCTTGTTTTTCAAGGTATGTAATGCTTGAAAATTCCTCGGGATTTTATACATATGCCATTTACGAGAAGCTATCAGGATGGCCTGCTTTCACTATTGGCAACACAAGGACTGCATTCAAGCTTAGAAAGGACAAGTACGTTTCTTCTTTACTAGTTCTTCTATTAGATTGTTTGGCAGAAGTATGTATACTTCACTGATCTAAAAAGGACCTTAGCTTATTTCTGCTGCATATGATATGATCTGGTAGTTAGGAAGTCCCAGTGAATATGTTAATCTGAATTTGCTATATCCTGTGCATAGGTTCCACTATATGGCCATTGCAGATAACAGGCAACGATACATGCCCCTACCAGATGATCGATCTCCAGAAAGGGGGCAAGTCCTGGCCTACCCAGAGGCAGTAAGACTTGTCAGTCCTGTGGAACCAGAGTTCAAAGGAGAGGTACCTTCTTTCATACTTCTTTAAAAAGTTGTTTCAAATGAAAAATGATCTTTTCAATTCAAAGATCGTCCATACTTCTTTTGTCTTCTTATATATTGCTGATATTGCATCATTCTGAGTGATGTTCTTGAATTGCTTTTGCCAGCATTGTGGCAAAGATATTTGTTACATATACACCTTTAAACCAAATATAGATGGCATGATTTCTACAATTAAAGAAAAAATGACACTCTTAAAAGGCATTTTGCATTTTCCTTTTCCCCTTAAATTTGTAAACTGAAGATAGCTAGACCCTTTTCATTTTTTCAAGGCATGCTTACTCCAAGGGATCACTAAATTTGAATCAAAATGTTACTGTCCTTATGTTGTAACTACTAAAATCCAACAACTAGTTTTCCTCTTCAAAAAGTAGTATAGTTGCTGTAAATGCTCTTTGAAATATTTTTGATATGTGTCTAACTCCACAATCAGCTTATCTAAAGTTCAAATCTATTAGATCTGGTGTAGTTTAATGTATATAAATTAACACATTTTAATGTCAACATGCAGGTGGATGATAAATACCAATATTCTTGTGATAGCAAGGACATCCAAGTCCATGGCTGGATTAGTAATGACCCTGCCATTGGGTTCTGGCAAATCACACCAAGCAATGAGTTTCGCAATGGTGGACCTGTGAAACAGTTTCTGGCTTCCCATGTTGGCCCTACTTCCCTTAATGTAAGCATCATTCTTGCCACAGCACAAATACAATAAATATAAATTGCATGTTCTAGTTTCTAACTGTCAAAAATTTACCTCTGCTTACAATCCTAGTCTTTTGTGCCTCTATGGTTTGAACACGTTTATATATGTTATTGCTGCTTTGACTAAATATTTGATTTAATTGATAATTGAAGGTTTTTCTTAGCTCTCACTACTCTGGAGTTGAACTGGTTATGAACTTTCAAGCGAATGAAACTTGGAAAAAAGTTTATGGACCAGTTTTTCTTTATCTTAACTCCATGTCGGATGGAAAAGATCCACTTTCTCTCTGGGAAGATGCCAAAGAGCAGGTTCCACCATGAATATTTTCAATTTGCCAAGTCCTTCCTTTCACTGTGTCTTCACTTTCTGGATTACCTATTGCACTTTTCATTTTTCAGTTCACAGTTCAAAGCCAGAACTGGCCATATGCCTTTCCTGCTTGTAAGGATTACACACCACCAAATGAAAGGGGCAATGTTAGTGGTACATTGCAAGTACTTGACAGGTAGCTTTGTTTTCCTAGCATTGCATGGCATGTCCTAAGGATTTTGGTGTAGCCCAGGATACTCTTTCTTATTGCGTATTATGTAATGGCATCAACCTCTATAAAAAATTGTTGTCCAGATATATTAGCCGTGATCCTATGTTGGCAAATGGTGCCTATGTAGGCTTGGCACCTCCAGGAGATGTTGGGTCTTGGCAAAGAGAAAGCAAGGTAATTTGATCCTTAAATGTACTTTGCTCATCTGTTCTATCGGCAGATTATCTTGTTTAGATATTTAAGTGAACAAATTTCCTATCATATGTTACTAACCTATTGTTTCTTGCTAGAAATATCAATTTTGGACAAGAGTGGATGAGAAAGGCCATTTCTTTATTAGTGGCATTCACCCCAACAACTACAGCCTCTATGCATTTGTGCCAGGTTACATTGGAGATTTCAAGTATAATGAAACCATCACAGTTGCCCCAGGTCCTTTCTTCCTTCTTTCTCTGGATGTTTATCCTACAGCATTTTGAGTTCAGCCTTTAATATGTCAAATAGAATTGAAATATAAAGCAGGTTCCTGCATTGAATTGGGTGAACTAGTATATGAGCCTCCAAGATATGGTCCAACATTGTGGGAGATAGGCTTCCCCGACCGTTCTGCTAAGGAGTTTTATGTTCCAGACCCTGATCCACAGTACATCAACAAACTTTATGTTAACCATAATGATAGGTCAGTCAATAAGCAGATTGACAACTTATTATTGGATATATTAAGATTGTGATGTCTTAAGCTAATGTCAACTCGCATCAAATAACATTTTTAGTGTTCGATTCTGGATTTCAAATAAACTGACTCATTTTTATAATTAGTAATGAACAAAGTTTTACTGAAATATTTGATAGAAATTCCTATAGTCTTGATTTTATTCGCTCTTTCTCTTGGATGCAGGTATAGGCAATATGGATTGTGGGAGAGATATGCAGAATTGTACCCCAAAGAAGATTTAGTTTATTTAGTTGGTACCAGTAACTTTACAAAGGACTGGTTCTTTGCTCAAGTGACAAGGTCTGATACCTTCCATGAGCCTTTTGTTTTTTTTTTTCCTGTGGCCTAAGCCATGCATCAGTTTTTATCCATTCTGCAGGATATGTAATTTATCTAAATGGATAAAATCATTCATATCTTTAGTAGTTATAACCTCTGTTTATCAATGGATGATAAAAATATGTTGTGCAAAGTGAGGGCAAGCTTTTGCTGTGATGTTGTTACAGGAAAACTGGCAATGCCACCTTTGAAGGAACTACTTGGCAGATCAAGTTTAATCTTGAGAGTGTTGAAATAACTGGAACCTACAAATTGCTTTTGGCATTAGCATCTGTCCATGCTTCAGAGTTACAGGTATAGTCTTACTACATAACTAGTGTTACCAGGCATTGTTCGGTTTTCGCTCTTGGAATTCAAGTCTTCAAATCTAGTTCCTATAATCCAATTTCTAGGAACTTAATTAATGATCTGTTATTTGATAAACCCTAAATTATATACAGTAATAGACTTGAGGAATCTGGTTTCTATCTCATTTTTACTAGCTCGAGACTTACATAGAACTGACATCCCATTACTACTGAATCAAACAAGGTCTTGTAAGTCAATGTATCAATTTGTTCTTCTATAACATGATTGCTTTATGCAAAATTATCTCCCTATAAGATTGACAAAGTACTAAATTGCAGGTACGGGTTAATGATCCGAATGCAGATCCACCTCTATTCACTACGGGGGTATTTGGGAAGGACAACTCAATTGCAAGACATGGAATTCATGGGCTCTACTGGCTATACACAGTTGATGTACCTGGCATGAAACTAGCTAAAGGCAATAACACCATTTTTCTAACACAAACCCAAGGTTCAAGCCCCTTCACAGGGATTTTGTATGATTATATTCGATTAGAGGGTCCTAGATATAGCTACTACAGAAGACCTTAAAATTCTTGTCAACATAAAATTAAAGATCATAGTGAAATAAAAATCCATTCTTCATTCTTTTAAGATATATAATGTAACAATTGCATTGCGAAAGATCAGGTCGTGTATCATTATTTTAGACCGTTATGTGGCCGCAAGAGTTTGGCAGCGGTGCTCTCTGCTGATAACAGAGAGAACCCGACTACATCTTGTTACAAATTATTCAAAGTCCGTTTTGAAAACAAACTGAATTGTGAAGTTGGAGGCCTGGAGTTAAGAAAGTGGCTTAAGATTCAAAGTAATAATAATAATAATAATAAATAAATAAAATAACAAAGTGGATTCCTAGGGAAATGAAGATATGTGGTTTTCGTTGTATGAGTTTGTCAAGTTTGCGCATGGCATATGTTCTTACTTCTTAGTGAGATTGAGCTGTATAATGCGACGCTTACGAGAAATCTTTCTACATTATGCGGATTAAAATTAGACTCCGCGACCAATACCGTGAAAAACCCTGCATAAAAAAACATGTTCGAACATGAAAACTTATGTGTGGACTAGGACACTTTCAATAGTAAGTTTAAGTAACATCATCGATGAAATATAGAACAACAATTTAATTTGTTTTCTCCCTCAACTGTAGCTGCTGGCACCTGACAAAGAGATGAGAAAAAGAAACTTTTTTCGTTTTTACTTATTCTAAAAATGCTAATAGAAGTGCATATTGGGTAGCTACAAACTGTAGAAAAAGAATTTGTTCTTGGGATTGATGGATTAACACCCCCATCCTCTTTTCTAAAACTGCTCGATTTAGATAAGTTGAAGATTCTTTTCTGATGTTTCTACTTCTGATCGTATTGATGTTTAACTCTTGAGTAATGAAGTATATGTTTTGTTGATTAAAAAGGATATGAAAAAAAAAAAAGAAAAAAAACTTATTTCTTTACCTCTTAAACAAGTGTGGAGACTACGACCATCAATTTTTATAGTTCATTTATATCATCTATGCTATGCTCTGCTCTACTTGAAATTTATTTGAGCATTTCGCGCTCAAATCATAAATACAAGATTCCTAATCTGCAATTGGTGGTCATAATTTCTCAATAAGTTGAAGTTGTTGGCCAAGTCCATAGAGCTAGTTGACTACTACCTAATTGTAGCATATTAGTCTTTCCTCTTAACAAAGTATAATAATTTTTCTAGACTTTTATTAAATAGCCCTTTCATGTGCAAAAAGAAAGGTCCATTTGATTGAAATGAACGAACTACTGCAATTTGCATTCTTAAGGAGAAGATTGCATTGAGTTAACAAAAAAAAAATCATATCTTGAGAGCACGACGTTAACTTTTTTTTTTCTTTTTTTGTTATAATTGTATAGATGTATAGGTATTATGTCCACACAATTTGTGTCCATATGCTTCGTGTGACATAATATGTAATTTTGTATTTATTATAAAGGAATAGTCTAAAATGAAACTAAATTGAACGGAATAAAATGAGATGAGGATTATAATGACAAATTTTTTACTATATTAGGAAATATTGATAGAATGGAATGCATATCCAATTGTATTTTTCAAGACACCCAATTTTATATCATAATTAGGTTGACTGATAAATAAGTAATTTTAAATTAATCCTAATTAATGAGGGCATAATTGAATCGCAATACCATTCCCTCAAAAGGTGGAACAAGTGAAATAGATTGGAATGAAATGAAATGAGAAACAGAATAATAAATCATTTTTCATATTTGGAAATGTCCAAAAAATAAAATTAAATACTTATATAATAATAGTTGTCAAAAATACACTTAATTATTGAATATCATAGTTAACTTGAAGTTAATTTAACTAATAATAATAAATGCAAGAATGAAATCACTGTTCCTAAAACCAAAATGAGCTATTCCATAAAATCACAATGTGGCTTCTAAATATAATTTCAAACATGGAGAAAAAAATAGAAACCAAAATCGCAACTCTATTCTAGTTCTTTCTTATACCAAACGTGACATGAAAATAGGAATCTCTTATTAATAAGTAACAATTATACTGTAAAAGCACTTATAGACATGGTAAAAAGAGAATGAAACGTCAATTCCATTTGCAATTCCATTCAAGCCTATACACATGTAAGGGTATTTCTACATATAATGATTCTCCATAAAGAAATGAATTATTTGGAAGGAACTTAAAGAGGCGAAATAGACAATTTCCATAAACCATGCATTAATGTAACAATCTATAGGAGGGGTTTATAGCTCATAACCTTCCTCTTCATAGCAATGTTAAGAACAATTTATAGAAAGTAGTAATGAATTGTTATCATTATCGGGGGACATGACTTAGCATATTTTGTTACATTAGACATGACTTAGCATATTTTGTTATATTAGGCTCCGCCAAATAAACGTTTCAAGCTTACCCTCTAAAGCATTATTGGATTTTCCCAAAAAAAAAAAAAAAAAAAAAAACCTATCATCTATGTTGCAGAATGTCGGCCATAAGTAAAATCCTCTTTTTGGCGTCCTTGCCTTTATCTCGATTATGCAAATAGTTGATACGCATTTATGCGAAAAGTACCATCAAGGAGGGGCATCTTTGTAGGAAATGGAATTCGTTAATTGCAAACAACACATTTAAAAGAAATAGAAAGGGAGAATGATATAAAATGTGTTTACTAACATTGAGAAATTTTTTTTCTTGTTTTCTCTCTTTTTTTCTTCCCTATTTTGGTTACAATACAATATCTTCAATTTATAGTTTTTTCTAATAAATAATAACCATAAATTAAACTACTAAAGAATCAATAATTTTTACCACTTTTCTAAAAATTAATTTGCTATGTTCGACCCTTTCAAGCTTGATATTTTCAACATGCCGGCTTAAAGTTGAATTTTTCACTTAAATTTGAATTTAGGACTAATGATTTCGAGTACAATCTTAAACTTTTTGAACAAGTCAGCCTTCAGTGATTTCATCATGATATCTACAACTTATTCTTTGGATTTACAAAACTAAAGTTCAATTTCCTCATGCTTAACAAGTTATCTCATGTAGTGAAACTTGATATCAATGTATTTACTCCACCCATGAAACATGGGATTTTTAGTTAATGCTACATCAGATTTATTGTCACATTAGATAATTTTAGACCTATTTAACCATGCTTTACATCTTCTAATATGCTAGGTAATCAAACTACTTGACATGTTGCTGATGCTGTTGCAATGAACTATGCTTCTACTATTGATAAAGCCACCACTTGTTGCTTTTTTGAAGACAATGAAACAACTCCATTTCCTAGGTAAAACAAGTATCCAAATGTGCTTTTGCCTGTCTCAATATCACCTTCCCAACCATTGTTTGCATATCTTACTAAATTAGAAGAATGAGAATAATATAGAAAATTCCATGATTATGTGTACCACTAAGATAGCGTAGAATCTTTTTAGCTCTTTATAAGTTTAACTAGTATGGTTCTCCATGAAACAACTAATAAGCCTAACTCTATAAACAATATCAAGTCTGGTGGATGTCAAATAACATAGATTACCCACTATGCCTTTAAATTAGGTTGCGTTTACCAATTCTCCACTACCTGCTTTCTTCATTTCCACACATTCTACAATTGAAGTTCGAATTAATGTAGCTGAATCCATCTTAAATTTCTTCAATATATCAATAGCATATTTCTTTTGTGAAACAAGTAAGTCATCATCAGTTTGTTACACTTCAATTCCAAGAAAATATGACATTAATCTAGTAACGATCATCTCAAACTATTGAGTCATGGCCTCCTTGAATTCAATAAATAGAGCCTCACAATTTTTAGTAAAGATTAAGTCATCAACATATAGGCACAAGACTAAAAGATCACCATTGTCCTTTGACTTAACATATAGTGTATGCCCTTAAGAACACTTTTGGAAATCATCTTGTAGTAAATACATACAAATACATGAGTATCAAGCACACGATGCTTGTTTTAAGCCATAGAAGGCTTTCTTCAAGCAATAGACTTTATTCTTATGTTCTTTCTTCACAAAGTCAGGTGGTTGTTCTATGTAAACTTCTTATAATACAACATTTAGAAATGCCAATTTCATAACTATCTGATGAATTTTTCCACTTTTTCTAAGTTGCAAGAGATAAATCATTCATATGGTATCCATTCTTGAAGCAAGGGTAAGCA
Source organism: Lumnitzera littorea (assembly GCA_024138015.1). NCBI lineage: Eukaryota > Viridiplantae > Streptophyta > Magnoliopsida > Myrtales > Combretaceae > Lumnitzera > Lumnitzera littorea. The sequence goes on from JAMXBB010000012.1 coordinate 36,397,412, forward strand.
CCTCAAAATAGTCGATTCTCAGTTTTTACTTGTAGCTTTTAACAGCCAATCTTGCTTTGCAACGATCTACTTGATCATTAGGTTCATACTTCATTCTATACACCTACTTAACTCTAATCAACTTCTTTCCCTTTGGTAGAGAAATCAGCTCCCATGTCTCATTTTTCTCATTGAAAAAATCTCTTCATTCATGACAATCCATTTTTCATAAATTGTTGCATCTTCATATAAAACTAAATCACAATCTCCAAATAAACAAAGATTTGCTTGGGATTCATCAATTAAATTAGCCTCCTCATCACCATCATCTCCAATCACTACATAATCTCACAATCATGCTAGTAAGATACAAGTCCTTTAAGGACACCCTAATGACCTTGCATCTATTGATACAAAAGGGGTATCAAGTAGTATATCGAGTTGCTACTCAAAAGATGAGACTTATAATGTGTCTCATCTATGTATACCTCATTAATAATCATGTTATCAGCTACATTATTATTTTAGTTCCACTTCTATGCTTCATCTTCAAGAAATTGAACATCTTTACTTAAAATCATTTCTTTCGTATTTGGGTTATACAACTTATAACCCTAATGAAGATAATTCTTTACTTTTGTCATCTAACTCCTTCCTCCTTTCACTTAATACATGGACATATGCAATATACCCAAATACTCATAGGTGGGATACATTTGGTTTGTTCCTACTCCAAGCTTCTTATAGAGTCATTCCAACAACACTCTTTGTGGGACACTTGCTTAGCAAATAAACAACACAAGAAACAACTTCTACCGAAAAAGGCTTTAGCAAATGTTTAGCCTTCAACATACTTCTAATCATCTCAAATGTTGTTTTATTTTTCCTCTCAACTATACCATTCTGTTGAGGTAGGAGGTTGTCAACTGAAATTGGATTTCTTCTTTCTTATAATAATCATTGAACTCATTTTATGTGAATTCTCTTCTTTTGTCCAATATTAGTCTTCATTGAAAATCTACGTTGTTTTTCAACAAGTGCCTCAAACTCTTTAAACTTGTTAAAAGTTTCGGTTTTTTCTTTTTAAAAATAAACCCAAATTTTCCTAGTAAAATCATCCACAACGAATAGAAAATACCTTTTGTGTCCAACTAATTCTATCTCAACTGGTCCACAAATATCTGTATACCAATTTTGATGGTTGCTTAACTTATCTTGATTTACCAATTGGCAAAGAGTCTTAATGATGCCTTTCAAGAACGCAACCTTTATAGGATTTTCTTGGGGCATCAATTGAAGGTAAGCCAATCACCATTTGTTTTTGTACCAATAACTTTAAACCTTTGAAATTCAATGATCGAATGAAAGATGCCATAGCTAATTGCTATCTTTCACCATTGCCTGTAAGTTCATCAAAGTTTTCCTTTAAAGAGACAAGGGAAACATGTGGTTTTTTGTCATGCTCACTTCCACAACAATTTTGTAGTTTTCCCCTTTATTACACAAACTCCATTTTCAATGTGAACTTTATGACCTTTTTCTAAAAGTTGGCTCATGCTTAATAAATTCTAGCATAGTCTACGTACATAAAATATATTGGCAATTGTAACATTAGTACGGTCTTTTGATTGAATATTAATATCACATTCACCCACCATAAGAATTTTGGACTTGTTTCCAAAATTTACTTCTCCATGCACTATCTCATCTAAGCTTGAGACTCCCTCCTTCCAGTCACATGATTACCAGATCCTGTATCAAAATACCAAACATTCTTGCTTTTGGTATTGATTCCTTATTTGTAAGCAAGTATTAAATTTTCCTTTGCTTTTGTTGCATTTGCTTGTTCTCCACGTTCACCTTGTAACTTGGTTCGACATTTTAATGCGTAATGTCCTACATCTATGACATTGGATTTTGGATTTGCATCAACCAACAATCATCATTCTTTCACCTACTCAAAAATTGCTTTCTCCTATCATGTCTCTGTTAGAGATAGAATAATTTCCTCTTCCTCGACCATGGCCATATCTATGGTCTTAACCACCTTAGTATCCACCTTAATTGGTTAAATTCACCTTACTTTACAAGGTATGCTCAAAGTTAAAAATGTTTGTATACTGATTCATCTAATGTTTATGCGAAGACAAAGATCCTAGTAATCTTTCTAAGGACAATGTTGATAAGTCATGTCCTACAATAGGAACTTTAAGATTAAGGATCTCAAAATTTCTTTTATGACCTATTAATCACTTATAACCTCTTCGTTTACTTGCATTTGGTTAATTATGGATTGAACATGGTCAAAATATGTAGCAATAGATTCAAAGTCATTCATATGCAAATTTTTAAAATCACCACGAAGTGTTTGTACATGAACTTACCTAACTCTATCATCACCTTTGTAGGATTTCTACAGATTATCCTATGCTACATGTAATATTTCTACCAATGATATTTTTTGAAATATTGTCTTTTGCTCTATAGCTGAAAAAAAAAAATAGAAAAAAACGCTTTTTGATCTTTCTTAGACTTTTCTAATAGTAAATCATTCTCTTCCCTTTTAAGTAATTTAAGTGCATTTGAGTATGTAACATCTTCAAAGCCTCTTTCAATTATATCCCACATATCTTGAGAACAGAAAAATATTTTTAACTAATCAGCCTAGTTGTCATAATTTTCTCCAATCAACTTCGGAAGTGGCACTTGAATTGCTCTAGTTGTTACCATGATTCTTCTTAAATTTGTTGAAACTCAAGGCTTTGATAAAATCAAAATGTAGGGAAAAAAAAATTTGCTAATTCTAAACAATACTTTTAAAAGAAATAAAAGAAGAGAATAAAACAAAACATGTTTGCTAACATTAAAAAGTCTTTTTCTCACTATCTCTCTTTTTTCTTTTCTATTTTGGTTATATTACAGTGTCTTCAATTTATAATTTTTTTCTAATGAATAATAACCATAAATTAAACTACCAAAAATTAATGGTTTATACAACTTTTCTAAAAATTAGTTTGCTGCCTTTTCAAGTTTGATATTTTCAAGAAACTTGACTAACTCAATCCGACATGGCATCGCCATTAGGGAAAAGAAAAAAGAAAAAAAAAAAAACTAGAAAAAGAAAGGGAAAGCTGGCCCTCTGTTTTCATCCGTTGCATGGAAAGGATATATGCTTCTAATAAATATAAGCCCATACATCACTACATTACCTTGTAACATGTGTTTCATTGTCGAGGAGTGAGAGGGAAATTTTCCTAATTTTGCAATCAAATGATATGTCTGTTATTTGAATAAATAAATGATCCGCTTTCCTCTCCGTTATGTAACCGTTAAATACTCTATTAAAATCTAACACGACATGCACATGATTTAAAAAATAAAAAAAGCTAAATCGCACACCAATCAAACAAACCAAAAAGTGAATCCTAAGTCCCTTTCTTTCATCTGATTTGGGCATTTTTTCGATAGGTTAAGAGATAAAGAGAAGGATGATGAGTGTATGACGAGAGATCATAAAAGAGCCTATGTGTGATTGTGGGGGAATTTTTTTAAGGATCGGATGGATGCCACCTGGGATTTTAAAAGGATGGTCAACAATTTATACTGGCCAAAAAAAATGCAAATGATGGTTTGTTAAAAAAAAAAAAAAAAATGGGTCAATTGATGACAAAAGTATCAAAATGCTGGTATTCTTTTTATTTTTCTCAATATAAAAAGTAAATGACGTGATTCATTCCATTATCGTTCCTAAGCAACAAAGGTGCACCAAATAGCGTTGGCGCTGTGTAGTGTTTGCATACTAGGCAACGACATAAAAGTTTAATTGGTTTCTTTAGCTTATTGTATATACATCAAATAACTAAAAATAAAATTTATGATTTCTGTTTATCAACGCTGCATTAATATATATACTGTATAAATATTTATGCATTAAATTATGTGATTAAGATCGTTATGAAGTATCTCTATAGTGAGCATTACGGCTTGCCTATATTTTGGACTTTGTTTTCAGGTGCTAATTAATTATAAGAGATTGATCTTTATGACTATCTTGGTTGTGACTTTAACTATGGAAGTGGGTGTTAGTCATCATGGAGATTATAAAGATTAGTGAACTTCTACTTGTAAATTTGATGATAGTAGAATTCATTTTCCCTTTAATATGATTCGAGAATATTAATGATTTGCCAAGAAATTTTACATTTTTAAGAGTTTGGAAGATCAAGTATTGTAAAAAATTATTATGGATTTTAGTAAGTAAATGCCATCAGAACAATGCAAGTTGCTACTGTGAGTAGGAGTATATTGTGAAATTGTCGAATCCCAGTAGTCTCGAGGTGTGGCAAGGGATTAGGCCATTAGGGTACATTTTGAATGACAACAAATATCTAATAGCAACGACAAAACAGAATGTAAAAAAAGAATGATGAATTGGGCAATGAAGCCAAAATGGTATTGCAAGGAACAAGAGGAGAATAGCATTAAGAAAGTTACTTTACTACTACTTACATGGTGAGAGTACGAAATCTTTAATATTAGAAAAATGTAGATACTTCGTATTTATATATGTTAAGAAAAAGACTAGGCAAGCATATAAAGGCTATCTCTAATTAAGTTGCAATGCAATAAATACAATCTCCTAATTACAATGGTTCAACAAAAAGAAAAAAGTACCAAAAAAATCCATAACGTTTACTTATATATACAAATCAATCTTAAATGTTTCATTTATTTCATTTTAATCCTCAATATTTTAATAAATTTTTAAAAAAATAATCCTTCCATTAGTTTTTTCGTTATCTATAGACATGTTGAAGATTAAAATAGACTAAATGCAAAGCAAAATTAAGAACTAATTCGTATATATAAAGAAACGTTAAAGAATTTTTTATACTTATATTGATCAATTATATACTAATATGTATCTATAATAATGGAAAATTTATCAGAGTTTAATAGAATGATTTATTTGATACGATTTAAAAAAGTTGAGTACTAAAATAGATTAAATGAAAATTTAAGAATTGATTCACAAGAATGTAAAATGTTAAGGACTAATATTTTTTTTTTTTTGGGTACTTTTTCAGTTAAAAAAATACAATACACTTGTGTTATAGTGTTACGTGAAATGGAAGATATCTTTGATAAAGGTTGATTCTAGATCTCGATGACTTGAAAAAAGCCCTATGAAATCAGCCACGAATTGCAGGGCCCAGGTATGACAAGCATTTATCTGGGCTTATAAGAAAAAAAACATAACAAATTAAAGGTAACAGGAAGGAATCCATTAAAAAGTATCAATCAAGATATGCTGACTTGACCTGTACGAGAAGTATTATACGGCAACTTAAAAATAAGTCTTAAAAGTACGTAATACTATTTTAGAAACATAATCAGAAAAAAACACTATAAAGGTATAAAAAGTCTGAAGATAATAAAAGTTGGTAGGTACCACCTCAATATTACCGAAAAATAGAACGTAGTATTAGAAAATGATTAGCTTATATTTACAAAACACCTGGTTTGCAGTAGCCTTTTTTTTTTTTTTTTATGGCTAATCTTGTACGACTACTAAGCCTAAAGTCACCAAACCATGGCCGGTGACGACCCTATGAAGAAATTTAAAGCAACTGTTATGAGGGAAAAACAACAAAAGACAATGCTTCGTTTTTACTTCAAGCAAACATACCAGGAAGGTCGCACACATATACACAGATTATTGTGTTGTTTCCTATTAAACTTGCTAGACTTAGATTAGTCCTCCACAACCATGGAAGACGGAAGTTTCCTTCCTACCCAGGAGCATCATCAAATTGGTTCTCATGGACTTCGTGACGATGAGGAGTCGTCTTCCAAGGTGAAATTGCATATTCATGACAAATATGTAAGTGATCGCTTCTTGCTTCATTTATCATAACACATATTATGTTAATCACTTTCTCCTTGTTATTTAATTACTTCTGAGGCGTGTTTAGGAGCAAAAACCGATCAATCCCATCAAATCATAAGTTTGATATTAACGTAGCTCTTACAAATTGACGCTAAAATGTGGCGTTTTGAAAGAGATGAAATAACACTTTTCCAAATTTAGGGTTGGCAAGTATAGGCAATAATAAGTTGATTGGAGACAGACACACACGGATGCAGTTATACTTTGTTTTCAGTATAACAAACGAGAAACCTTTGTGTAGGTCATAGTGGAGAATGGAATAGTTCATGTGACGTTATCAAAGCCGGAGGGGAATGTTACAGCAATTAAATACAAAGGCATAAACAACTTGCTTGAAGTTTGTAACGACAGCTTTAATAGAGGGTATTATTCTTCATCTATATATATATATATATTTGAGTTCTCACACATGTGTGTGTATTTATGTATGTATGTATGTATGTATATATATTTATATATAATAATTGTAAATACAATCTTTTGAACTATTTAATTTGTTGCAGATCAATCTTTAAATTTTTAGACTGATTTTACCTCACATTAATTTCTAAAATAAGTAAATAACTCCAGAATATTGCTAGATCCCAAACCAGCACCAAAATAATTGTAAATAGTGATATATTGGGTGCTTTAGTGTGCGTACCTAAATACTTTTAAAAATTAAGTGAAAGTAATAGCCATTTTGAAAGTTTAAGAAATCTATTTGTCTATACCCAATGAATAGTCTAGGTGATGTGTTTACACTTTTTCTTTTATTTATTTTTATGAAATGTTTATTTGTATGAATTGTATAATTAGGACGAAATTTCAGCTATGAACCGCATATTGTTCCACCGTGTTGAGAGTAATGGTAATGGTGTACATGGTTTGGCACGACAGTTTCGATCGTAGTACTAGCAAATATATGCCCTAGGTGGGTAAGAAACTAGGTTTGTGTTGTTTGTAGGTACTGGGACCTTGTGTGGAGTGAAGAAGGGAGTACTGGAACAACTGGAATCGATGATAGGTACGCATCAACTAAAGTTTTTGCTTATTGGTATATATATATATATGCTACTTTTCTCTTAGAATTCATGCAAAAAGAAAGAGATTATTTAGTGTATTGCATATTATACCGCATGGACATATATTAGAAGCTTTTAGGTTATAAGTGATCGATGTATAAAATGATGGAATTATTTACATAAATTTAAAATTGCTTTTTTGTTGAACATGCATATAGAAAAGTAATGAACGATGAATGAAAGTCTAGTATCATTGCACACATGCGTTGCATGCGATTAAAAGATATTGATATTATAATTGTTTACTTTTTAATTTATTTCTGTCAGGATGACCATTGTTATTATTGTCACAATTTAGATTATGTAAAATACCGGTATTATCACTAAATTGTAGGAGGATCGTATAAAGTATAGATTATTATTTATAAAAATTGCTTTAGATGTTTTCACTTTAATCAATACTAAAATATTGATAGTGTAGTATGTAATGCTTGTATGATCATAGAAACATATATTGCTTAAAAAAAAAAAAGGAAAGGTTATACTTTTAGTCCTCATACTTTAATACTTTTTCTAATTGAAACCTTGAAATTTTTTATTTTTTCTATTTCAATCCTTAAATTTTTCAAAAGTTTACAAAAGAATTCTTTATTAGTGAATCATTGGTTTTTCTACTGATAAAAGATTTTTTTACAAACTTTTAAAAAGTTTGAGAACTGAAATAAAAAAATAAAATAAAAGTTGAAGAACTTAATTAAAAAAAGTAGTAAAGTTTGAGGACTCATAGTGTAATTTTTCATTTGTTTTTTTCCTTTTCATCCTTTGTTAATTTTTCTAACAAAAAACATGAGTTACAACTTAATAAATCAGAATAGTTAATTGTGTTATTAGATAAAAAATTAGTAAAAAAATTATTTATCCTATATAAATACAATCATTAATTATCTTTTTCAATTTACAAATATATAATAATATACTAACTAATTTTACATTACATCATTCAATTAAATATGATAATTAATCGCAATCACTATTGTTTATTTAACTTAATAAGTAGAATAAATATCAAATAAGTTGTACAGTTACTTTATTAATACCAGTATCTAAAAGAGATGAACCAAGTCTAAATCCCTTCCTATCTAAATTATTATAATATGTAATATAATCGGCAAGAAAAAAAAACTATTATTATATGTAAATTTGAAAAATCATAAATTAAATTTGCTTTGATTCTATTAAGAATGTCAAATCTAATTATTGATTATTTGAAGTATTTATCAACCAAAATGGAATAAGTACATCAAAATGACTAAATTTTTTTCCTACCTTTTCATTTTAAGATATGTTTTCATTTTTTCTCAATTTCAAGACCTAATTTTTTTTAAAAATGAGCAAAACTAGCATTTTCTTTCCTATGTACTATTAGTATCGTTGAAAAATTATGTCTTGAAAGAACAAATATATATATAAGCATAGATTGTAAATTAAAAACAAATAAATATATGGTTCCTAAAAGAAAGAAAAAAAGGAGGAAAAATACAATTTACAATTTTAGTCCTCAACCTTTATCACTTTTTCTAATTTAACCCTCAAATTTTTTTTTTCTATTTCAGTCCTTAAATTTTCCAAAAGTTTACAAAAAAGTTATTCGCTAACGAAAAACTAATGATTCACTAACAGAGGATTCTTTTGCAAACTTTTAAAAATTTTGAAGACTAAAATAGAAAAAAAAAATTTAAGAACTCAATTAAAAAAAGTACCAAAGTTTGAGAATTAAAAGTATAATTTTTCCCTTAAAAAATGGTTAAAAAGTAAGAAAAAATGGATAGTGTAAGCATATATTTTACAATATGTATTTTGACATAAAATTTGTATATAACAAATAACTTTTCAATGATTATTTTTATTTAATTTTGTTATTTTAATGGTATTGAAAAGAATATTATCTTTTTGCCGGTATTAACCTTATTAATTGTCATAACTTCAATGACTTGAATTTCTAAGGATTTGTAGTCATAACAACAATTTCAAACATACAAATACCACATTGATCCTATATCTTTGGTTTGCAAAATGGAATAATCCGGAAATCAACAGCTATTCTTTTACAATATATTTAGTTATATTTGTAGGGGTGATGTTGATGGCTACTCATCCCTTATAAAACTATTGTGTTTCATTTACACAATTATTATATTATAGACCTTACGATTCTTTTTCAAGATAAAAAGAATAGCCGTCTTTGCATATTTTCCTCTACTATATGAAAGATCCCAATACAAAGCAAGCCTTAAACTAAGGAAATGACATACCGATTTTTATGTAGATTTATTCCCAATCAATTATAAATGTGAATTTCAAGTATAACTAAAAAATAATAATAGCTATTATTTCTCTATATAATTTTATAAACTGTAGTTTTACTCTTGCATTATTCAATTCCATTTTGGAATACAAGCTAGAATTGATAATCTATTTTTTGGGTTTATAGGAATTAAATAACTGTAGACCATGCAAATGCTTATACATTCCATTTTCTCTACTTGGCTTTCTTGGGATATTGATAAGAAACACACCTGAAGAAAATCGTATCTTGAGCTTAATTTGTAGTTTTGTTCGACAAGTATGGGATTTTCCCGATCAAGCTCAATTAACCTCCATTATCAAAATATATGTTATTTTAATTTATATTTAATAAGCTTAAATTACATCACCTAATAATTCAATGAAGCTAGATATAATTAAGCTTGATTAGGCTTGCAACTTGAAAGAGCATTGGTCGGTGTAAATTAAATGGTTTGTGATTCAGTTGGTTCACTTATTTGCAACATTAAGGTTTAGTTTTAAAATTTTGATTGCAACATTGAGGTTTCAAATTAAAATTGCATTTAAACATGTTACTACAGCTTATTTAAACATGTTACTGCAGCTTATGTGTAAAATAGAATGAGCTGCAAATTCTTAAAGGTTTATCATTTTTCCTTAGGGGAAAGAAAAGAAGGTTATAATTTCAAGGTTAATAATTATAAAAATTATATATATATATATATATATTTTTTCACTTTTACGTTTTTGCACTATAGTTCACACATTATGGAAACTTGATAAAATTTTCATATTAAAAACCACCACACAAGTCCCCTTGCTACACAAATTGTTCTAACATTCTTAAACAACTACTAATTAGTGGTAGTTCAGAAGTGTTAGACATATTATAGTAAGCTAGTAGGATAGTGCATTCTACGGCGGTTTCTTATATTGTAAAATTTTCAAAAGTATTATTAATGCACAAACTATTGCCATAGTACGAAAACAAATGCTACAATAGCTACTTAGCAAAACAGAATTACTAGTATTAATCTATAATAATAACAAGTATTCATAAACAACCACTAATTTATATTGCGTAATGCTTTATTTCCTTGAAGCGATATACTTATGTTTTGTATTTTTAACACTTCGCAAATAAGTTTTTTCATCCATTTACAAAATGTTTATTACATATTATATATACATAGGCATGCAAAATGCATGTAGAGGAAAAAAACAAACAAGTTTAGAAGCTACCCTTTTCAATTATTAAGGCTCCAACGAGTCAAGTAGACACAATATAGTACGGAGCTCAACTTGAAATTTAAGAAATTAAACCAATGTTTTGGATCTCTTTTTTTCTTTCTTTTTTTTTTTTTCCTCACATGTTTCTTACCTGTCTATTTTTCACATTCAACTAAACATGAGTATGCAAAGTGGAAAAGAAAAATTACACGCATTCAAAATGTTGTCAAGATAAGGGGAACCTTCAATAACGTGAAGAAAACTCGTAAAGGATTAGACTTATGGATTTAATACCATATCCAATCCAAAACTTTAAGGTGTTAAGCTATGGGTCTTTTCCACTTTTATATTTTTCACCTAACTTTTATATCTCCACGTGAGATTCTTTCTTTTCACTTACTCACACTTGCAACCCAACAATCTCCTCTTCTAGTGTGAGTCTTCTACATTTGGCCTATAGTTTTACTCCCTCTCGAGTAGACACCTCTTGCAACCTAATCAAAGCTCATCAATTGACTTAATTGAACTCACTTCATGAGCAACTTGCAACCCACCTTACTCACCTCATATCATGAGCCTTTCCTAAGGTACATTATACAGCTCTTATTTCTATATGGGATGACCCATTCATGGGAGCTAAACTGTAACATTGATTCCATATGGTCACAAACAAACCATTAGCTCTTGTATCATTGGTTAAGATAAGTTGAAGCCTTCAATTATGGGGAGAACACCTTTGAAGGATTAAACATGTGAACTTGACACCATATGAAACCCAAAACCTTAAGGTATTAAGTTATGAGTCTCTTCCACTCATAAATTATTCACTTAACTTTTATATATCTAATGTGGGATTCTCACTTTTCACTTACTTACAGTTGTATCTCAACAAAAGTATGGGTGCTTTATATATTACTAAGTAGAAATGAAAAATATAGGATTGTGGCTATGAAATTCTTAGCACTAAATCAAGGTATTCAAGAAGAATGAGTTATCCTTGCTGGATGTCGTCACGAACTTTTGACTATTGCATAAGAGCATCTTCATGTTCAAAGTATTTTTCCTTTCCAATGTATTTCTGTTAGACCTTCTCTCATTCTTTTCATCAAACATGATGTTGTGAATCAAGTTTCAACTAGTTTGGGATATACAACATCAAGCAGTTCCACTTTCTTGGTCCGAGAAATGCATGGTTGAATTAGATTAGAATACAAAGTAGCTTTAGAGTCTAGGGTTACAATTATAGCCCAACACAAAGGAAAGATCATTTCCACTAATATTGATAAGATATTTCTTTTAGGCAATAGAAATACCATAAGCATTTCATTAGTTGTATATTAACATTCTCACAAAAACACTTGTATGCATCAAAAACCCCATCTTCACTAAGCTAAATCCTTTAAAATTGACAAAATTTAGGTTATGTTTTTATAATTTTCTCTAACTTATCACAACCATATAAATCAAATATAAATCAAGTGACGAGTGTTTTTTTTTTTTCCTATTTAAAACTTGTGATTTATATTTCATCACTATTTATCAGTGATAGTCAAAGAGATACGTGCAGGTTATGATTAATTCACAATAATTAATTTAATAAAATAATATTATTACATGTATTTGAAAAAATAATATAATAATGTAAAATACAATACGCGAGCCACTCGTAAAAGCTAAAACTTAAAAGTATGTGCGGTATTTGGGGGTTGGCAATAATGTCCGATTAGATCATGACTCAATTTCATGCAATAATATAACAGAAAAATTGGATCACTTGCTCAGCTATATTTAGAGACTTGACTTTGGTTTAAATACTTCTAGAACATTGCGATTCAGAGTTTAAAGCAATTTGATTTTGTATACCAAAACTTTTCGTTCTTTCTAAATTCTTTTAATACACTTAAGAACTACTTTCAGATTTATTTTAGATTTTTATAATGATACACGAGTTCATCCTGGTGATGAAGACATATCATCGTGTCAGTAAAGTTTTTTAAACACAACTGATAAGCCGGTTATATTATAAGTTGGGATTATGGATGCAAATTCATCTAACCCTGACTTAAAAACATGATTCATTAACATGAATTACCAGAACATCAGCCAGTTTATGTACGAGTCCATTTCTAAAGCCGTTTTGCTCCATAGTTAATAAGACCATGGATATATACTGCAGGATAAATGGGGAAAGTTTCAGTGTGGTGGTAGAGAATGATGATCTGGTTGAGCTATCTTTCTTAAGAACCTACGGTAGCTCCAAAGACAAAATGGTTCCTCTTAACATAGACAAAAGGTACGGTATTATTCTACCTCTTAAATTGTAGCTTGTTCTGTGCAATTTCTACCAATTATATATCGATTGTGCTTATGGCTGGTAAATTTGACATGATATGATGATTAGAACCAATAGAGATATAAACATGAGTTTCATATGGTATGTGTCATGATAAACACGATTGTTGTATAAAATAATACGATTATGATACAAACTAACTATTTGTAACTTTCGTTTTAATTTTATGACAATTGATACAAATTTAAAATGAGCAAGCCATGAAAACACCCTGTTAACACGAATTTCCTCCTATAATTTTGTGTCTTTTTCAGGTTCATTATGCTAAGAAATTGCTCTGGCTTTTACTCTTATGGCATATACGAACATTCAAAGGAATGGCCTGCTTTTAATCTTCCGCAGACCAGGATCGTCTTCAAGCTTAGAAAAGACAAGTACGAAAATCACCCAAACGAATTCTACGGATATATGTTTGCTTGCTTTCGGTTTTGGATTGAAAAGTGAATTACACTAAACAATCGGATCAACTTTTAGAAACACAAATCAGTATATTTTTAACTCTTAAATTGACTACTTAAAATTGAGGTGTGTGTGTGTGTGTGTTTTTTGTTTTGTTTTTTTTTTAATTTTATGCCTAAATTTTGATGCTACTAAATATTATATTTAATTAATATATTAACTTTCCTCGTCGCACATATATTTGTTTTGATCAATTGCATTGCCATACATAAAAAAGGGACATGTAGCATATTGCTGTTAAAGGAGAAATACAATAACATCGAAGTTCAATTCAGTATTCACATTTAGCGATGTCAAAATTAAATTAATTTTGATATTTAATAATGTCAATATTAGGAAGTACTGTTGAGAAGATAAAACTTGAAGAATATGAAAATTCAAATATGACAGTGGCAAACAACAACAAAATTCCAAGTGGTAAAATCATTATATTATACCATTCTCAATTATGTTCTCCTATTATTTCACAACTACTGTAGTAAGTTTATCTTACATAACTTTGTGTTTGTCTCTCAGTCGTGATTTCATATGCAAACCGCAGATTTTGTATTATTTCTATTAAACTTTTTCAAGTTTTACATCAAAGTGGCATAATAAAATGTTAAAAAATAAAATGGGTCTCTTCCGATACATCCGATAAAATTGTAACGATACAAAAATAAAAATAAAATGGTATATATATATATATATATATATATAAAAAGAAAGCAACAGTCCATTCAAATCTGAAAAAAAAAAAAAGGAAGTGTAAAAAGGTAAAGGAGCTTGGACAAAATATATGTGGCAGGTTTCATTACATGGCAGTGGCAGACAACAGGCAAAGGTTTATGCCCCTACCCGATGACAGATTGCCCGGCAGAGGCCAAACCCTCGCTTATCCTGAAGCTGTCCTCCTTGTCAATCCTGTGGAGCCTGAGTTCACGGGCGAGGTTTATTTATGCCTTCTATAATTTACTCACCTCACTTCTCGATTTCTCTTTCCTAGGACTGATCGAACTTTAATGTTCTCCCATGTAATTCAAGTCAACATTATTGTCATTTGGGCATGTATGATAACTTCTCATGCTTTAAATACTGTTTTGTTCCTGGATCTTCATCTTAGGTTGATGACAAGTATCAATACTCCTGTGAGAACAAAGATCTTCAAGTTCATGGGTGGATATGCTCGGATCCGCTGGTGGGGTTCTGGCAAATCATCCCCAGCAATGAATTTCGCTCCGGCGGACTTCTCAAACAAAATCTCACGTCTCATGTCGGTCCAATAACTCTTGCGGTTAGTATGAAAGTCGAAAATCCGTCAAAGATATATTCGTGGAAGGAAATATATTTCTCGTTGCTTAATTTCATTGTGATGTTGGAGTAGATGTTTTTGAGTGCACATTATGGGGGAGAAGACTTAGTGACGAAATTCAAAGCAGGAGAGGCATGGAAGAAGGTTTTTGGCCCGGTCTTCTTCTATATCAATTCTGTGCCAAAAGATGATGACCCATTGAAGCTTTGGGACGATGCCAAGCAACAGGTTTATTTGCCAATCACAACTGATAATATAAATTTAACAATTTATTACTTTTTTTTTTCTTTTGTAAAAAAAGAAGTAATTTATTTTTATAGTTGATCGATGAAATTTGTCAAAGAAGTGACTAAATTGATGGAAGTCCTCAGATGTTGACAGAAGTGCAAAGCTGGCCTTATAATTTCCCGGCTTCAGAGGATTTTCAGGGTTTGGATCAAAGGGGTTGTGTTTTTGGTCGATTGCTGGTGCGTGACAGGTAAATTTTCTTTGTTTATCGGAGAATCGTTTCTATATGCACTTGCAAAGAAAATATTGAAATATATACATATATTGGGATTTGTGTCATTCTTCATTTTTATTTTTACAATTCTTTCTCATGATTTTGTCCCGGCATATAATTAATTATTAAGATTATAAATAAAAAGATGTCATCATAATGATGTTACAAAATGATTAAAAATTTAGATAATCTCACTGATTAATTTGGAAATTGGGACGATAAAAATGATTATCTAGGATATCCTAATGATGCAAAGCCAATTGTTGTGTAGGTATGTAAATGATAACTTAATAACAGCAAGTGGAGCGTATGTGGGGTTGGCTGCACCAGGTGAAGCCGGATCATGGCAAACCGAAGGCAAGGTGAACACATAGAATCAACTTTTTTGTATGCATATCAAATTCTAAATTCCATATATATATATATATATATAATTATTAAATATAAATGAATATATAAACACGTTTGGGGAAGTTTAATTCTTCTAAATCTATATCAACCTATATTATTAAGCGCAAGAGAGGGATTTTATATTTCTTTTCTTTTTTTTTTTTATTAACACGACTTGCCCATTAAATATATATGTTGATATGTAATTAAAACATCTTAAAACCGAGTATAATTTAATTTGGAGAGACCTTTTATTCTGCTATTTTCTTCCAGGGTTATCAATTTTGGACAAAAGCAGACACTTGTGGCTACTTCTCGATCACCAACATTCGAACAGGAGACTATAACCTTTATGCATGGGTCCCTGGATTTTTGGGTGACTACAAATATGAAACCATGATTGCCATAACTGCAGGTCTACTAATTCATTCTACGATATTAGATTCGACAAAAAAAAAAAAAAAAAAAACGATTTATCTTTCTGACTGAATGTAATTCCAATCCTGTTCTTTAACAACGTAGGTTGCCAAATCGATGTGGCTGATATCGTATACAAGCCGCTGCGAGACGGTCCGACATTGTGGGAAATAGGGATTCCGGATCGTTCGGCTGCAGAATTCTATGTCCCTGATCCTGATCCACAATATATTAACAAACTTTACGTGAACCACCCTGACAAGTGAGTTTTGAATCTCAGCATTCTGGAAATTCTAGCTACCACGTTAATGTTTACAATTCACGTTTTCTGCCCAAACAGGTTTAGGCAGTATGGATTATGGGAAAGATATGCGGAGTTGTATCCTGATTGTGACTTAGTTTACACCGTTGGAGTTAGTGACTACAAGGAGGACTGGTTCTTTGCTCAAGTTACGAGGTAAAATCTAAACAAAAGTTATATGTCTTGTCCTACATATATAGTTCCATGCATAAAAACTTAAAAAGCCATATTTATTGCAAATGAATTTAGAATAGGATAAAAAGGATGTCATTTTTTTCTTAATCTAATATTAATACCATTACATTATAAGTACCCTAAGTTGATACACAAGATAAGATAATAAAATGAGTTTATTTTTATAAAGACGGTTGTTTATTCTCTAATACTAACACGATTGGCCTTACAAAAATCTTGCGGGTCAATTGAAGTTTACACTCTGGTACTATCCACTAGTTATGATGCTCTAAATTTACTTTATGTGACTAGGATTCGATAGTATTCATACTTCTAATTTATTTTATGAACATTGCTGTAGTATTCATGACAGTACTAATTAAAAAGTGAAAACCGATGAAAAGGAAGAACGGTATTGTGGATTTTAATCCTTTTAGCAAATTAAGAGGAAAAGAAGTTTCCGCCAGTGACAAATTCATATGGAATTCGCAGGAAAATGAACGACAGTACATACAAAGGAACAACATGGCAAATCAAGTTCAAATTGGAGAATGTTCAACCAAATGGGACATATAAACTACGTATTGCACTAGCCACGGCTAATGTTGCCCAACTAGAAGTACGAAATTCAATCTCTTCATTAATATGGATCTTTCCCATTTTTGAGTTTCGCAAAATTCTAATAATTAATTCTTCCCTCGTTTAAAGGTTCGAGCCAATAATGTTGACGAGAACCCGCCATTATTTTCCACCGGAGTGATCGGCAAAGACAACGCAATTGCAAGACATGGAATTCATGGGCTCTACAGGCTGCTCAGCGTCGACATTCCAGGGGCTCGACTTGTTTCAGGAGACAATACTATTTTTCTGTCCCAAACTATGAACACTTGTCCTTTGCAGGGGTTAATGTATGATTACATCCGCTTAGAAGACCCTCCATCTTCGTCACCCTAATAAAAATATATACAGGAAGAATAATAATTTTAATGGGATTTTTTAGTCTAGTTATTAGATCCATACAATCATGAAAATAAAATAGATTATTCTCTTGTATGATGTATTCTTCGACTATATATAAAAGTTGAATAGAATTCAAATCCGCATATAATAAAGTATCAGATTCGTATCTCTCCATCCTTGAAATATATATAATTATAAGAAAAGAAATAAAGAAGAAAAGGTATATTTATATTATATATATATATATAATTTAACTCAACAAGGATAGATTATGAAATATAAATCATGAAATAATATTTACAAAAGCATAATTGTTTACATTGAATTTCGAAAATCATAAGGTTTTGTTGGTCTCCTCGGCAGCATCAGCTGCCTCAACCTGCATCTTCGCCGTCCGCATGTCAGCTTGGGTTGCTTCTCTCTCGTTTCTTGCCGTCATCTTCTTTGCCTGTTTAAATTTTCTTCACTTCTTAATTAATTAATCAAAATATTACTTGCTAAAATTTATAGATCATTTGTATCTCCTGTACCGTGGGTGCGTCGCTAGTTGTATAAAATTTCTAATATTCTTCAGTAATTATTAAAACTCGGGTGTATAAAAGACTATAAATAGGAATAAAAGGCAAACACCGAGAATAAAGCACTTTTACGAACCTGCCCAATGAAAATGGCTTTGATATAAGCTAAACCTTCCTTGAGTGAAGCAGCGAAAGAGAGACAGACCCTTTTCATGGGAGACAGAGACGACCTCTGCTTATTTTCATCGGAGGCAGTGGTGTGGCTGGCGACGACGGTGGCGGATGGAGGTGGCGATGACGCCGTAATCTCCTCCATGATGGAAGTCAATACTCGTGAGAGGAAGGCACACAGGCACTGAAGCAAGAAGTAATGAAATAGCTATAAGACATGATTTTTCCCTTCCTCAAACATGGGTTTCCACGTAGCTTCAAAATTCCAGCGGTGTCAACAACTGATGCAACCACGTATAACGTGTTTTATTGTGGAGATGTCTATCTACGCTAGCGTTGTTCGCAACATTTTAACTTAGCATTTGGGATGTAAAATATACTAGAGGCCAAGACGACCCACATTGCGTATCCCAAAGAAATATATAAAATTGATTTGTGATTGTAACGAGAAGTAAACAAAAGAAGGAAAGAGATCATATAGAAACTTACTATAAATTAGTAAATAGTTTCTCATATCAAACTCAATAACTGTTTGGTGAAGTAGGTTTATGACGGTAATGCTGCGCAACATGGGCTGGCGAGCAGATATTTGACAATTTCCACCGTGTACGTGGAAAAGCAATGGGTTGCTATTGTGGAAATTTCGCGGGTGGAGAATTTTGTTCCGGGTCATGGAGCGGACTTGTGTCTGCAAAAACAAAACTCTGGAAAAAGATATTAAGGGATTATCTAGTTGACCTTTTCAACACTTAAATCAGTGATGAACTATGAGATTGTAGAGAGGGGAAAAAACCAGAAGGCTCAAGTGCACATTTGTAAAATGTCTTCCTTGTGGGGTTTAATCATCTATTATAGAGTTTTAGAAGGAAATCTGGACACATCATATCTTATTCAAGTAGGAGAGTATATTTTTTTATTTAGATATGCTCTGAGATCCACAGAGGTGACTCGATGGGTCGATAGTTCCTACAAGTTGGCATGTCTATGATGTGCCTAGAGATATAAGTCATTCGAACTTCCTAAGCAAATCTCCAATCTCCAATAACCCCGAGCATAGGTGCAACAAGCCAAGACTGAGCCTAAGGAACCAAGGTCTCAACCTATAATAAGTCAAGTGTACAATAAAACTTAATCTAAGGTGGAAATCCCAAATAGGGCCGAAACTTAATTTCTACTAGGTTAGACCTAAGACAAGTTAAGTCGATGTGCAATTCATGTAGGTTAAAATGGTCCTTGGGGAGCCCATGCCCCAAAATCGTCCATTAACAAGTGTAGTTGGTTTTATAAGATACCGCGAAGTGTATGATATAAGGTAACCACATAGGAAAACTCTAGTAAGATATTTAATTAATCATAAAATAGGATTAATGACACCAAATGGTGATTAAGAAGGCCTTGGAGTTTACCTATTATAGATATAGTACAATATCATATTTATACTAAATTACTACCATGCCACCACTTTCCCTTGTGCCATGATCATTGCACCATTTTCACCACCTCAAAATACCATTACCACTAATGTCACCTAAACTTTGTCACCACCAACACCAATGCAATTATTGCTATTGTTATGTTACTAATATGTCCACTAAACCATACTAGTGCTACTACCCTCATATTATGACTATCAATGGATTAATATAGTGCCACTACCATCAAATTGGTTTTGGTGGTGATGAGGAGACAATTATGGTGGTGATACTATAATTATGATATAAACATTGCAACAACAAAGGTGAGATGTAGTAGTATAGAGAAATGTGGTTAAATAGATAGGATAATGTATATTGTACATCTATAGAAATTACTATTCAATACAATATGTTTATATATAACAAATTACAACAACATAAAACATTTACTATAATTATGTGTATAGGAGTAAAGCTATTATGGCGACAAAAAATTTGCCACGTTAAGAAAAAATTTTGTTAGTTTATGAAATAAGTGGAAAAATAATCGCCACAATTTTTTATTATATTAGGCTTAGTTTACTAAATCAACAATGGTGAAACTTATTTAGCCTTATGTTAGGTCCGTTAGAGACTTAGTACATTTAATGTGTCAAAACTTTTACAACTTTAGCTTTTTGTAAGTGAAATATACTGACAAATTTCATTCCTTTCAAAATATTATAAAATCAATAATTTTAAAATTGAGATTGAATATATAATTTTTGAAAGATATTCTCAATAAGTGTTTTTTCATGGGCAACGGCTCAAACCAACCTATTAAAGACACAAACCAAGCTCCAATAGCCCAATCGAACCTCAGCGCTCACTCAATAAATCTTGTCAGTCAAGTTACTCTTAACAAACCATAGATCGAGTATTTAAAAGCTCTAGCAACTTCATTTGAGACCACAAGAAGTCATTAGCCACAAGCTCAACCTAACAAAATGAAGACTGTCGAGCTCCTGACAGCCTAAGTTAGTTAAGCCCAATCTAAACACTCAGATAAGGATCACGTAATGATAACTTAGAAAAATAAAGAAAGTCCAATGGTTAAAGATATGCATCCCATCAAATCTAAAGCATATCTTGAGATCATTATCGGCCTTCCTAAAATGGCTCAATCATATCCCCTATAAGTAGAAAATGAGACCTTATGGTAAAGGATATTTGACTCTCTCAACTCTCCTATGCATGCATTATCCCTCACTCTCTCCACCTCCATTATTCTAACTTAAATATTTGAGTGGTTACATCGAAGCACCCTCTAACACCCCTTTAACCTTGTTTTCCTTTTGCAAGTGATTTCTATCTCCATTTAAAGATACAAGACCAAGTTTAGCACCATCTTTATGATTCATAATCTACAACTACTATGGCTAAAAAAATTAAGAACAACGAATCTAGGGAAGTAAAAACCTCTACCCTTGATTGGCCAATCAATGCACAAACATCTAACACACAAACCACCAAAAATGAAGTAATTAATCTATAGCAACTTGCAAAATTGGAGAACCATTGCGAAACTTTGGCAACATGGAATAAGACCATTAAAGCCACTAATGAACAACTCCAAGCTCAAGTAATTGAACTTGAGCAATTGAAGGACATGCCAGAATTGGAAGATGTCTCCACTCACTATCTTAGAAGTGGGAAAAACAACCATCCACCATCACCACAACCTACAATGGTCAACCGTTATTAAAATCAATAATCTCATCTATAAACACTTGCAATAATGCACCTGTTAAGCAAATATTAACAGTTTCTTCTCACAATGAAGCACGATCCCAATTACTTCTATGAGTTAATTCACCTGGCCACAGTTGTGTTCTTGCCCACAATAACCAACTCGAGATCTCTAAAGCTTGGACACAACACAATGCCTTCTTAAAGACATGGATCTCCACTAGATTGATTGCTACATGAAGAGGATTTTTGAGCTAAAGGAAAGTAAAAAAGAGTGACAATTCTATCAAATTCTCCATTTATAGGTCACCATTCACCCCAAGCTATTTAATATGAAGTGTTGTTGGCCAACAATTGCTTGCCTTAAATGGACACTTATGATGCTTCTTTGATCTAGAGATCACCTATATCGATTCTGGGCTATGATGAGCTTGCATGACTGCAGTAATGCAATTGCTCAAGTATCCTACAAAAGGCTATTTAGACCTTGTTTAATACCCTTCCATAAAACTTAATCTCATATTTTGACTAACTCACCCATCGGTTTTAGTTGTACTTCCTAGCAAGTAAGTTACCAATAAAGAAATCGTGCACTCTCAACTTGATTAGACAGTATTTCAACAAATCCATCCATGACTTATTATCCCATTTTAATGCTATAATGCTAGAGATCTTAAATGTGGATATGAGTGTTACCTTGAATGTCACTATTCATAAAGTGAAGCAATTCGATGATTTTTCAAAGACGAGCAAACCTCAAGAGAGATGAGCTAAGAAAGCTCTAAAGGAAGGAAGCCTAATTAGGTTAAAAATTTATAAGGAACTTAGTAATATTAGTCGAAGAGTTCTTATAGGTTCAGAATTTAAAAATACAATAAAATATTAAAGTATAACTAAAATAGTGAAAATTTATTATATTATTATATAATTATCAATAACGCACGAATTAGGTTCTAAAAATTAACACTTAGAAGTAAATTATATGAGTAATATAATTAATATTGTACATAAAATAATGTATAAAAAGACATATATATATATACATCAGGTATCATTAGTAGATAAATATATGTACCTGTACTTATTAAAAATACCCAAAAATATATAAGTATCACTAAATAAATAAAGAAAATATGAGAAATTTACTAAAATATTATCAAGATATCAGGAATCACTCCATTTGCATGCCAAGTGTTTAGGATATTAATGCATATGGAAACTTCACCTTTGGAAACCTAATCTATGTTATTACACATGTTGTTAAGGGGTTAAAAATCAAAATAACCCTAAACTTGGTTATAAAAAAAAAAAAAAAAATACCATCTGCTTCCTAGACAAATTTTAGTCAATTGCAGGTTAGGGAAAAATATTAGATGTGAGAAATAAAGTAAGAGAGTGGCGAAGTAAAATTAAGAAACTGAAATACAAAATAAGGGGGTTAGAGAGTTCCCATGGAAAACAACCAACTAAAAGTGAGACAAGGTCGCCACTGGAAGAAGTGAGCAACTCTTAGGCCGGCCAACATGCCCCCTCTCCCCTACAGTAGTTAGAGGGTCGGATTCTGGGTATTAGAGTTTTTGAAACTCAAGGTATGTTAGAGAATATGTGAAGTAATAAGATGTAGAAGTAGTAGCAGGGTCCAAAACTATGTCAAAAAGCAAGTTAGAATGTAATCTGGTAGTGAATAATTTAAATACACTAAAAATTTAATTCAGGTTAGAAAGTGGTTTATATTTAGACTCTACATCTTAATCAGAGTTAAAACATAAGTTAGAAGCCTCTTGGAAAATAAACTATACCAGAATGCTAGGTCAGAACCTAAGTTAGAAACTTAGTCAAAAAGTGGGTTGATAAAAGAAGCTAAATGTAGGAGAAACCTAAAGTTTGAAAATGGTTGGAACTGAATATTAGATCACTTAAAGCCAAAGAGTAGGTCAGAAAATTGCCTGCTTATAACCTTTAATAATTTACTAAAGTCAAAACTTAGGTCAGAAACTGTTGGGCAACAACCTATGCTAAAATATCATGTCAGAACCTTAGTCAAAACTTACACTATTTAATTAATACCTACTAAAAACCTTGAAAAACTCACCTAACTCAACTAAGGAACATACTTAAATGTTAAAATGAACTCTTATGTTATATAATGAAGGGAAACTAAAGGAGTTACATTAATTTTAGGGATAATAAAAGAAAGCGAGAGCGACACACAAAGAAAACGTACATCAATATGCAGGTAAGTGAAATTAATGCTTTACAGTATTTTAGGAGTACTTTAAAGTACTTGAAGGCTTTAGAATGTGTTTGGCTTGTGATTGTAATGTAGTTAGTTGTATATGTGCTATGCATGTTGGATTGTTTGAATTAGTTGATCACCCTAAAAACTGAATTAATTCAAACTTAACCTAATTTCTAACTTGACATGCATCACAACTCATTAAGGGTAACGACTAAGATTCTCAAGCCAAACACGGATCCCTTCAATGAGGATAGCTGAAATAGTCCTTTCCCCGTCCTTAATTGAACTAAATGATAGGAGAAGAGATCACAATAAGGTTAGAGACTATGGTTTAAAGGTAGTCTTAAGAGAAGAGTGTTCTACATTACATAAGCCCTGGTTTGGCTCCAATGCATGAGTGTACGACATCAAACTCCTCAACCCGAATTAGAGTAGACACGATTTCTCTAATCTCATAACAAACCAATTAATATCGTGTGATTGTATTTGCTTGAACATGCATTACATCTAACTAACCTAATTAAAAACCTTATTTGTTTATGTTGAATGCGTGCATCTATCTCCATCATACTTACTGAGTAATTTATCACTCATTCCCTTATAGTTGTTTAAAAAGATCCAGGTAGATTTACAAGCACACCATTTGACACCAAAAGACTAGAAAACAAAGCTGGGAAGTGAGGATAAAAAAGAATTGGCTAAACTTTTGGTTTTGAATTGTTGATTCTACTAACTTTTAAGAAAACTATTAATAATGGGAATCAAGTTGCCGGACCCTTGACTCACAGTTGAGCCCGAGGACTAGAAGGACTGGCACGACAAATCTTTCTACTCTAGTCGACCCATGTTGAGGTCGAGTACTTCCTTACTAAATCACCCTTCATGCCAAGCTATATAACCACCCATTTTTATATGGTGTGCTGAATTGAAGATTACTCTCTCGCGTTTGAGCCGACCAAGTACTCGGCATCTTCCTGGTCGAGAAGCCAAGAAAAAGAGACTTTAGACTGACAAAGCCATCCCTATACGAACAAGCTAGCTATCCGTACTTTTTGTCCACATCTTCTAATAACCTCGCCAATGTAGCATCACTACGTGTACAGTATCATGTATAGACTCCGTTGCACCAATTATTGTTTTTCTTGTATATTCATTTTTACCCTTTTGTATCCTAATCTTTACTTCCTTAGAAAATGCCCTTTTTGTCTTTTTCTTTTTAAACAAGTTATCATAACTTATGGGTATAAATATCTTTATACTTGTAACTGTAAGAACATACATAATTCTGAATACACTTTTGAGTACTTCCTTTCGTGTGTAAACACTCTATTTACTTTCAGCATCACTCTTATCCTAACCCTTGAACAAGAATAGGTGGCGAGTACCCTAACCGGACCAATTCGTACATCATATCAAATTGTGTCATAAGTCCTCAATAGTTCCATTGGTGCGTCATATCCTTTAAAGCTATTCGTAGGTTTTTCTTATTATTTCATTCTTCATTTTACCCTTTCGTACTTTCCCCATTAATCCTTTTTCGAGCTTTCTAAAAACTTAGACCTATCCAGTAACTACCTTATCTATTCTTGGTTATGATTCACAACATCTTGGTATTAGAGTAAAAGCTTTTTGTGTAAATTGTAGTAGTTCTTCTTGAAGTTCTGTTATACTCTATTTTATGTGTGTGAAACAGAGCAAGTCACTATGTTCAATTGACTATTGTGTTGTTAACTGTTAATTTCTTGAAGTGTTTGTTTGAGCTTTAAATCTGTGAGGAAAAATGATAAACCCAAGTATGAATGTTGGTACTGGTAATGACAATGAAGTTGTCCACCATTGAAGACAGTCTCAGGGAACTCCCAGAAGCACTGACGAGAGACTTGATAAGATAGCTAACCTCTTAATAGACCTAACCTGAACTATTCATGCATTGTCTTATCGACCACCCATTAAGGCCGCACAAAACACTCCCCAAGCTATTTAACCTATTAGAAGTCAGAACCCAACTCAACCTGTTCAAGGTAAAGGAGTTGGCGAACGAGTAAGGCAAAGGATAGACCTAAGAAAGGTTGAAGAAAAGGAAGAAGAGTATTTTGAAGCATGTACGAATCCCCAAAGCATCTAACCATGTGAAGCTTCAGATTCCAAGTTTCAATGGATTTAGGAATGTTGATGAGTATCTGGATTGGGAAGAGAAGGTGGAGTATGTGTTTAATTACTATCAATATAAGGATTATGAGAAGGTAAGAACTACTACTGTTAAGTTCTTTAAATATGCCGCCATATGGTGAAAGAATTTTCAAGCCATGGGAAGACGTGAAGGCTACCTAAAGATTAACACTTAACCCGAGATAAAGAGAGTGCTCAGAAACAGGTCCATACCAGAAACTTATCTTCAAGACACTTTCGCTCGGCTTCAGGAGTAAGACAAAGAGGCTAAACTATTGATGAGTATGTTCAAGAGTTTCAAATGCTCATGATCCATTGCGAAGTGGAGAAACCACCAGCTCGAACAATTTCAAGATTCATTACTAGGTTAAGAGGAGATATTCAAGACATTGTGGAGTTCGAACGATTCGACACAATAGATGAAGCTATTCGGATTGCCCAACGAGTAAAGAGGCAAAGAAGGAGCTAAGTATCGGCAAGGATGCTAACTAGCCAACCTGGACAGGCAAGTCACCAAGCTCAATCAAGTATAGAGCCGAACAAAAAGGTTTATGTAAGAGCCGAGCAGAAATGCCAACCTAATGATAAAGTGCCAACCCGATGGGTCTAGCAGAAAGACCAACCAAATCAAGTACTTCAAGTGTCAAGAGTTCAGACATATGACTGCTCAATGCCCAAATCAAAGGACGATGATCATCAAGGAAGACATCTTGAAGCTAGAAGTAGAAAGTATAGATGAGGAACTCGAGGAAGAGGAGGTTCCTGCCAAGAAAGAGCTGATTGAGGAGGACGTATTTACCGAGGACTTAGACAAGTTACTTGTGGTTATCCGACACACTATGAACATCGAGCCCTTGCAAAAGGAAGAGCAAAGAGAGAACTTGATCCATACCACTTGTAATATGAATGATCAAGTGTGCACCCTCATCGTGGACAATGGAAGTCGCACCAACGTAGCATCAGCCATTCTTGTTTCAAAACTGAAGTTGCTAACTGTTGCACATCCGAGGTCATACAAGTTGCACTGGTTGAGTGAGATTTTCTACGACGTACTACCCATGTACGCTTCCCACGTGTTGTTGGGTAGACTATAGTTGTTTGATAGGAGAGTTATACATAACAACTATAGAAATACATATATGTTCAAGAAGGATGATCAGAAGATCACACTGAATCCAATGCCGTCTAGAGAAGTTAATAAGTTGCAAACAAAACTTGATCACTGATCGAAGAAAACTCTGGTGATGAATAGAGATGAGCTCCGAGAGGCCATCAATGCTAATGAGCCGACCCTTTTGTTGGTCAGGCGACTATTGGAAATGAAGGAGCAGGGTGAGTTACCCTAAGAGATCAAGGAGCTGTTGATGAATATGCTGACCTGTTCCCCAAACAATTACCTAAGGGGTTGCCCTTAACTCAAGGCATAGGGTTCTACATTGACTTAGTACCTAGCACTATATTGCCGAATAAGCTAACTTATCGGATGAATCCCGAGCATGCTTCTAAGCTCTTCAATGAGTTATTGGAGAAAGGCTATATAAGAGAGAGTCTCAGCCCTTATGCTGTGCCTACGCTTCTAGTGCTAAAGAAGGATGGAACTTAGCGAATGTGTGTAAATAGTCGAGTTGTGAACAAGATCACAATCAAATACAGATATCCAATCTTGAGGCTAGAAGACACGTTAGATGAACTCAGTGGAGCCAAGATTTTCAGTAAGATTAATCTTAAATCTAGCTACCACCAAATCCGCATAAGGCTAAGAGACGAGTGGAAGACTCCGTTAAAGACTCAACATAAACTTTATGAATGGATAGTTATGCCCTTTGGCTTGTCGAATACCCCGAGCACTTTCATGAGACTAATGAACCATGTGTTGAGACATCTCATAAGGAAGTGTGTCGTGGTGTACTTTGACGACATCCTTATTTATAGTACTAACATGCCGAATCACTATGAACATCTCAAAGCAATCCTGGATATCCTCCGTGCCAAGAGACTATTCAACAATCTAAAGAAATGTTGCTTTTGCTAGGAAGAAGTCGTATTCTTGGGCTATATAGTCAATGGAGGAGGCTTATGAGTCGATGATGAAAAGATCCGAACAATTGTCGAGTGGCTAACTCCTATTACTTGTGTTAATATGAGAAGTTTCTATAAACTAGATTCGTTTTGTAGAAGAATCATTAGGAATTTCAACACCCTCGCTAAGCCACTTACTGAACTAACGAAAAAAAACACCGACTTCTGATAGGGAGAAACAGAAGAGAGGAGCTTTGCCACGGTAAAAGAAAGATTGACCTCTGCCCCGATATCAATATTACTCGACTTTGACAAAATTTTTTAGTTGGAATGCAACGCATTAGGCATTGGAATAGGCGTTATCCTAACGTAGGAAGGTTGACCAATTACCTTCCATAGTAAGAAGAGGACCCTAGTTGAATTACTCCATGTATGGCAAAAAACTTTTGATACTAATCCAAGCATTGCAAGTATGGCAACACTATTTATTGCCAAGAGAATTTGTCATATATACTAACCATGAATCGTTGAGGTACCTCTGAAGTCAAACTAATTGTCAAAGCGGTAGGCAAGATGGGTTGAATTCCTTGAAGGATTCAATTTTGTGATAAAGTGCACTTTTATCTACAAACTAAACCGTTTGGGTTTGCAAGCATCAAAGAACAGTATTCTGAAGATCCACACTTCGGACCCATAATTTCACGATGCGTGGATGAAAGGACAATGGATGAATATCATGTGGAGGATGGCTACTTATTCCAAAGAGGAAAATTATGCATGCAGAATTATTCACTGAAGGAGCTACTGATCGAGGAAGCTCATAGTGAAAGACTCTCCAGACATTTTAGAGAGAGGAAGACTTGTGAACTGTTGAATGGCCACTTCTTTTGGTCAAGAATGAGGAAAGATGTGCACCGAGTTGTCAAAAGCTATGCCGTATGCAAGAAGCCAAATGCCAAGCCAAGCAAGAGAGAGTAATGCCCTACCTGTTTCAATGAAGCCATAGACTAAATTGAGCATAGACTTTATCCTCAGACTACCACGAACTGCCCGAGGCAAAGATTCTATAATGGTTATTGTGGATAGGTTCAATAAGATGGCATACGTCATGCCCTGCACCAAGATTAACGATGCTTTAGTTATTGCTTCTCTTTTCTTGCAGGAAATTATATAGATACACAACGTACCGAGAAGTGCAGTCTTTGACAGAAACCCAAAGTTCTTGATCCATTTTTAGAGAACCTTGTGGCATCGGTTAGGGACTAAATTACTCTTCACTACCTCATGCCACCCCCAAACTAATCGCCAGACAGAGGTGGTTAATCGTACTTTGGGATCACTGCTCTGAGCTATAATAAGCAAGAACTTTGCTGATTGGAACATTTGCTTACTAGTGGTCGAGTTCACCTACAACCAAACAGTACATGACACTACTAAGTAGACCCCTTTTGAAGTTGTCTATGGATTCAATCCTGAGTTATCCCTCGACCATACCCCTGTACCAATACCCGCGTAAAGGGACCCTAGTGCTTCGACCAGAGCATAATCCCTTCAGCACATCTATGACAATGCCACTCGGTACATCGACTAAGTTGCTCGAAGAATGCAAGAAAAGACCAAGGATAGAATAATTAAACAATTTTAGCCGGGAGACTTAGTGTAGCTATACCTCAGCAAGGAACAGTTTCTGAACAAGAAGAGGAACAAATTATCTACAAGAGTAGAAGAACCTTTTAGAACCCTCTAAAAGATCAATGAAAATGCTTACAGATTGGAATTGCCCAAGGGCTATGAGGATTCTATCACCTTTAACATTGCCGACCTTTGTCCATGTCACCTTAATAGAGAACTAAGCGAAGACCATTTGGATTTGATCTCAAATCCAAGACAACTCGGAGGGAATGATGGGAATTAGGCTACCGAACTCCTGACCCGCAGCTAAGCCCAAGGACTAGAGGGACTGGCATGATAAATCCTTTTGTTCAAACCAATCCATACCAAAGCTAAGCACTTCCTTACCGAATTACCCTTCATGCTAAGCCATATGACCACCCATTTTTCTATAGTATGCCAAATTGAAGATTACTCTCTCCCGTCTAAACCGACCAATTACTCGGCATCTTCCTTACCGATAAGCCAAGAAAGAGAGACCCCAGACTGATAAAGCCATCCTTACTTGGACAAGTTAGCTTCCAATACTTTTTGTTTGCATCTTTTAACAACCTCACTAATGTAGCATTGCTATGTGTATAGTATCGTGTATAGAATCCATTGCACTAATGATTGTTTTTTTTTTTGTATATTGATTTTTACCCTTTTATATCCCGATCTTTACTTCCTTGGGAAATACTCTGTTGTCTTTTCCTTTTTAGGTAAGTTACTATAACTTATCAGTATAAATACCTTTATACTTATAATTGTGAGAACATACATAATTCTGAATACACTTTTGAGTACTTCCTTCCTTGCGTAAACACTATGTTTACTCTCGGCACCACTCTTACCCTAACCTTTAAGGAAACTAAGTAGCAAGTAACCTTACTAAATCAATTTGTACGTCATATCGAATTATACCGTGAGTTTTTGGAAGTTCCATTGGTACATCATATCCTTGAGAATTGTAAGCTTGGACCCATCTAAAAACCGGCCTTGTCTATTCTTAGTCACACTTTACAACAATTAAGGTCTCCGCAGGGTGGTCCTCTAGTTTTCCACTATTAAGGTGTGTATTATGTATTACTTTTACAATCCTCCTCTCGATCTTGTTATTTTTCCATTAAAATACAATTTTATAAATACTTATGAATTTAGAGATATTTACTGGGGATCACAAACCAAACCTAATTCTTTTAGAAAGATTTCTTTTCAAATTCATTTCTAATCATTTTTTTTAAAGGTTACCTAATAGGTTTATAACGGATAAGTATAGCATTAGACACTTTAAAGTGGTTGAGTTGAGTTTACTTTGTGTCACTATATCTATGATAGCAACTATGCGGTTAATTTTTATCTTAGAATGATTCACATGTCGAGATTGTTATAACTCCGCCTCTTCAGGGCATAACAACATGTATTTTGCATTGGCACGTAAAGAGAAGAAAATTATGAACTAAAGGTTCACAACCTATAAGCATGACTATCATACCCTCATGATCCTTTTCCGCCTCTTTTTCATTTAGTTCATGCTTCATTCCCTTTCTAAACCTTATTTAAACATTTTAAGGAGAACAAAATTATCTTAAAACCTAGGTATGGCTAATAAAATAACAAGATTCAGGGAACTAGGAAAAATATAGTGAAATAAGATTGAAACTAGGACTTGGTAATATAAAAGTAGATTCTAAAAAAGTGCACTTTGTGTTGGACTTCAGGTGTAGAGATTGAAACAAGTTCAAATCTAGTTACTTTCTTTGTATGTCGAATACAAGCATGTAGAACCTTTGTTTGTTAGTTAAACTTGTGTAGTGTAACTATTATTGAACCAAACTAATCAACATTTGGCTAAATATGCTTATTGCTAGTGCTTAGTTAGGCTTGAGAATCGTAATACCGATGTCCCTAAAGTGT
Source organism: Lumnitzera littorea (assembly GCA_024138015.1). Lineage (NCBI taxonomy): Eukaryota > Viridiplantae > Streptophyta > Magnoliopsida > Myrtales > Combretaceae > Lumnitzera > Lumnitzera littorea. Next base: position 36,428,573 of record JAMXBB010000012.1, read on the forward strand.
CACCTTATTGATATTCAGGCAATGTTATTCCAAGTGGAGTTCCCCTTAGATATAGTACAAGGTAAATTACGTTGGTGTATAGGAGTTGTAGTATCAGTATCTTAGAACCAAGTAGGTTGGGGGTATCTAAAGGCTATAGTGCCAATGTCCCAAAGCCATTAGATAGGGATTATTGTGCCAATGTCCCGACCTAAGAACTGTGGAGTGAAGTAATAAGTTACTTCAAGTTTAGGGTTAATTGCAAATGATTCCAAACTATACTATTTATTGACTTATAAAGGATGACTAAATGAATTGTCTGATATTTTTGTTGCATAAATGCATATGAAGTTGTGTGTATAATGCATAAGATGTGTATGTGTTTGCAGGTTTTCATATTCGGTTTTAGCTCATCCTTTACTATAATTCCGATTCAGTTATTTATTGTAAAATTACATAAACCATTGAAGTTTGAAAATTTTCACTAGGTTATCAGGATAAGGGGAGCAGTGATTAGAAGTTCAATTATGAGGTTGACCTTTTAATAAGGTAGTTAGATTATAATTTATATCAAAATATCTTGTTCAATGACTTAAGTTATTTATGTGGTTGTAATTTGATTTATATAAGAGAATTAAATTATTTGGGATTAACTAGAGAAAAACATATTAATTTTGAAGTTTTTTGTCAAAAATTTAGCTTGAAGTGTCAATAGATTATTAGGTTGCTAAAGACACGTAGCAGTTTGTAGCATCTGGAAACGTTACATCAACATTGGAGGCCAAAAGTTAAAAATTATGAAGTCGATCCATTGATTTTTAACTCCATAGGATTGAAGCGTAGAATTGAGGATGAATAAGGGGAGCTCATACTTGGAATGGATTCTGAACCACAACAAATGGAATGAATTGCTGGATAATAAAAAGCAGGGTGACGAAGCATTGAACAATTGTAGCTCGTTGGAAGAAGGAGGATCGACGAACGTTAGAAAATTGATTATAGGAGCGAAGAAATTTGAAGACTCGCTGGTAGAAAGCAAAACTAAGTCTTTGATTAGAAACCGAACAAAGTCAAGAAGTAATCGAACCGCACATGGAAAAAAGAAGACAAGCATGCCGTCAGAGAAGATGATCGTGGAGTCATCGGAAATTGACTCTTTACCATACTGCTACTCATCGGCTTAAAGGAGTGATTGCCATGGAAGGGGAGAAAACAAAAAAAAGAAAAAAAAAAAAAAGCTTCTGGCGTCGCTAATTTGAACAACTGCTGGCCAAAGATGAACTGGGACCATTACTACCGTCAATACTCTATCCTAAAGAGCTTCGACGAGTCAAAGTTTGAACAGGAACAAAAGTTGAAGGTTAAAGACGAAGGAGATCAACTTGAAAAAATTCTCACCAGGGATGCATGTATTTTTTTCTCAACCTAGGTGGCCACCGATCACTCCGATCCTTTGTGGCCAGATTTTCAATTTTTTTTTTTGTGAATTTTTTTATTCTTTCAGTTAATTCCTTAAGTACTATATATTTATATATAGGTATATAGAAATATATAATGTTACTTTTTCTATTTTCAATATCTTTTTTTTTTATTTTTTAAAATTTTCTATTTCTTATATTTTAAATATTTTATTTTATTATTTATTTAATGAAAATATAAACCAGTTAGATCGTGTCACATCACATTTAATAGAAAGATTAATAGTTTACTAACATGGATACATTTGTAGACTTTATACAAAAGTTAACGACTAAAATAGAAAAAAAGAATGAAACTTGAGGACTCAATTAATGAAAAGGAACAAAGTTTGAGGATTATCTAATTATTACATATTTTTTGTTATGAAATTTACAAGTAAATAAATCACCATTATTAACCATATGTTTTATGCATTTGATATTTTTATATATGTAAAGTAACGAAGGTATGTCATCCATTAGTATTTATAATATGCAATTATACTTCTTGTTGTAAGAAAATGGATGGTATAGATCCTTGAGTTAGGCCTTAATTTTGGACTTATATTTGCAAAACAATACACCATGAGAGAGCATTCAGAGGTTGTCCAATATAACTATTTCAATACTTAAATTAATAATCTATAAAACTAAGTATGAAAGCAAGAATACTAAAGAGTGTCAAATGTCTTTACCCTTGAGGTTAAACCTTAAGAGGGAGATACATTTGGAAAGTAGATATATCTATAATTTATCTAAATGAAAAAGTGTATCTTCCTTATGTAGATATAATATGAGATTTACTCTATGATTCACACAGGTTGGTATATCTATGGTGTGCCCATAGGTGTTCATCATCTAAGCTTTCCGATCGAATCTCTAACATTTGGTAATTTCGAGCACAGATGTTATAAGTAATACTAAACTAACAAATCAAGATCTCCTTTATGATTCTCACTAGTCTTATCAAGGAGATTCTAAATAAGACCTAAACTTGAGATCCAATAAATAGGTCATATGTCAAGATAGGTTAACTCATAATCCTTACAAGTTTAAAGGAGCTTTAATAGTATATTATCTAAAATTATCAATTAATAATATAAATACTTATTTTTCCAAAATATAACCCTTATATCTTTTGATTTTGGTTTTATGGATGCTGGTGCCATGCTAATATTATTAATAATTATATTTAAATATTATAAGTGTACATATATTAACTTAAATAAAATAAAAAACAAGAATCTATAAGAAACTCAACAAGGAGCACGAAGCAAAAATAATAACGTGAAGCACAACGAGGGTAGAATCGTCATTTTAATCCTCCTACGTAGTCGCATCTATATAATCCCACACCTTCGAATCTAGGGTATAAAAGCCCCAAATCTCCCTCCCTCATACACTCTCTCTCTCTCGCGGAGCTCCTCGAACAACCGTTAAAGGTCGAACACACTCTATGTGCATCACTAATCATTGATGATTTGAAATTTCCTAGTAATTTCTCATATGTAGATTTGAAATAATCTTTAAAAAGACGCTTTTTTCTACTGATTTCTAGGGTTTTGCTTTAATCAAGTTTATACAAACTTAATTCTGTGTCGTTTTTTTTTTCCTTTCTTTCTTTTTTTTTTTTTTGTGAATGTTAATGGCAGATCGAATCATGGCAACATTCGAGCTTTACCGAAGATCGACGATCGGGATGTGTTTGACCGAAACTTTGGATGAGATGGTTCAGAATGGTACTCTTAGCCCTGAGCTTGCCATCCAAGTTCTTGTACAGTTTGATAAGGTTCTAATTTGTTCTCTGCTTTTTGGTCCTGTATTTTAGAGTTTTTAGTTCTGATTTTAGGATTTCAGCATCGTAATTCTGGTGCTTTTTTTTCCTCCTTCTTACGTTGGGGTTTTGTTAGTCTATGACTGAGGCATTGGAGAGCCAGGTCAAGAGCAAGGTCTCTATCAAGGTAATTCCTGTTTATCATTATTTTCGCTAATTCTTTGGTGTCATATTTATTTGAAGAAGAGATGAGGGAATTTATAGCTGTCAAGTGGCTTGATTATAGTAAATTTTGAATCCGTTCTGGAGTCTGATCTGGTTTATTGTTGACTGGGCCATGATGAAATGGTATCGGTGTAATATGATCATTTTTCTTTTTTCATAGAACACAATGATCTGGGTTATAATTTTAAAATAGTTTATCGCACTTGATTTGTCTTAGTTAGGTACTACTTAGACTTGCAATTGGCAATATGAACTATAGAGGCAGAGTTTAATTGGGTTTTTGTTTGGATTGAAATTCAATATTTGAGTACTAATTTTATGGAATTATGTTGATGATCTTAAGTCTTTTAGTTACTTTTCCATGTTGGAAGCTTGAAATTAAGATGTGGGAATTGACCATCTGTTCAAAACTAGTGTGGTTATCAAAACTCTTTAGTTTATCCATGTGTGTTTTATTCAAACTAAAATATGCAGTGCACTATTGAACTTTTTTCCAAATAGGCTTCTTGATAGTTTTGTTGTGAAGGGAAGTATAGATAGGGCAGTGCAAACATCCCTTGCAATGTCTTGCAGTTCAGTGTAGATGTGGATAGAGCTTATCTGCATTTGTTCATTTTTCTTTTACCAAGTGGATAGCTGAACTACGAATTACCTGATGGCTCTAATATTATGTAAAGATTAGTAGGAGTCCAATTTAATGGATTCTAGAATAATGGTGTGATCTGAGAATAAGTCCATTCAGAAGGTCTTTATTTGGTGGATTTTGGATAGGGCTCTGATATGGATCCTCTTTGAAGAAGTTGAAGTCCTGAGAAAGTCTCTTTGCATGTTCATCACCTTTTTTTTTTTGGCTTTGAGTTAGCCCTTTTGTTTCTTTCCTTTCGGTATGCCATTGCTTATATCACTTTTCAAATAAGAAATATAGGAACTTTCAAAACTTTTATGACTTGGAAAGTTTCCTCATCTTTTTTTCCCCTTCAAATTCAAGTACAATTACCATGTGCCATGTTGAGTGGTTGTTGACCACATGTTCCTATTCTCCAAGTGCTTGCTATCCCAGTCTCTTTTTGTGCATCTAGACTCTCTTCAAATGATGTTTGCCATGCTTGCTTTATCCGTGATTATTCATGCATTTATTTACATGGTTGTTCAAAGTACAAAGACCCATTTTTTTACCATTTAATTTGTTTCATGGTCATAGCAGCAGACATGATACTTAAGCCATTATGGTTTCTCAGTCTGTCATTTCTAAGTTTCTTGTTGGAACATGTACATGATGATTTGTTAATGTGACTTTATTTAGATTCTAGTATTGTGAATAAGAAGATGGACCTAGTTGATCATAAATGAACTGTTCTGATTGCCCTCCAAAAGAAAATGAAAATAAAAGAAAATTGGTAGGTTTAATTCTACTTTTTATAGGTTGATTATTCATTTTAGAGATTTTGTTAATATATTTCTTTTTCAATAGAAACATGGAATTTTCCTTGCCAAAGTAGCAAGAGGTACCAAATTTGGAAACGAAGCTGTTAAGCATCCAATCTGCTAAAGAAATTGTGCTGTTGACCATTTAAACAGACAAGCTGTGAGCCTATCTTTACTAATAGAAAAGCATGCTTTTGTTCCATAAATAGACCTTGGCTAACAGAATAAGAGGAGGAGGTTTCTTTGTATCTCTATATCTATCATATAGGCTAATTTGCTTGTAGTTCTTTTGTTCTTGTTGGGCGCACTCTTTTGCTTGTAGTTCAACACCTACTTATTTTGCTTTTTGTTGGCCAAACCACTGAACTTGCTTGAAACCAGTGTTATGGATATATTGTGTATGGTTATTTCTTACCCATTTTCTGTCAAAAGCTGTTGAATGCCATATATTGGTCCTTTTTCTATATTGATGGTTGAAATATCTGTATATGTACGTTGTCTCATTTGAATTTATGTTATTCTTTGCATGTGGTCTGCTTAGTTAAATCTTGCCGTTTCTATCTTAATGGGGTGCTTATGAAATGAGAAATATGTATACACGTACTTTGTCTCACTTGATTCTATGTCATACCTTGCATGTGGTCTGAGTAGTCAAATCTTGCCCTTTCTATCTTAATGGGATGCTTATGAAATGATGAAACAATAGAAAATACGTGTTTTCTTTTGGTAAGTAATTTAATATACTTTTTAGCCAAAAATAAAAAAGTTAATGGAAGAAACAAATCATAATTGCATTTGTTAAATGGACACAATGTATATTTTGCGGAAAATGTTTTTAAGACTTCTGTTGACATTTTTTACAATGTTGAAATTTAGAATAATCTAGTGTTATCATAAAAATTCAAGAGGTTACAGTTGCCAATGACTTTTAGTGACAAGTGATGGAATTGCTAGTAATGGTGGATTGAAATCATAGAAACTATTTAATATGATCCACAATCATTACTATAAGAAACTTCAGTAAAATAAACAAACGAGAGAAGAAAATTGAGGGGAAGATCAGTTACCTGAGCTTAGAGATCAGCGATGGAGGAAGGGTCCTGAGCTAAAAGCTCAGTCTAAGTTCAAGGAACTAAAATGAGGAGGGAAAATTTTGTTTATTCCTTCAACAAACTTGGCCACCTATGTATACCCCACCTCTAGCCACTTGGCATCCTTAGATCATAGCTTTTAATCTCCACCCTTAATCCATCAACTGCCCAAAATATCAATGCCACCTCAGCAACTTTATTTTAATTTTATTTATATGAGCACCTTAACTCTTAATCCCCTTTATTACATGCAACACTCACACACCACACACCACACCCCACCTTATTCGACTGCACCCACCACACACTCACACACACCAAGGATTTTTTTTATTTAAAATATAGAAATGGTGGTTAAACACCACCAGGATTGCCCTCCACTTTCCTCTTCTTTCTCTTATATACATTAACTATAGGGGCTTGCACCCTAGGGATCATATCAATATTCATTGAAAATGAGGAAATTTCCATTTTTAAAAGGCTTAAACCATTTTCTTTATTATCCATTAGTATCTTTTATGATTGTTAACCATCATTACTGGAGGTTGGGTGCTATTGTTGTTTTTTTGCCTGCTATCATTGAAAGCCATTAATACCTACAACCTCTTAACATTACTACAATAATATTTGATAATTACAGAAGCCCTTGGTTTGAATACGTATCCAAACAAAATGCAGAAAATCATTTGCTTACAGTGATGTGTAATTCTTGATAAGAAAGATAATGTATCTTTTTAGCTCACTAATATTCTAATATTATACAAAGTTCATAATTATTGTTCACAGTTAAATATGCAGGTATTTTAAGTGCTTCAGACTTTCAAATTCAATGATATGGTGACAGATCCACATTGGTGGGCGAACTTCTAGTCACCTGTTACCATGACTTGGGTCTCTGTGTGAGCCTAGTCATAAATATGTAATGATAATCCCAAAATAAAGATATGAGCATCTAGGGCAGCTTGAAATACTTAATAAAGAAACAAAAAGACGTCTATACAAAGGCATTTTTATCACTCAAAGGTCACTTCCTTTACCTATCATTGTATATGGACATGCCATACATGTGCATGTGATAGTTTTTTGACAAGAAATAAACATATTTTAGTTCTGCACTTGACTTTTAGTATGTTGGGGAAGAGATATATTCAGCATTTATGATTACAATAGAACATTCCTTGTTGAGTTGAGTGGTTTTTGGAGAATCAATGAGTTCGGAGTTAGTTGGTGTTAACGAACCCAGATTATTTCATGGAAAAAGTCACTGTCTGTTCTATCAGATATATTCGTAATATTTTTGCTATCTTTCTCTTTGCTAGTTACTTCATTACATTGCAGTGGCAAAACAGTTTAATTCTAGACTTTTGGGGGCATACTTATTGTCTCGACCATGATTTGGCTGAATGCATTTAGTTAATTGGTCACCTCATTACTTGAAGCACTAAGTTTCAAAAGGTAGGAGAGTTTCCTTGTCTGTTCAGTTTTGTAATATAGGCTTAAATGGTAAAGGACTGATGGTAGTTGATTCTGAAATTTATTTGGATTGTGTAGATATTTACTGTTGTGAAGCATTATGCACCCAAAACAACGGCAAACTAACAACACCTTCTTTTTGCTACAGGGTCATCTGCATACGTACAGATTTTGTGACAATGTTTGGACCTTCCTTTTACAGAATGCTAATTTTAAGTATGAAGAAAGCTCTGAGCTTGTAGGGCAAGTCAAGATAGTGGCATGTGACTCAAAATTGCTGTCCCAGTAAGTTTTTCTAAGGTCTTATGCTCAATGAAGAGACCTAGGAGATGAGGAGAGCTTATACCTTTCCGAGCAATATAAGCCCGATGACAACAGAAGTGGTGTGAGCTGTGTGCATCCGTGGATACTTTTAAGGGATGAACATACATTTATTTAGATACAATTGAAGATGTAGTACTACGTATTATAACAAATGACAATACCTAGTGGGTGGTTCTGAGCTGAGGATGCTGACTGTTATTTTGATTAGCGGAGTATAAGACTAGAACTCTGCTGTATCATACAGCTAGATCTGGATTGTATGGACCACTCTTAGAGATATTTCGAAATTTGTCGTGGCCTCATGCCCTTATTACATATTTTACCCGAAGAAGCACCACTTGATCTTGCGTAGTGGGAATCTGTAGTATAGTCTAATTCTAAGGAATAATCTGAACCACTTGGGAATCTAATGTTAGTCTAATTTCAACAGTTGTAGTCTGTGTCGCAAGTGGCGTGAGACATTCCTATCAGATGGATCATCTTAAGTATGGGTGTCATGAGATGACCCAGCTTGAGCACACTAATTTACTTGAATTCGACTTGATTGCTGACGAATCTAGCTCTGTGATACTCAAGCTGCTTACCAAGTTGAGCTGCTTCTAGATCAATTTATAAACCTAATTAAACTTTTTAGCTCATCGAGTTAGAGGTACTCTTATAGCTTTATCAAGTCGTGCAATAGCTTTACAATATTAAGTTGGATTAACCTGTGAACTAACTCAAACTAAATGGAGAGTCACTGTCACATTGATATCATTTTCATTAAATTAGGCTTTCTAAAGATTATTGAGTTTAATCAAGTGTTGTAGAGCTGAAAATGTAATAAATCCTAATTCAGGATTGAGTTAACTGAATAAATTAATGGACTTCAAACCGAGTTCAAGCTTAAGATTATGTACCGAATCGACTTACAGGCTTAACTTTCTAAAATTTGAAGTCGAAGTCGGAGTTATCATTTCAATTTGGATCATTTCCAACCTAATAATAAGGATGGAACTTCCCAGAGTACAATTAAGGTTCTTATTTCAATATGCTGACAGGCATATTGAAATCGAAGAAGAGTGGCTAGTAAGAAATATTCAACGATTAACCACGATTGCACGAGACCGACAACAGCCTCTTTTTGCAAGTCCTAAATTTAGATTTATTTATTCCATTTTGGTATGACGCTTAACGTAGGTACAGGATCCCCAGAACAATTGTGTCCATAGACACTACACGTCCCCACATCATATCAAGAAATACATAATCGTATATCACTGTACTAAGCCAATCGTCAGAGAATTTCTCAAGCTCCCAAAGCAGCACTGGAGCTTCTTCGGCACTCTTGGAGCATATCCATGTAAAATTGGCATTTGCTGATGTCGCTTCCATAGTTGTTGAGGCACTGCACGGGGAGAAATTTCAGTAATAGGATTACAAATTTTCACGCATTTTTAGATCCAACAATCCAACATCACATTAAGGAACCAATCAAGCAAAGTTGCATTAACATGCATGAAACATCTCTAGTGAGTGAGACAAGCATGCAGAACATCAACTACCCATGAAAGGAATTCAAATTCAACCTATCCGACTAGCTCTTAAAACTTTCTACTTTTCTCTTCCTATACACCTTAGATATAGCAACGAGCGTGCTGAATCCCTTTTTATGAATTTAAAATAAAATAAAATAAAAGGCTCTGAATTTATCCCGAAAAAGCAAAGCTCAACCCTAAGAAGAGAATTCCCAGAAAGACCATGATCAAACCACAAAGTTACAGCTCATGGAATTAACTATGGAGCCCCAAGCAACAAAAGAGAACCCTACCAGATGTTCAATTTCCAGGCAGCATGCAAGTAAGATAAAAATTTCTCATCTAACACAAGAAGCATAGCAGAAATAGGACAGCCTAAAATAACACGTATGAATATAATCCAACTCTTAAAAACCATCAATGGATCTTCAATGCACCATGATACTTCTAGTCCTAGCTGGAATCCGAGACATAACTACTTGATCCCAGCAACAGCTAATTATCCCAAACATGCTTTCCCTAATGAGAGTAAGGCAAATGCAATAATGTAACTATCCCGTCGAGCGTGACAGTAGCAACGGCACAAAATAAACAAACAAATAGGACCCTGTGTGAGCTCTGCTATACCTCTTGCATTGCCTTAATTTGACTCCTGCAGGCATCAGAGGCCCCCAGACTGCTGTTTTGCGCTGAAGCAGCTGCTGGTCCAGGCGAAGCCACTGTCTCATGTTGGATCACTCGAGGACCCAACAGAGCATCAGCAGCTCGGTGAGCCATTGCACTTCCAGTGCCAAAAGCCATTCCTGTAGACACACAAGAAAATGAGAGACCAGACAAAGAGACACATGGAATATATAGCTCGATAGTTGAGATACAACATGGAGACAATATATGGAAGATGAAGGAAAGGAAACAACCTTCAGCAATGGTAGCACCTAATCCCCCCATCATGGAGCCATTTCCACCCCGAACAGGTGCAGGTGGAGGAGCCGAGGCAACTGCAAAAGAATGTACAAAACAAGACACATCATTACCATGAAGATGGTGATCCTAAGTGATAGAACCAAATTCACGACGGTAATGCAATCCTCTGGCTGCCTCATTAAACTGCAGTACCCAAACACACAACCTGTAAATGACCAATGCTTGTAATATCATATGAATTTGAATCACATCCCATTAGCGAGTGCCAAGGACACCTGTTAAGAAACATTCAGAGGCTAGAAACACCTAATTTCACCTTTAAACGGTTTCTTCTTGTGTACTCGAGCATTGGTTAACACCTTCCTCTGAAATATTCATACTATTTGGACAACTTCCAGACGCAAAATTATGTGACCGACATCCTAAATACCAACATTCTCTTCAATCACACTCTCAAATCCTCAAGAGGCAGATCTAACCACCACAAGAATCTACAGAAACGCTAGATCTTTGACAAAACCATGCGGAATCATTATAGAAACGAGACATGTATAAGGCCAGTACGAAATGGAAACACGAAACGATTCCTCTTAAACATTACAGACTCAATTCCTCACACCCTCAAGAAAAAGAGAGTGTAATCCCATCGCCACAGGGCCGAATCTTGCGAAAGAGGAAATAAATAAAATAATACCTGGCTGAGGAGGATTGCGCAACGGGGTACGAGGTGCGGGACGAGAAGCTGAGCTTCCTGCAGCGAGACCAAATCGAAATAAGGGGGAAAAAAAAAGAAGAGCCTTTTCTAATTCCGAAAATCTAAAACACAAAAGGATATGGCGGCATACCTCTGGAGCGTTGGCGAGGCATTTTCAGGGAGGACCACAGCACGGATAGGGAGACAGACACAGAGAGAGAGAGAGAAGGTCAGGAATCGAAAATATGTAGCAATGTGTAGAAGAAGAGCGAGTCAGATGAAGTGAACCGGTATATCGAAGCAAATGATCTTACATATACCGTAGGATGCATATGATGTGTTGAATTTATAGCATACGGTTCCCTGTCTTACTTGGGCTTTAAGACAGCTGACCCGTTATCTGGAACGTTCCTTTCTTTCATACGTGCGTACGTGCAATTGCGAGGTTCTTTTTTTTTTCTTTCTAAACTCCTCTTTTTCACGTTCTTTTGTTTTCCAAGCTGATTAATAGATGGATTGCTCGAATCACCCCGCTACTAACAAACTATAATAGTGCCTTATTATGCTATATTAGTAGATGATGCAGTCATGATGGACTATATAGAATAAATAATATTAAATACATATTTTAAAAAATTTATTATTATTTCTTTTATGAAAAAATATAATTTTTATTATTATTGGTTTTTATTGATAATTTTAAATTTTAATATATATTTCTTTGAAGATGTCTCATAAATTTATTATTATCTATCTAATTTTTTTTTAATACTTAAATTGAATTTTATTTCGAGAACACATGAATTGGTTTTTATATTAAAAAAAAATTATTTAAACATTTTAATATCTCTTGTTTGAATTTTTTTTAATATTTATTATTAATTATTCCTCTATCATTGTTAATTAGTCTCGTGCTGTTTTATATTATCATTATCGTCTGTTTACTTTAACCAAGATTGCTGGTGTGTGGAGGGGAGAGAGAGAGAGAGAGAGAGAAAGAGGAGGTTTTAGTTTAGAGAGTTCTCCTTAAAATTTTGAAAGTATAGGAACATGGGAGGAAGAAACACGAAATAAAAATGGATGGTGAGATTTAGGATAGAATTTTATTTAAAGAAAAAACACAGCAAGGGTGGTTACTTAAAACCTTGGTTTTAAACAGTTATTTACACTAAAAATAACATTAAGTTAAAGCTATGTTTTGGAAGTGGACACATGAAATGTAATAAGAGTTGAATGCGATTGAATGTGAATGTAAGTAATGGACTCTCGATTTAATTAACTTGCACGATTGAGTTATTGGAAAAACAATTACAAAAGTAGCCAAGTGGAATAAACGGCATGGTACTTTGGTAGAAGTACACATAAATAGTGTTACAGTTTCAAACAATTGTTCTCCATAAAAGTACACGTAGGAGATATACATTCAGATGATATTAATGAGAGTTGAATAGAAAGTATTCATTTAGTAACAATAGATTTAGAAGTATAATTCATCACATCGCACAAACCTAAGCACTAAATTTAGGAAGAGGAACTCGTGAGGTGAGATAAAAATACAAAGAAAAAAAAAACTGGAAAGAAAATTAAGTGAAGGAAGAGAGAAATTATAAGATGCTTAAAAATCATGAAAAATAAAGGTAAAATTAATAATATAATTTATGGAATATCATAAAAATCTATATAATTTAAAAGTGTATCATATTTAAGGAGTAAAAACAGTATTTCTATTTGAATTATTTCTTCATTTTTTATAAAAATCGAGACAACTAGGAAACACACTTATAGGCTACAATACATACATGTAAAAAATAATAATAATTACTGTAATTAAGTAATATAAACACTGATATCTCAAAACAGGCAGTTTTGTTAATGCATTCCTCTTGAGAAAGTTTTTCTTTTCTTTTTTTTTCTCCAACTCCGGATGAGTTAGAGGCCTCCCGCACCTCTTTTGAAAACTTTTTGTTGCGCTCCTATCTCTAAAGGGCAAGGCTGATATTTCAACGAGGTGGATTAAATTCGAATTCACCTTTTTTAAAGTTGTAATATATAGTTGACCAAAAAAAAAAAGCTAATTAATTAAAATAGCGTAAATTACATTTTGGATACTTATGTTTTAACTCTTTTTCACTTTAAGTACCTATGTTTTTATTTTTGACACTTAAGGTACCTATATTTTATCTTTGTGTATAAAATATTCAGTAATAGACATGTCTTAATTTCTCGTGGTCCATAAATAATTAATTTACTAAAAATAACATTACTAAATATATTTAATTAATTAATATATAAATATAGAAAAACAAAAAAGAATAACAAACCCTCATCCTACAGAATTTTCTTCTAGATCTACCATCCATTGGCATCTCATAGTGAGGTACAAAAAAAGGAGAAAAAAAAAGTAAAGGTTTTAAGGAGATTCGAATAATCTTCTTAAGGAAGATAAGGCTAAAGTGGCCTTCATGATCAAACAACTCTAAGTTTGTAAAGGTTTGCCTTTTTTTTTTCTTTAATTAATGATGATTTTTAGCCTTTTTCTAATTATATAATAAGTTATTGTTTATAAAGTTGTTAGCTTTGTAATTTTTATCAATGTAATTCCATTAGTTGAGAAGTTAAAAATATCAACTTTAACAAGTTTATTAGAAATGACTAGGTTCTAATTAATGTCGTAGAGGTCAAGATGATTCATAAATTGCTTCTCGTTAATCATCCAATGCAAATGAAGAAGATGGATTCTTAGTCTTAACGCTGCATCTTCTCTAGATGTTAGTAGTTAACATGATGTCTTGGTTATATAATGGATTGGCTATATATTGTTCAATGCTGAGTGGCGGTTCCTTCTTTTATCATTTTTCTTTTTCTGTTTTTGAATTTTTTGAATTTTTCTACTTTTTTCTTATATAAGTTAATTAAATATATTTAATAATGCTATTTTTATTAAGTTGATTATTTATGGACCAATAAAAAGTCAACACATGTCTATTACTTAATATCAACACTCAAAGATGAAACATAGGTACATAAAAGTGTAAAAAATAAAAACACAAGTACCCAAAATGAAAATGAGTTAAAACATAGGTACCTAAAGAGTAATTTACTCATTAAAATATGAAGTAATTAAGGCTAAGTTCAGCTTATGAAACACATATATAATATTTAGAGAGAAAAACTCTGATACCAAATGAATTCACTCGTATGTTTAGATGGACTACAATTGAAGGGATTCTTGTGAAACACATAAAATTTAAAATAATTGAAAATAATAAAAAGTTATTAAGGGACGGTAAATAAGTAAATACTTATTATAAGCAAGGGCAGCTTGATAAAAATGACAAGAGACTATTTAAGTAAAGAGGAAAAACCCCATATTATTATCTCTCTTCTTCTGAAAAAGTGTTATTCTCTCTTTATCATAGCATTCCTCTTAGGAGTAACAAAATAAGAGAAGTAGTGATTTTAGAAAAAAGATAAAGATGTCTTTTCTTAACCTATGGATTTTGACAAAGAAGAATATAATCATATATCTCGCTTATGTAAAGTCCAAATTGCCGATTCCTCAAGAACTACACACATTACTCACTCTCACTCTACCATTCTACTTTTTGAAGAAATATTAGAATTTAATTGTGAAACAAAACAATTAAATTCTAACAACTAAGAGAAATAAAATTGTATAACTATTAATTAACAAAACAATAATAAAGTAAAAACCCTAATTAACCATATGGATATTTAGACTCTACTCCACCAAGAAATTAACATGCATTATCAAAAAGATTTCTAATTCGTTCCCAATTCTTATTAACCAAGGAATTCAATTAGTGAGTTTATAAAAATCGCTTCTCTTATTAAGTTCTAACTCTAACTATACTTTATCTAAATCACTTCTGTAATAGAGTAAATTAAGATAGCATTAATAAAAATTATTATAACTAAATTTGGAAAAATTCTATAACTTATAATTATGATTATAGAAAATTATTATCAATGGTGGTAGATTTAATTATACATTGGACTATGCAACCTTAATATATAATATCAAATAATTAGATTGAGACTCTATAAATAACAACCTAATTCAATACGGGAAAGACAATCAAATTAATAAGGAATAAGGGATTTCATTAAAATAAGCAAAATACGTACTTTACATGTCAATCTAAGGATTTATAGTTTTAAATATCTATAACTTATGCTACAATCATACTAAAAAGATAAATTTGCAACAAAATCATAAAACTAAAGTGTAAATCCCAAAGAACAATAGCCTCCCTTCTTGTTTTCTCTCTCTTCCTCCTTTGTGTCCTTCATTCTCCTCCTCTAAATGAATATCCAACTTTGTATTTATAAGACTATGTAAAAATAACTCAAATATAGAAGTTTTTAAATATTATTACATGACTATGTCCTAGGAACATGAGAATGTCTTTTTGCAATATTTTTCCAAGAAATCTATAGAAATTCTTTGACAAGAGGATCACAACTAGAGAACATAAGTGTGTTTTTGGACGTATACCTCTTCGAACTCTAATCTTTAACAAAGCCTTCTTCTAAGCTTGCTATCTTTAATCAATTCTTCAAAATAATTGCAATTTCTCTCAAAACTTGGGTGATTTTCATTCTTTTCACTTATAATAACTCCTCCAATTCATGAAATCAACAATTTACTCATCCAGGTATCAAAATTATTAAAATCCGTATCAAAATTATTAAAATCCATATCAAAATGGAATAAAATCACTATAAAATACCACAATAAATATATGTAAATTCACACTTATAGATAACCAAGAGAGGATGAATTAGTTACTTTTCTTAAAATCTTATCTTTTTGCAAGACTTAATAAACCCATTGATTACTTAGCAAATGTGGCGTAAAAGCAATAAACAAAAATTAATGAAAATAAAATACATATGAAAATTTATCTTGGAAGAGAAGAAGGCGAAGTAAATTGTATCACTTTAGCCTTATACCTAATGTACGCTTCTAGGTCCATTGTTAAGGACCTAGTGTTTCTCACCAAAATCGTTCCACTATTTACTTTAAAGTAATCAATTGAGCGAGAGATTACAATTCTAAATCCTCTATTTTGTCTCCCTAGCTCAAACCTGGCTACACACATATCTACAAAGATATAATAGTAATCTCCTTACTAATAGCTAGTTCTAGCTCTCAATGTTTAAATAAAATAATGAGGAAATGGAAATGGAAATGAAAATGGATCCTCAAACAATAAGCTTGAAATACAAATGTAAATGTAAAATTCGTACAAATTGATATATTATTTGAAAAAACCTCTAAGTGCTTTGTCTTGAAGAATTGAGAGAGTTTTTGAATGCAGATTCCTTTATCATACTTTTTGCACTTTGAGATTTGAATTAATCTTCACAGCTAGTTGAATTCAATATTATTAATTTTCTTCAAATTTTGACTTGGCTAAAGGAAGAAAGCATATGTCTGTTTTTTTAGAAATAAATAATTTTTGCTTGGCTGGATAATTTTCGAATTTGACTTAATTTGCTATATTTCTTGATATGCTCCACGTATCTCATACGTAAGTATGGCTGATGCAGTCTTTGAAGAAATTATCTTCATATGTGAATGATGAATGACTGTGGTCTTAAATCTGCTCTTTATTCTTGACTTGTAATGATCTTAATTGAAGCTGCAATAATATTTTTCTTGATATATTTTATGTAAGCTCTGATGCCAAATTGGCATATACATTTCCTTGACAAAAGATATCTTGACATTTTGAAGAATTCAAATGAAGAATGAATGTGACCTTAAATATGCTCTTTGTTCTTGATCTTGTAATGAGCTTGAATCGAGTTGTTATAAGATTTTCTTAATATATTTTAATAGTTTTGCATCAAATTTGAATTTCGAAATATTGGCTAATCTCTTAAGATATGATGTTGTTTGGAGCATATATTTATCCTTATCCCATATATGAATAGAATGTCTTGATCATCCGTTATTTTAAATTTTAAACTTGAAACTTGAAAAATAAAATCTCATGAAATATGTAAAATTTACCCAAAAAAAAGTTCTAGATTTGGGATTTCCATGATAATGTTAGCAAAAATGCGTTATCATAATACGGACCAATCTAAATCATTGATTTACTAAAATATAATCTTTACTATTCATTCTATTAAAATAGACTAACATATCATCTAAACAATAGATCATACTATTTTGCTTTAGAAGGTTACTTGCTATATAACTTGCTAACCTTTTATATTGTAAGTTATCTTAACCAGTATTATAGTAACGTTATATTGATAGCGTTGCCGTAGAAAAATCAATTAAATTTTTCTTTTTAATAAACTCCATCAAATCCTCGACATACTCTTTTCATACCTTATCTCAATATATATATATATCCATAGCACGTGCTTTTTAAAAAAAAAAATTTAAAATCCTTATAAATGTCTATCAAATCTTGGAAATAACGCAACCAAAATCTTTAAAAATATCTCTCCCAACTTATTCCATATCTTTAATCTCCTTAAAATCTTTCCCATTTAAATTTGAGGGAAAATAGTTGCAAAAGTTTCATTAGGCACGCGGAAATGAATCTTGAAGTAATCTTACGAAACGTTTGGATATGTATAGACATTAATCAATATTTGAAAATTACAAACTTTTGAAGACATATTCCCCTGCTACGTGTCTTGATGAAAATTTTAGAGCTCTTGATTATTGACCAGTAGAGTTCCCAAAATAAAAAACTAGGCATGCCAAGTTGAATTAAATTCCCTTGCCACATAAATCCTAATGCTCCAAGACGTTTAATGACTTCCCAAAAGCTGCTCTACATTCACCCCCACTTGAAAAGATCTCCATATCACAAATATTCCAAAGTTTCTTTTAATATTTCATGGAAATATAGAACAACTTCATTCCTTAAAATCTCGAATAAACTCATTTAAGACTTTATTCCACGTCATATGATGTAATCTTATGAAATTTTAATCCAACTTTGCTCTTTGAAACCTTCTAACTTAATAATATAAATCTCTATGGATATAAATCTCACTTAAAGTAGAATGTATCCAATATATTATGTAGATGTATTCAATAAGTAAAATTGGATATTCATGAGATCATTTATCCAACTTATATACTCAAATATTATAATATGTCCAATTTATATTCTCAAATTGTTAAACTTATCTTAAATAAAAAACTTAAACAACTTTCACACTTAATAAACATATTTGTATTAACTTAACACATATTTTGTTATCATAAAAATCAAATTTGAAGACCCGTATTTAGAGAATCATTATGAAACTCAAATACTTCATCATCTTGTTTGACTAAGAGAATAATGAAAAATATCCTTGCAACACACTAGCCAATCAAGTTCTCTAACTTAAAATTTCACACGTCTCTAATTTCACTTTTAATCTTCTATTCTTTCTCATTTTTTATTCGATTTTAGTAAGTAAGGAGTTTGACTTACTGTTACACGACAACATTATTATAAACTTTTAAAGTGGTTATATCCATAAAGTTAATAGCAAATATTGTATTCAAATATTACATCTCCAACTATGTTGTATTCACTTATTTTTCCGTCTATATTGAGTCTAGAGTAGCCATCAAGTTATACATATGCATAAATATATCACCTAAAACACGTTTTATCTTGTATACCAACTTATTATATACTTTTTTAGATCATTCCCTTCTGGAGCTGTTTCTGTTCTTGTTCTTCCATACTTTTAATGCATTGTTTCTCCTTTTAAGCTTTTGATCCTAGTGATCTGCTTCTTTCTTCCTCCTTCTGTCCTTGATTCTTTACTTTTCCCAATGTTGATTGTACTTCTTCCGTTATCTTTATCCCTCTAGGTTTTGCCTTTTTATCTTATCTGGTTTTGCTTTTTTATCCAATGATTCTTCGTTATCCTTTAAAGTTTGTTCTTCTTCTTCGGACTATCACTTCTTCTCAGGTTCTGCTTCCATTAAATTTGTATTTTGTTTATGGGTTCTGCTGTTTCAGATATTCATCTTCTACTTTTACTTAAGTAAGCAAATTTTGCTTAATCTTTTAATACACTTAAGTAATTAATAAGTAATTTATTGCATATATTTATTATAAATATGTTTTTATGGTGTTTTTGATATTTTATAGGTATTTGGTAGGGTTTTGTTACTTAATAAGAAAATATTTTGATTTCAGGTTTTAAAAGAATAATTAAGAAGAAAATAAAGAAAACGAGTCAAGTTTCACTTGATTTGAAGATGAATTAAAAGATTTACGAGTTTTTAAAAATCAACATAACTAATTGATGAAATCATATTGAAATCATATCGATTTATTTGAAATATGATAAGAAAATTATACAATCATTTAAAAAGATTACATTGAGGCTATAATGAAATATAAAATAAAATGAAGATCAGAAAGCAATATATCGCGCAAATATCTCGTATCTATATTTATGTCCAAGAAGCCCAACAAGCCGAAGTCCATATTGAATGCGAATCGAAGCGCATGAGAAAGGAATTTGCAATCAGCCACGTTTTGATATTAATTCCAGTGTCCAGTATGCGCAATTTCCGAGCATGACCACGTCAATTTGGTCTCCAAGCATCATGAAGTCAATTCGATTCAAAACCATTCATATCCGTCAAATTGAATCAAAGGCGTATATCCAAGAATACACATGCCAACGTCCAACATGAATTGCATGTCCATCAAAAATTGAAGCACCATGCCCACATGACCCATGTCCCAAACGAGTAGATATATCCATGATATAGAAAATTCACGTGCCAAAGATGGAGAGCTCTTATTGGCTTTTATAGGTTCGGCACAAGAACAAACTTCGGCTTCGGATGAGCATTGATGCCATGCCATCCACATATTTCCAAAGCCATGTTTCTTTGATTTGTGCTTTCAAAATATCTACTTATTAATATATTACAAAGGGTTTGTAAATACACATTCTACTCACTCTTTCTTCATGCGTTCTTAGATGAATTTTTTTTAGTATTCAATTATTATAAATCCTAATTTTCTATGTAATTAGTTTATTTCTCTTTCATCAATCCACGATTTCTAATTTATTACATACTCTTGCATTGTTTTGAGTTAATATATTCAAAGTATTGATTCAATAATACATATTATATAAAAATCGAAAGATCCCTTTATACAGTTAAATCATAACGTAATTGAAGAGGTTGCATGCAATCCTAGAAATAAAAGGACATGACTTTTTATATTAATGTAACTTAGTAGTAGAATTCATAAATTGTTAAAACAATCTTAGGTAAGTTAATTGTGAAGACATTCTAGTTAATTATTCTAGGGTTAAGTACTAGTAATTTTGAGAGAAATATTAATATAATTTAAGAGTTTAGGTTTATTAAATTTTCTAGAATGTTTTGATGATAACGACCCACTTTTGTGTATTTACTGGTGAGTTACTGATATAGGCAAGTGTACCTATTAGTTTATAATATAACGGAAATAAGTTTAAGTATCGATTCCTCAAGGACTAATGTAATTACTAGTACTTCATCATTTTTCTAATATCAAACCGAGTAATTTTAGTTAAGAAATAAATTCAAGAAAATTAAATTTAAACTAAAACTAATTAAACTAATATGTAAAATAAATCAAAATTCAAGATATTAAGAATGCATGAATTCAATATTTAATTATTAATCATTCTAGAACAATGAAGCACATGTCAATCTCAAGTTTTTGGTATTTAATAAGAAAATATTTCAATATTTAAAAACGTGCTCAATTACTTTCCTAGAGAAAATAAAATCATTACGAGAGTAACAATCTATACAAAGAGATCCACGAACGTGTTTGGTAGTGAAGTACTAGTTAGTTTAGGAAGAGTCAATATGTCCAATGTAAGCCTAAAACCCTTAGACTTCATCGACAGAGTTTTTAATGAAAGGGCAAAATTTAATAAAGTTGTTCAAAACCAAACTTAATTCTCATAGACCAACCCTTTAGACTAGTTGTAGGTAAGGATGAGTGGGCAACAAAACCAATCAAATCATGAAACAATCCAAATTGGAGAGGACCAAAAATTCTTTTTCTTTTTTCTTTTAATATAGTTTGGTTTAGATTAAGTACGTTGGTTTGAGATTTTATTCAAATAGGCAAATTGAACCGAACCTTGAATATGTTAAAAATGAAAAAAAAAAAAGCTAGCAAATTACATGGATTCCAGCCCATGCCGATCTAAAGAAATAAAGAGTTTTATACGAATACGGGCTCATATAAAAAATATTACAAAATTGGTATCACTTTTTCCTAGTTTTTTAAATTGAATGCATGTATCTAGTACATGCGCCTTTAGTGTAAACTTTTTTTAGGACGCTGAAGGTATATATACTAGATGTGCTTTCGGTCTTTGAATTTAAACTAAAGCACATTGAAGGTGCATATACTAGATACGCTTTCAGTATTTGAATTTAAACTGAAGTCCTATGCACTACATGCGCCTTTAGTGTTTTAATTTGATGTACCTTCAACCTATTTCGCATATATAATTTCCCCTAATCCTATATAGTTAAAACATATACTTCCACCCGTACACTACAAACCGAATGAAAAGACTACTACAGGAGTCGATTGCATAAAATACTAGTTGATAAAATGCCTCAACAAAGATAGTAAGTAAGAAAAAAATTAACGTATGGAATGATCATCCATTTACCATAGGAGTTGGTTATAGTAAAGAATAATAGAAAATTGTAATGCCGGGATAAATAAAGAATGTGACGAACTGCAATATTTGATTAAAACTAAATTATATTTCGAATAATCAGTATATATACAAAATTATCATGACTCAATGTTAATGTCAATACAATGGTAGGAGAAGAAAAAAAAAAAGACAAAACAAATCTATTGTTACCTACATCGTGTGAAGGTCCTCAAGGCATGGGATAGAGGTGAACGTCCTCATCTGTCATATGACTGCATAGGTCGAGATGGTAGATCGTTGAGACTAAGTTCCTTAAGAGGAATTAGGTCAACTAGAGGGACCGACTGCAGATGAGTGATGCCCTCACCCATGGAAGATTGTGTGTGGTGTGAACCGTGACCAAGAACTAATAAGGTCGATTACTGGTGGGTTCAAGCTTACAAAACAGTCGAAGGAGTTATGAGGAAAGTACACGAAAGAATAGTGACGAATGAAAGCTAAGCAAAACCTACGAACAACTCCAAACAATATGACACACTAATGGAACTCCCGAGGACTCACAGCACAATTTGATATGATGCACGAATTGGTCTGATGAGGTTACTCACCACCTAACCTTACTTAAGGGAAATGATAAGAGTGATGCCAAGTGTAAAACAGCAGAATGTTTATACTAGGAAGGAAAAATAAGTGTATTAATGATAATCTATCTACTTATACAAATACAAAGGGTATTTATACTTAACAATTTAGGGTAACTTGTGTAAAAGGGGAAAAAACAAATTGAGTGTTACCCTAAAGTAGTAATGTATGACAATACAAAAGAGTAAAAATAAATATTCATAGAAGCAATAATTAGTGGGGCGGATTCTATATGTGGTCCTGTATACGTAGGGATGTTGTATTGGTGAAGTCGTTAGAAGATGTGGACAAAGCAATACGGCCAACTGGCTTATTGGAGTAGGGATGACTTATGTAGTACGAAGTCTCTCTCTTGGCATGGTAGCAAGGGTGAGGCTGAGTTAGTAGGTAGTCAAGAATGAGGGAAGATTGGATGTTGTCTCGGTCATCCGTTTCTTGCCACTCTACCTGTAAGAGATTGGCATGGCTTAAGGAGTAACTCGACAAAGAAGTACTTGGTATCAACAAGAGTTGGCTAGAGTAGAAGAATTGTCTTGTCAAGCCTTCTAGTTATCGAGCTCGGCTGCGGGTCAAGAGGCCAGTAACTCGATTCCCATTATTCCCTCTGGGCTGATTTAGATTTGGGATCAAATCCGGATGGTCTGTGATCAATTCTCCGTCAGGGTGATATGAACTGAGGTTAACAATATTGAAGGTATCGGAAACCCCATAATCCTTTGGCAGCTCCAACCTATAGGCGTTGTTATTAATCTTTTGGAGGATTTGGAAGGCTCCCTCAGTTCGTGTAGATAATTTGTTCTTCTTCTTACCCGGGATTGTTCCTTGCTGAGGTGCCATCCTACCTTTGGTCTTATCTCGTATTCTTCTAATAGCTTGGTCGATGTGCCGAATGATCTTGTCGTATATGTGTTGAAGGGATTGTGCTCTGGCCAAGGCGTCAGGGTCCTTTTATGTAGGTACTGGTACAAGGGTATGGTCGAAGGGCAACTTGAGATTGAATCCATAGACCACCTCGAAGGGAGTCTATTTAGTAGTGTCTTGTACTGTTCAGTTGTAAATGAGCTTAACCACTGGCAAGCAAACGTCCCAATCAACCAAGTTCTTATCCACTGCAGTTTAGAGCAATGATCCCAAAGTACGATTAACTACCTCTGTTTGGCCATCAGTTTAGGGGTGACATGAGGTACTGAAGAGTAATTTGGTCCCCAGTCGATGCCATACTGATCTCCAAAAATGGCTCAAGAATTTTAGGTCTCTATCGAAGACTACACTTCTCAACACGTCGTGTATCCATATAATCTCTTGCAAGAAAAGAGAAGCAATAGCTGAAGCATCATTAGTCTCAGTACAGGGTACAAAATGTGCCATCTTACTAAACTTATCCACAATAACCATTACAGAATCTTTGCCTCAGGCAATTCGCAGTAGTTCAAGAACAAAGTCCATGCTCAATTCAGTCTAGGACCTTATTGGAACAGGTAGGGGCATTACTTACTCTTGTTTAGCTCGGCACTTGGCCTTCTTACACATGACACAGCTTTTGACAACTCGATGCACATCTCTCCTCATTCTTAGCCAAAACAATCGGTTATTCAACAGTTCACAGGTCTTCTTTTCTCTAAAATGTCTAGAGAATCCTCCACTGTGAGCTTCCCTAATCACTAACTCCCTTAAGGAGTAAGTCGACATGCACAATTTCCCACTTTAAAACAAGTAGCTATTCTCGATATGGTACTCGTCCACTGTTCTTCCATCAATACATCGTACAAGTATGGGTCCAATGTGTGGATCCTTAAAGTATTACTCTTTGATATTTGCGAACCCAAATAGCCGGGTCTACAATTCAAATAAAAGCGTATGCCTTCTTGAAAGAGCATCTGCAATTACGTTGCTCTTTTCCCACTTGTATTTTATTACAAAATTGAATCCTTCAAAGAAATTCAACTCATCTCCCCTGCTGCTTCAACAACTTAGTTTGACTTCGAAGGTACCTCAACGATTCATGGTCAGTATGTATGATAAATTCTCTTAACAGTAAATAGTGCTACCATACTTGCAATGCTTGGATTAATGCCAAAAGTTCTTGATCATACACAGAGTAATTCAACTGGGGTCCTCGAAGCTTCTCACTGTAGAAGGAAATTGGTCAACCTTCATGCATTAAAACAACACCTATTCCAATGCCAGATACGTTGCATTCCAACTCAAAAATTTTGTTGAAGTAAAATAACACTAACACTGGGGCGGAGGTCAATCTTTCTTTTATCCTGGCAAAACTCCTTTCCTCCCTTTCTCCCTATTAGAAGTCGATGTTTTTCTTTGTTAACTCGATAAGTGGTACAGCAAGGGTGCTGAAATTCCTAATGAATTGCTTATAGAATGAAGCCAGTCCATAGAAACTTCTTACATTGGCACAAGTAATAGGAGTCGGCCACTCAAGAATTGCTCGAATATTCTCATCATCGACTTGCAAGCCTCCTTCATTAACCACTTCGCCCAAGAATACCACTTCTTGCTGACAAAAGCAACATTTCTTTAGATTGCCGAATAGTCTCTCAATACGGAAGATATCGGGGACTGCTCCGAGATGTTTAAAGTGACTCAGCATGTCAGCACTATAGACCAAGATTTCGTCAAAGTACACCACAACACACTTCCCTATGAGATGTCTCAGCACATAGTTCATTAGTCTCATGAAAGTGCTTGGGGCATTCAACAAGCCGAAAGGCATGACCATTTATTCGTAAAGTCTATGTCGAGTCTTAAATGTAGTCTTCCGCTCGTCTCTTGACCTCATGTGAATTTGGTGGTAACTAGATTTAAGGTTAACTTTACTGAAAATCTTGGCTCCACTTAGTTCATCTAACATGTCTTCAAGCCTTGAGATCAGATATTTGTATTTGATTGTGATCTTGTTCACAGCTTAGCTGTCTACATATATTCGCCAAGTTTTATCCTTCTTTGGCACCAAAAGCATCAGCACAGCGTAAGGGCCAAGACTTTCTCTAACATATCCTTTTTCGAGCAACTCATTAACTCGGTGTTGGAGCTTAGAAGCTTATTCGAGATTCATCCGATAAGCAGGCTTATCCGGTAGTGCGGTGCCAAGTACTAAGTCAATGCAGTGTTCTATACTTCGAGTAAGGGGCGATCCTTTAGGTAACTGTTCCAAGAACAGGTTGGTATACCCATCTAGCAACTTCTTGATTTCTTAGGGTAGTTTACTCTGCTTCTTCATTTCTAAAAGTTGCTTGACCAACATAAGGGTTCGCTCGTCTACTTTGATGACCTCTCGGAGCTTGGCTCTATTTATCACTAGAGCCTTCTTCGATCCATAAGCAAGTTTCATCTACAACTTATAAACTTCTCTCAGTGGCATCGGATTCAGCGTGATCTTTCAATCATCCTTCTCAAATGTGTATGTATTCCTATAGCTGTCATAGATGACTCTCCTATCAAACAACCACAGTCTACCTAACAATACGTGGGAAGCACACATGGGTAATACATCACAAATAATTTAGTTATAGTAGTTCCCAATAGTGATCGGCAATAGTATTTGTCAAGTGACATGTAATGCTTATTTCTCACTCAACCAGTGTAACTTGTACGACTTCGGATATGTAATAGTTGGCAACTTTAGTTTTGAAATAAGATCAGCTGATGCCATATTGGTGCAGCTTCCATTATCCACGATGAGGGTATACACCTAATCATTCACCTTACAGGTTGTATAAAATAAATTCTCTCTCTGCTCCTCCTCTTATGAGGGTTCCATGTTTATAATGCGTCGGATAACCATGAGTAATTGATCTAAGTCCTCGATAAACAAATCTTCCTCAATCAGCTCTTTCTAGGCATTTTCTTTCTTGATAAGAACCTCCTCCTCCGCGGTTCCTCATCCGTACTTTCTACTTTTAGCTTCGGGACATCTACCTTGATGACAATCATTCTTCGGTTCAGGCACTAAGCAGCCATATGTCCAAACCCTTAGTACTTGAAACATTTGATCTGGCCCGTTTTCCTTCCAGACCCTTACCCCTTCTCATAAGTTCGAGTTGGCACTTCATTGTTGGATAGACCTTTTTGCTCAGCTCGGTACTCAACAGAGTTCGGTGACTTCCCTGTCCAAGTTGGCTAATTGATGTTCTAGTCGGCACTTGGCCTTTTCTCTACCTCTCCACTCGTTGGGCGATCCTAACAACTCCATCCATTGTGGTGAATCGTTGAAGCTCCACAATGTCCCAAATATCACCTATCAGTCTAGTAATAAATCTTGACACCATTCGAGCTGGTAGTTCCTCCACCTCACGACGGATCATGAGCATTTGAAACTCTTGAACATACTCATGAATAGTTTGGCCTCCTTATCTCAACTCCTACAACCGAGTGAAGGTATCTTAAAGATAAGTTTCCAGCACGAACCTATTTATGAGCACTCTCTTCATCTCGGGCCAAGTGTTAATCTCTTGGTAACCCTTTCGTCTTCTCATTGCTTAGAAGTTCTTCCATCACATGGCAACATATCTGGAGAACTCAACAGCAGCAGTTCTCACTTTCTCGTAATCCTCGTATTGATAGCAATCAAGCACATGCTCTACCTTCTCTTTCTATTCCAGATATTCATCAACATTCCTAGATCCATTGAAACTCGGAATCCGAGGCTTCACATAGTCAGATGCTATAGGGATTCGTACACGCTCTTCTTTAAAATACTCCCCTTCTTCCTCATCTCTCATGCCTACCAAATCAATCCTCCTCCTCACTTGTTTGCCTACTCCTCTACCTTGAACGGGTTGAGTTGGGTTTTGACCTTTAACAGGTTGAGCAACTTGTGAGGTATTTTGCGTGGCCTCAGTGGGTCAACAAGACAATGCATAAATAGCTCAGGTTAAATTCACTAAGAGGTTAGCTATCTCGTCAAGTCTTCCGTCAACGCTTCTAGGAGCGTCTATGGTGGATAACTCTACTATCATTGCCAGTACTAACATTCATACTCGAGTCAGTCATTTTTCCTCACATATTCAAAGCTCAAATAAACATTTTAGGAAATTAATACTTAACAACACAACGCTTAAATGAACACAATAACTTACTCTGTTTCATATATGCAAAATAAAGTATAGCAGAACTTTAAAAACACATGTCAACTCAAATAAAACCTTCGCTCTGATACCAAGATGGGGCAAACCGTGACCAAAAACTAACAAGGCCAGTCGCTGGATGGGTTCAAGCTTGTAGAAAGCTCGAAGGAATAATGAGGAAAGTACGAGAAAGAACAGTAATGAATGAAAGCTAAGCAAAACCCACAAACAACTCTAGAGGATATGACACATCAATGAAACTTCCGAGGACTCATAGCATAATTCAATATGACGCATAAATTGGTTCGGTGAGGTTATTCTCTACTTAACCTTGCTTAAGAGAAAGGATAAGAGTGATGCTAAGCATAAAACAACAAAGTATTTACACTAGGAAGGAAAAATAAGTGTATTAATGATAATCTATTTACTTGTGGCTTACAAATACAAAGAGTATTTATACCCAAGAATTTAAGGCAACTTGCCTAAGAAGGGAAAAGACAAAATGAGTATTACCCTAAAGTAGTAATGTACAATAATACAAAAGGGTAAAAATGAATATATACAGAAGCAATAATTAGTAAGATGGATTCTATACGTAATCTTGTACACATGGGGATGCTGTATTGGTGAGGTCGTTAGAAAATGTGAACAAAGCAGTACGACCAACTGGCTTGTCTGAGTAGGGATGGCTTATGTAGTCCAAGGTCTCTTTTTCGGCATGGCGGTAAGGGTGAGCCTGAGTAAGTAGGTGGTTAGGCATGATGGAGGATTGGATGTTGTCTTGGTCATCCGTTTCTCGGTATTCTATCTACGAGAGATTGGCAGTCATTTGGAACAGCTTAAGGAGTGACTCAGCATTAGCTGAAGTAGAAGAATTTGTCTTGTTAAGCCTTCCAATCCTCGACTCGACTGCAGGTCAAAGAGCCAGTAGCTCATTTCCTATCCATGTAGGGGTGGAATGTCGCTTTTGAGGTATTGGTAGAGTCACAAGATCAAGATGATGCTAGAACTTGGGAGTTATGTAAGAGCTAGATTCGACCATAAAGCTGGATCTAACTCTTGAGGTGGAGGCAACTCCTGACTCGGGGTATGTACCGTATCCCAACTAATCTACCCAAGTTCTATAGAATGACGTCCATATGGTGGGACATCGTCATTAAGGTTTGCCGGACGACATCTCGATCGAGCCTTTCCTCCTCGAACTTTAGCTTTGACCTTAAGTGGTGCACGAGGGGCTGGCACATCCTCATTCACAGGTGATCCTTATTCCCCACTGTGGTCCACATGGGGTAGCTATTGTACGCCTTCATGCTATAGGTACAAGATAAAGCCACTATGCTACTCAACATATTGTAGTGCCTCATCTACAATACCTAATATTGTAGGATAGTCAGGTGCTAGCCGTATACTTTTAAGAGAGTTCACCTGAAATTAATAGAAAAGTAGGTGTCAAGATACATGATAGCAAGCACGTATAAGTATAAAACTAATGGATGATTTCATGTGTACTTACTAACCAACTAATGTAGCTCCATGGTGTGAAATGTAATGCCGGGTGATCTGTCTGTACCACAACCGGTAACTCTTATCTACCCCTCAAGGACCATAGATGTGTATTAAGAATCCATGTCTTTGTCCCCAAGCCTAGATGTATGCAACGTACGTGTTGCTCCAGTCAATATCTGTCCTACCTCAAAGGTCTAGTTGGTGGAGCTGCTCAAAGGTATCAACATCTTGTAGAAGATACTAGTATCCTCTAAATTGCCGGACAATATAGTCTAGGAAACACCACTCGATGTGGAAACATATGAGCATTACCCGGGTAGTCCAAATGTGTCACCTAACAATGTAACAGTGAGGTAAAAACTGCAGCAATTCCTCTGTGTAAGGCTCTTATGCAACCTAATGAGCCAAAAGAAAAAAAAAAAAAAAAGAAGGGAAATCGGCGAAACAACGAGGATTAACACTTAGGTCCAACAGAAGGACAAGAAATAGGAGAAGTTATCAAATTGTACTTGTTGTGTAGTTTGCATGTCAAACATAATGCAGTACGCATCTAAAACATGCATCAGATGTTGAATAGTATCCCATACTACCCTCTATCTGGTCGCCAATAGCCTATCCCATTGATAATAAAACTGTATAGACTAAAGGGGGCGATATGTAGGAATCTATCCCAAGCTTAGACCTAAAGTAGAATTGCGACCCCGCTAAACTCATGAGCGTTAGATAATGTGGCAGAGCATAGCTATTGGTATAACCATACTAAGCAAGCACTGCCTCAGCTAAACTACCCAGCTATAAAGAAATCCTCCAGCAATGACATGAACATGAAGTAAATAAGACTGGAGGATTTATTTGCAAATATGAATCCTCCCATCAGGCTATTAATTTGAGGATGATCCTGGTTCATCAACGGGTTCACACAAGTGTGTAAGCCCTTTAGAATTGTGATTTTGAAAAGACCCTCTACTTTCTTTAGACAAGCCCATAGCCTCTACTTATAACCCTCTTCCTTCTTCTTATAGTAGATCACATATATAGTTGGTTTCAATATCTCCACATGGAAATCACAATGGTTCCTTATTTAGAATGATTTGACCACATCTATGAGATCCTTCTTTGTATTGAAACATGTGTTAACACTCAAGTCATCGAAACTCTAATGTTGCTGCATATTTTGTTAACGTCTCTCTCAAATGTCATGTATTCACTGCCATCGTACTGTTTGTTCTAAAATGGGATAGGATCTTTCACAAGCCTATCCATCGATTCATTTATTTATGGAATGTCTTTAAACTAACTGTTTAACAATACTTCACTAGTACGACGATGGGGCCTACTTAGGCTATCTTCGCAAAATGGTCAAACCAGTACACTACTCCCAACAACATCTAGTCTCACTTAGGATTCTCCCAAATCCTCAATGTAGTTATCTTCAAGTCTAACATCATCCTCATCACCATCTCCATCTACCTCTACCTCATCCTGCCTATCATCGTTAGCATTTATGTCCATGTATATTCTCTTTACATATGAATCATAAGACTCTTCACATTGGATAATAGGACCCAATGCTTCATTAAGCTACTCTTCCATGATATACACGTGCCCGTACTCAATGAAATCTATGTATAGTTCATTTGATGGATCCACATTCATTTACCCTACACCAATCATTATAGAATGCACATTGAGATTCAAAAGGGTTGGATTATTTAGCTCATGTATTTTATGCTCCACCTGGGCACTCGATTCCCTAATGTACCTTATGTACACTTCCTAAATACTTCATTCCTTAAAAGACTCAACCATCTTAATGAAATTCTTAACATCTTCATTGTCTTTAATAGCCATCAACTTATAAGCAACTTTAGCATAATAGAAAAAGAGATGCCAATATACAAGTTCAACATCACTCGGATCAACTTTGACATATTTACAAATTCTTCAAATGAAATGAGAGAAGTTTAAATCTTTCCTAATCTTCAGCTTCTTAACGAGCTCCTTATCATACTTCGGCCCCCACTTACCTATCACAATATTTCTATTCGCATATATAATAACTTTCATGTAATTTGCCATCTCTACCTTAGTAATGCAACGATTAATTGAATATTTAGATGACAAAAAAAATTTCATCTACACACTAAGCGATAACCTAACAAAATGCACTAAGTCATCTCATTAAACTGTATCGCATACTGTCAAGCCCTAAAAAAGTGAAGTCGTAACAGTCCCGACGTGTGAACTATCCTAAGATAGAAATTATCCTTACAACTGCTATTTTAGACCTAATTTACACCTGATATACTCGACTGTACCCCTTTGAAATGTCCAATTTGATACCTATTTGATATAAACCTATAGAATAATTCTTTGAAATAATTTATTAAAAATAAATTTTGTAATTTGACCTTACAAAAGAGTGGTGATAAATTCCAGAGGCACCTGTCATTTCACATATAGACCAAAATGTTGAAATCTACCAAGCCCTTTTAAAAGTCCTGTGTAGTTTTCCTAAAAAGATAAAAGTTAATACTAAGGGCAATAACCAGCCATTATTTGTTTCATCTCACTCCCTGTCCCAGTTAACTAGTGTTTTGGTGTTAAGTAGGCACTTGTAATCCATTTGAAACCTATAAAACAAACTATAGAGGAGTGAACGACAACTTACTTAGTAAGTGGAGTGGAGACAGAAGTATGTACTCAGCACATCACAAGCAGAGTTTTCAACTAAGTTGATTAGATGCAATGCATGTATAAGCAAATGCCATCATACAGCATTATCCGATCTGTTGTGAGATTAGAGAAATTGCACTTGCTCTAATCTAGGTCGAGGAGATTGACGTCATACACTTCGCGAATCGAGACCAAACTGGGGCTTGTGCAATAGAGAACACCTTTCTCTCGTAAACACCTTCAAACCACAGCCCCCAACCTTATCGTTGCCTCTTCTCCTGTCACTTAGTTCAATTAAGGGTGGGGAAAGGACTATTTCAGTTATTCTCATCGAAGAGAGTCCATGTTTGGCCCAAGGATCCTAGCCGTTACCCTTAGTGAGTTATGATGCATATCAAGTTAGATGTTAAGTTGAGTTTGAGTTAGTTCATTTTTAGGGTGATCAACTAAACTCAAACAATTTAAGTATAATATTCATGGACTAATCATAACATGGAGCTTAGCTTCCACCATAACAAATCGACACTCAACCACATGTGTTGCATACGTACAACTAACTACTTACAATCACAAGCCAATACATACCAAAGTTTCTAGGTATTCTAAAATAATATTCCAAAATGCAGTAAAACATTGATCCCACTTACCTGTTCAAATGCTCACTACAAAAGACTCGAGTTATCAACAATCTAATCACCGAGGAATCCTATATACATAAAACCTAAATTTAGTTTTCATAATAGTTACAAAAATATTAAGGCTTGATCTAAAACTATTATATATATATATATATATATAAATATATTATCACAATAATATATAGTTTTGTTATTATATATATAAAGTTAAGTTATTAATTATTGATAGTATACATAATTTATATTATTACGGATTATATATCGTTTCAATCGTATTGAAATGTATTTTTAATTGATTTAATCACGTTTCAATTCTGATAGGGTTACCGTAATACGCACATTCTAGAATATTATAGAGTTATAGGTTATATTATCTAAGATTGTTTGATTTTAATAAAATTAGTGTCATTGGGTTCGTACAAACCAAACAACACGTATTACAGGTCATATTTCTATAGATGACTTTTAACAGATAGTTCAAGTTATTAATATAATTATATGTATCTATATAAATATTATTGTATTATACGTATTTTATGTTATTAAATTATATTTTACCTAATTTGTCAATATAATGCTGTAATATAAATATTATCAACCCTAATATACATATAATATATCCTAATCAGTAAAATATCATTAATTATATTAATAACACACTTTTTATCCAATCTGATCAATACCCAAATACATAGTTTTAATTCAACTATTTATTACATTTGAACCTATTAATACTAATAATATGTCCCGATTTGTAATTTAAGCATTTTTTACTACGTAAATTCGTAATAAATAGTTTGGGTCACTAAATAATTCCTCAAAAATTCCTATGGACTCTTAAAAATATGGAGAACTCAGCTACTATTTGGTTTTAAGTTTTCGATCTATCGCTTATATATTCATATTTACGATTTTACCCCCAAATTACCCAATTATAATCCTTTTTGCATTAAATTAATTTCAACTTGTCCCAACATTATTATTATTCACTATAAATCAATACATGTCCATTTCATCATTTAATTTCATAATTTCAGCCTATTTTCGAGTTATTTCTAGACCAAAAAATACAATAAATATTAAAAATATTCAAATCAAAATTTGGGCTACATAATAATTACAATATATCATAAACATCTTGTATAAAAATTTTAAGCTAGAAACTACATCATTTAGTGTATTTATTTTGAAGTTCAAATTTTAGGTGAACAGTACATTTGCTAAGTAAGTATATTAAATATTCTTAATTTTGTTAAAATAAATTTATGAAATGAAAGTATATCTAAAATAACCTGGAAATTAATTTTTTCATATTTTTCCTAATTAATTTAATAATTTTTCAAAAATAGAGAAAAATAGAATAAAAGCTTAAAACCTGAGTTTATCGGAGCTCTAGCCATTGTTGGCTAGAGAGGGGTTATTGGCTGGACTAAGCAGTAATTGCTTTTCTAGGTGGCGGTGAGGCTCTACAGTAGATTCTCTTTTGGTTCAGTTTCTAGCTTAGCTTAGTAATTCCTTTGTTTTTCTTATTTTATTTTCTATTTTTTATAAATTTTTCTAGAAATCCCTTAAGTGTCTAAAGTGTATAATCTAGTCCTAGGAGTCCTATTTATAGTGGTTTAGGTCGATTGAGTTTTTCCTTAGCCATTAAGTAAATTTTTTAGTTATTTATCTTTTCTTTTAGGGAATTTGCATGTGTAATGTGTCAATTTTTTAGTAATTTGCTTTTGATGTAGCTGGTTATTCTTTTTAAGCTACTCTATGTTTAATCCAATCATATTTTAGGTCTTTTTTTATATCTTTATAATTTTTAGTTAATATTTTAGGGTATTTTGGTATTTTATATTAGTATTTACTGATTTTGTTAATATATGGGTATATATCATATATATATATATATATATATATATCATACATGTAATGAGTAATTATATACGCGTAATTATGTTTCTAGCATATCTTTTATTTTTAAGAGACTTTTCCTATTTAATTTTGTGATTTTACTACTTATTATGCATAATTATATAATTTTAGGTTAATTTACAAATATATTTCTTATATATACCGGGTATACTCATAAAAATACGTGTATACTCATATAGTATATTGTGCTATATTGTTTTCTTTTATTACCTAATTAACTTATCTTTTAGTCTTCGTTGCATTCTGAGCATAATTTTAGGGGTTTCGATCATTTTTATGTTATATTAAATAATCACATTTCTAATGTTAAATTTGGGATTTTGGATCGTTATTTTTTAGATCGTTATTTTTTAAATCTAAGTCATTTCAACTAACTTTTCTAACTTAGTGGTAAAGTTGATGCTCAATTGAATAACTTTTCTCGAAAACTCTAAATTTATATACAATTGCCCCAAATTCATATACGATTGCCCTAAATTCAACTTTAGGGTCTCATATAGAGTAAATTCTCACTATTTTGATTGTATTCTTTATATTTTTATTATATTATGGATTTTTAAATGTACGGGAATTTCTCGATTAAGGTTATTAAGTTTCTCGTAAGTTTCTAACCTAATCGCTTTACTTTTCCGAACGTGCTAAATCGACTATTAACCCTAATTGTACAAGGACAAGGCTTTGTCATAATGCTCAAGTGTTCATGTTTTGATTGCTAATTAATGAGATATTACACATGCTACTTAACTTTAACTTATTAATTCAACCCAACACATTACAAACACCAAAATATATATATATATATATATATAACAATTTCAATCTACATGCCAAAATTTTTCATACCCACATTCGTATGACTTATCTACCGAAACACAAAAAATGTCTTAATATAGACATAATATAATAAATTTTCATGAAATATCAATAAATTAAACAACTTATAGTAGATCTATGACTACTCAACCCAATGAGCCAAAGGGGATTTTTCATTATGCAAATCATTAAAAATTATTACCTTGTCAAAGATATTTGTTCGAGCAAATAGGAACCAATATAAACCATACAAACAATAGTTTTAGATATGGAGAAACATATCTAAGCTAGTAAAAATACAATTTTTATTTTGGTTGTGGAGACGGCAAAAATCAAAGTGAAAATGGATAGTGATGGCTATACTTTCATAAGACATCCTTAATATTAGCATTATATGAAGGGTGTTGTATGAGCTTAACCTCATCAAGTATAAACTAATTTATATTAAAATGTAATCATTACCTTCTTTACAACAGTATAAAACAAGACGTTTCATGGTCTCATAT
The DNA here is from genome assembly GCA_024138015.1 of Lumnitzera littorea. Lineage (NCBI taxonomy): Eukaryota > Viridiplantae > Streptophyta > Magnoliopsida > Myrtales > Combretaceae > Lumnitzera > Lumnitzera littorea. The sequence goes on from JAMXBB010000012.1 coordinate 36,463,942, forward strand.
ATCTTCTCTTATACCTCATTTCATTTTCATTGATAAATATCATGTTTCTTTTATATTTGTAAAAGCTATGCTCTCTCAATCAAATAAAACAAACGAAAATCATTAAAACTCAATGAATATCAATGCAATAAGTTAAAATTTTATTTCACTTTCTTATAGGTGAAAAGTATGTATGTGAATTAAAAATTATGAATGTACAAATATGATCTTTGACCTTTCTAATCTATTTCTTTTTTAATGCTATGGATTATTTGGTTCGTATTTAATATCTGTGGGCTCGACATATATTCAACTCATCTTCCATCTTGATCTGCCAAGACAAGTTACTTCTTATCATGTCTTTACCAACAAGGATCCTCTTCTAAACTTGAGGTTGAGATGCTCTACCACCCACTTAGCATTCAAAAGCTTCCTATTAAGAAAACAAGTTCCTGTTAAACCTTGCACCAATAATTACTTTGGGTTGTTGATAGTTCACTAAGCATCTAGACTAGTTTTCTAAGCATAGCATCATCAAAGGCCTTAAGATCTTTAAAAGAAAAGTCATAGAGACTGATGTGGTAGAACTAGCCTAATTCTTTAGGATTTTTAACTTTTACTAGCCTAATTCTTTAGGATTTTTAACTTTTGGAATCAAAATTAAGTCAATTTCATTTAAGATAGGAGGGAAGTTGCCTAATTTTGGAAAATGCAAAATAGCCTCAATATAAAGAAGTTCTTATAATGTTCCCAAAAACTAAAAAAGAAGTACTATTAAAGCCATTTGAACCTGATGCTTTATTTGTTCCAAGCTAGAACATTGCTTCTGATATCTCCACCTTACTAACCTCTTTTACCAGCTTTATATTCATGTCTTGTGAATGTACAGTGTAGGTCTTTTATTACTTGCTAGAATTGTGATGTCTTCTTCTACTATATTGCTATTGTGGGCTTTAAACATGGTACATAACTCCTCCCCATCATCCTTTTACTCACCAAATTCATTCTTGAACCACAAGCATGTCTATTTACTTTCATTTGATAGAAGGATTTCACATTACTATCAATAAATAAGACTAATGCACTTAGGATTCTTATTTCTAGTATACCTCTTTTTTAGATGAAGTATCCTTTATGGCTTTCCTAATCTCTTAATAGTATATTTTCCATGATTTGCTTGTCTAATTAGCTCTAAGGTTGAAAATTGCGAATAAAAAACAAACAATTAAATGAAAACGAAACTCTTATTATAACATGCTCGAAGGCTTATTTCAAGTTTCCTTCTGTCGTTTGTTTTTTCATTTATAAAAGATTGTGCATTTATTTTCATATTCCATGTAAATTTTTCTATTACAAGTACACAAAATTTACACATGAATATAAAAAAAGCAAGGGTAAAAGAAATGTAAGCATAAGTGAAGTATTTAACCCCCAATTTTGATTCTTTTTCTTAATATGCTTTTCACTTATTATGTGTACATTTTTATCAATTTTGGTTAATTTTTATAATCATATTAAAATGTACACAATATAATTTTAAGTTAAAGATAATGTCTAAAATTACACATTATCACATTCTTACCTTTGGGTATTTCACAATTGCACGTTTGAAACTGGACCATTCCTTATACACTTCAAGATTTAGAAATTCTAAAAGTTTTACATGCAATTTCTTTTAGATGATGCTTAATTTTGCAATAAATAATAATTGAATAAAAAAAAAGTGAGAAGAATGTAGGACTTTAACTTAAAATGAGAATTTTCTAGTTTCCTTCTAAAATACGCTTAACTAGAAGAAAAGGAGATTCTTAGATCATCTTTGTCCCTAAGAACTTTTGAGGGTACTTAAGGTGATAAATAAGCCACTTAAGGAACTTTTCTGTTTATGAACTTCTTTACTTTATTTTTAAGGTTCTTAAAAAGAGTTCTCAACAATAATTATTTCCATGTATAAATGGTCAATCTTGATCATCATCAAATAAGTAATAAATTGTTTAATAAATGTCACAGCTAATCACTAATCCTCATCTAAGAGCATTGCTTAATTGAAAATCTAGTTTTATTCATTAGGAACCACTATAAGAAAATGTTTAGCATAAAACAACTATTTTAAAAAACCCAGATTTAATGTGGCCTTATAAAAATGCTCCATAAAGTTTCTCTTTCCTTTCCCTTTCATTAACTTTCATAAATAAATAAAAAAAGTGCAATTTCCATACATCATTTATCTCTTTTATGGGTGAATTTCACTTTACTAAATTCTTGTTTCATCATTTGACACTTTATATATTTGTATTTTCCTTTTGGACATTTTTCATACTTGTATATTTATTTTTATCTCCTCATCAGATAAGCATCAAATTCTCACTTGTTGATAATAATTAATTTAACAAAATAATTTAATTACAATAAATACAAGGAATTTGGAAAAAAAAAAAAGAACAAAAATCTTTGGAAAAAAAGAGAAACCAAATTAAGGGATATGCCTCCATCACCATATTTAGCAATCCGTTACCATTATAAGAGCTCTATGGGTCAGAATTTACCTGTGATGGTTGTTAGGCAACTACTAATGTTGATAGTTGAGGCGAATTACTTAAAAATTTTAAAAGAAATGGAATTTTATGTGAAAACTTAAGTTTTTCCAATAATTTTTTTCCTTTCCCTTTTTAAATTTTAAGGAAGGCAAGTTGCATAACCTACTAATATAAGTAGGTGGCTACCTACTGCCTCGAATTGTTAGAGACTTGCGAAGCTCTTCTATCTAGTCACCTTATGCTTTATGGTATAATCATTCCCTTTACCCTTTTTTTTTAAAATTTTTCCACTCTCTTCCTTAGCTTTTTTCTTTTAATAAAATTCTACATTTTATTATTATTTTTGTTGAACTACTTAATTAAATATATTCAATAATGTTATTTTATTAAATTAATTAGTATAAACCAATAAAAAATTGATATTGTTGATACTTGATTCTTACCTGAACCTTAGCCCATCAGGTGAAGCCCATCGGGTGAAGCAATGAGTGGCGCCTAAGTAAACAACGAGCTTACGTATCACACCTCGACCTTATTGCAAGGCTATGAGCTTACGCCAACCAAGAGTGCAAACCAATGGCAAGTAAGTCTCCACTTCACGACCTACTTGGCAAGCTAAATAACAACTACCTAAGCTAGTCGATCCTCTACCATCGAGCTAGCATTCATTGATCACTTGACACAAGTTTAGGGCTCAACTCACCCCCACTTGAGCACCAGCCGACTCCCTCCTCAGCACCTCAACTTGATTCTTGTCTTTAGCGCTTACATTCCATTACAACTCATTAATTAGCATCTAACATCCATGGTACATTCGACAAGCCCAGTACCTCTACCCCTACCAAATTACTAAGCTACAGATTTGGTGGGTTGGTCAGCGACAACATAACCCAATTCTTGTCTTTAGTGCCTACATTCCAATGTAACTCATTAATGAGCATTTGACATCCATGGTACTATCAGCATGCCCAGTACCTTTACCCTTGCTAAATCACTAAGCTATAGATTTGGTGGCTTGGTTGGATACAACATGCCTTCGGCAGTGAAGCTCAACTCCTATCCCAAAGTGCATTGTTTGCCAGTAGCCAATACGAGTGAATCCTTAGTCGCCACATATCCAAGTAACTTGCATAAAAGGCATCGGGCACCAACAAGTAAGTAAGGTTCTCTTACTTATTCTTTTCTAGCCTCTTCTTCTCCCTCTTCTTTTCTAGCCTCTTCTTCTCCCTCTTCTTAAAGAGTAAAGGTTAAACCTATACACTCACACATAATAGGTGAGCACGGTCCATTAGGTCCTTAGTTCTTGTCCTCTTTTTTCTTGGTTCTCCTTATTGACTTGAGCATTGGAAGGCCTTATGTGGCCTCGCCTATAGAAGGCTTTCTGTAGGTATTGAAAAGCAGGGAGCAAAGCCTAAGCACATCTAACTCCATATATCTTAGTTGGTCTCCTATGCGACCAACATTTTGGCACCTATCATTTTAGGCTACCACGACAACATAGCTAAAAGTAAAAGCAAAAAAAATAACCTACAAGCTTCCCATATGGAAGATACCAATGCCTTCCAACAAGGTAGAGGCAACTGGACAATTCCACCTCAAAATGAAAGTATCAATAAGGTTTGATTTGGCTAGGGTATTAGGTTGGCAAAACACAGCAACTCGGACTCCTTAGTGGTAGGTCATAGGGAAAGAATTCGCCTGGCTATGCTCTTTAGCCCTCCAGCTTGGGTTAAGGGTTTAGTGGTCTAATTCCTATTATCCTAGCTGGGCTGATTAGGATTTGGTTCATATCATCCCTATCATATTGATTAGGATTTGGGGTCAAATATGGCTGGTCCTCATCCAAGTCCCCATTAGGTCAGTAAGGGCTGAAGTCGACAACATTAAACACATCGAACGCCCTAACATCTTTTAGAAGCTTAAGTTAATATGCATTGTCATTGATCTTCTGGATTATCCTAAACGGTCCTTCAGCTTAAGTAGATAGCTTGTTCTTCCTCTTATTAGGGAATCTTTCCTTACTTAGGTGTAACCGCACTTGATCTCTAGGCTGAAATTGCTTAGTCTTCCTTCCCTTGCTTTTCTTTTTTAGTTTCTTGGCAACTCGATCAATCTACCAAGTGACATGTTGATAGATCTGCTAGATGGATTAGGCTTTGGTTCTTACTTTAGAGTCTTCTTAGTCAATGGACAACATGAAGGTGTGATCAAGGGGTAGTTCAAGGTTAAAACTGTAGATGACTTCATATAAGGTGTGCCTAGTGGTGGCATGTACTATCCTGTTGTTAGCAAATTCGACTACAAGAAGGCAGACATTCTAGTCAGTTAATTTTTTCCCTACTATAGCTCGAAGCAGTGATCTTAGGGTATGGTTGACCACCTCAATCTGGCTGTTAGTTTAGGGATGGTAAGAGGTGCTGAACAGCAATTTAGTTCCCGTCCAATGCCAGAAGGTTCTCTAGAAATGGCTTAGAAATTTTGGGTCTTAGTCAGACACCATATTCCTTGGTACTCCATGCAAGCGAACTACTTGCTGCAAAAACAAAGAAGCAATAGCCAAAGCATTGTTAGTTTTGGTGTAGGACACAAGATGTACCATTTTACTAAACCTATTTATGATGACCATAATAGAATCTTTACCTCGAGCAGTCTAAGGTAGCCTGAGGACAAAATCTATACTCAAGTCTGCCTATGGTTTGGTTGGAATAGGCAGAGGCATTCCTCTCTCTTGATTTGCTCAACTCTTTGCTTTCTTTTGGATGGCACATCTCTCAATCACATATTGCATGTTACACTTCATTCTAAGCCAGAAGAATTTATCATTTAGCAGCTTAATTCTTTGCTCTCTAAATTGCCTAAAGAGTCCTTCACTATAGGCTTCTCTCATCAGCAGCTCTTTCATCGAATAGGTCGATACATATAACTTGCCACTTCTAAATGAATACTCATCCTCTATATGGTATTCATCTACTACTCTTCCTTCTCTACAATGCCTATACAAAGGGCCAAAATGAAGATCATTTTGATACTGCTCTTTTATGCTAACAAACCCCAGCAATCCTGTCTGCAACTCAGTGAGAAGAACATCTCTTCTTGACAAAGCATCGACAACTACATTATTTTTGCCTTACTTATACTTAATAATAAAGTTAAATCCCTCCAAGAACTTAATCCATTGGGCATGACGTTTGAAAAGCTTAGATTGGCTCTACAAATATCTCAAGGGCTTATTGATAAGAATCTAATTACTGAGCCTTTAACCCATAATTGAGCTTGAAGGTTAGAGGAAATGGCAAGATGAATCCTCCTGCTCTAGCAAACTCCTGCCGAAGCCAAGTATCTCTTTGCCGATCAATACTACATGCTAAGTCGTATGACTGCCTACTTCTCAAAAGTTTTGTTCCAAATTATAAACTGCCAAGATAGCAACCAAACCTTACACACTTACTCATTTACATCCGAGCCAACCAATTGCGGTATCATCCTTACTAAGAAGCTAAGAGAGAGACCAGACTAATCTTTAGTCACCTTTGCTTGAACAAGCAATCCAATCGTATTGTTTTGTTGCATCCTCCAATGACATCACCAATGCATCTTTATCACGTGTATAGGACTACGTATAGAATCTGTTACACTAATCATTTACACAAATCATTATTTTTCTTGAATATTTGTTTTTACCCTTTTGTATTCTTACACTTCACTTCTTTAGGGCAATACACTTTTTGTCTTTTCCTTTTTAAGCAAGTTACCCTAAATTATCGAGCATAAATACCCCTTGTACATGTAGTCGCAAATAATCAAAATTAACATTAATACACTGAGCATTTTCCTTGTGTAAACATTGCTTTGTTTACTTTCACTTTACTCTTATCCTAACCCTTAAGGAAAGCTAGGTGGAGAGTAATCTCACTAGACCAACACATGCGTAACATCAAGTTGTATCGTAAGTCCTCGAAAGTTCCATTGGTGCGTAATATCCTTTGGAGCTATTCGTGGGTGTGCTTACTTTCATTTTATTTTCTATTCTTTTGCGCATTTCCCTATCACTCTTTCAAGCTTTCAGTAAGCTTGGACCCATTCCTGCAACTAGCCTTGTTTATTTTTTGTTGCAGTTCATACTATCTTAGTATCAAAGTGAAGGTCTCATTTGGGTAGTAGTTATTGTTTCGAAGTTCTGTCCTTGTTCTGTTTTACGCGTATGGAATAAAGTAAGTTTTATGTGTTAATTTAGTTATCGTGTTTACTGGTTGTTGAGCTTCTAAATTGGAGGAAGTATGTAGTGTGATTTCGAAAGATGGTGCCAACTGTAGCACCAAATCGAGTAGTTGGGATTTGAATCTTTTAGAGTAAATGACAGACTCGAGTGTTAATGCTGGTATTAGGAATGACAATAGTAATGTTGTCAACCATAGCCAACAATCCTATAGTACTCCTAAAAGTATCGATGAGAGACTTGATGAGGTAGCTAACCTCCTTGTAGATTTAACTTGAGCTATTCATGCATTAACTTATAGACCTGTTGAAGTCACGCATAATACTCTACAAGTTGCTTAACCTACTAGAGGTCAAAACCTAACTCGACAAGTTTGAGGTGGAGGAGTAGACAGATAAGTGAGAAGAAGGATTGACTTGGGAGATGTGGATAAGGAGGATGAGGAAGAATATGAAGAAGAAGAGCGAGCTTTAGCACCCCGAGCATCCAACCATGTAAATCTTAAGATTCCGAGCTTCAACGAGTTTGGGAATGCAGATGACTACTTGGATTGGGAAGAGAAGGTGGAGCGAGTTTTCAATTATTACCATTATAACGAATATGACAAAGTAAGAATTGTTGCTGTTGAGTTCTTCGGATATGCCGCCATGTAGTGGAAGAATTTCCAGGCCATGAGGAGACAAGAGGGATATAGAGAGATAAATAGTTGGCTCAAGATGAAGAGAATACTTACAAATCAATTTGTGCCGAATACTTATATGCAAGATACCTTTACCCAGCTTCAAGAGTTAAGATAAAGAGGTTGAACTATTGATAAGTATATCCAGGAGTTCCAGATGCTTATGATATATTGTAAAGTGGAGGAACCACTAGTATGAACAATTTTTAAGTTATTTATTGGATTGAGAGGTGACATTTGAGATATTATGGAACTCCAATAATTTGCTATGTTAGATGAGGTAATACGAATAGCTTAGCGAGTGGAAAGACAGAGGAGAAGCTGAATGTCGACAAAGGTGCTGACTAATCGAGCTATTTAGTTAAGTCAACTTGTACAAGGAAACTACAGAGGTTAGCCGAGTGCCAACCCAATCAGATGAGGGGATGTTAAGTCTAACCAAAAGGGTCGAATAGAAGGTAACATGTTGACTTGAACTTATGAGAAAGGGTAAGGATCTAGTAGGAAGACGAGCTAAATCAAGTGCTTCAAATGCCAAAGGTTTGAACATATGACTGTTTAGTGCCCTAACCAAATGACTATGGTCGTCAAGGGAGACATTCCGAAACTAGAAGTGGAAAGTACTGATAAGGAACCTGAAGAGGAGGAAAGCATTATCGAGAAAGAAGCTACTAAAGAGAATGGACTGATCAAGGAAGATGTGTTTGTCGAGGACTTGGATCAGTTGATCCTGGTTATTTGATGCGCAATGAACTTGGAAACCTCACATGAGGAGGAGTAGAGGGAGAACTTGTTTCATATCACTTGTAAGGTAAATGATTAGGTGAGCATGCTAATTGTGGATAGTGGAAGTTGTACCAATGCGGCATCAGTCGATCTGACTACAATGTTGAAGTTACTAACTATCGTGTACCTGAGGCCGTACAAGTTGCATTGGCTGAATGAAAAGGGAGCACTACATGTTACTTGGCAAGTATTATTATTGATTACTATAAAAAATTACTCCGATGAGATTCTCTGTAATGTTTCCCTATGTGTGCTTCATATGTATTGCTTAGCTAACCATGGCTATTTAATAGATGAGCTATCTAGATAGATACATGAATACGTATGTGTTCGAGAAGAATGGTAGAAAGATTATGCTGAACCTGATCCTACTAAGTGGGGTTAACAAATTGCAGACAAAACTTGCTTGCAAATCAATGAAAACCTTGATGATAAGTAAAGCCAAGCTTCGAGAAGCCGTTAAAGTTGACATACCAACCTTTAAGTTGGTTAGGCGTTTATTAGAATTAAAGGAGCAGGGTAAACTACCCCTGGAAGTAAGAGAATTGCTAAATGAATATGCTTATTTGTTTCTAGAATAGTTGCTAGACAGATTGCAACCATTTAGAGGAATAGAACATTGCATTAACTTGATACCCGATGCTACACTGCCGAATAAGTCAGCCTATTGGATGAGTCTCGAATAGGCTTATAGGCTCCAATGACAAGTCAATGAGTTACTAAAAAGAGGAAATGTTAGGGAGAGTCTCAGCCTTTGTGCCGTTCTGGTGCTCCGAGTGTCGAAAAAGGATGCAACCTAGCAGATGTGTGTTGACAACCAAGCCATGAATAAGATAACAATCAAATACAGGTATCATATTCCTAAGTTAGAAGATATACTAGATGAGCTGAGTAGAACCAAGATCTTCAGCAAGATTAATTTAAAATCTAGCTACCATTAAATTCGCATAAGGCTAAGAGATGACTAGAAGACTACGTTTAATACTCGACTTAGACTCTATGAGTAGATGGTATTGTCCTTTGGCTTATCGAATGCCCCAAGCACTTTCATGCGACTGATAAATCATATGCTAAGAAATTTGAGGGGGAAGTGTGTCATAGTGTACTTTGATGACATCCTAATGTATAGTGCCAACATGTCGACTCACAGTGAACATCTCTATACCGTGTTGAATGTCCTCCATGCCAAGAGATAATTCGACAACCTTAAGAAATGTTACTTTTGCTAGGAGGAAGCAGTATTCTTGAGCTATGTGGTAAGTGGAGGAGGTTTACGAGTGGACAACAAGAAGATCCAAGCAATCGTTAAGTGGTCAAGTCCCATTACTTATACTGAGGTGAGAAGTTTCCACGGACTAGCTTCTTTCTATAGAAGATTTATCAAGTATTTCAGTATCCTCGCCGCACCCCTCACCAAGCTGATGAAGAAGGACATCGACTTCAAGTTAGGAGAAAAGGAATAGAGAAGCTTTGCTAAGGTGAAGGAAAGATTGACTTCCGTACCTATACTAACTTTACCTAACTTCAAGAAAATATTTGAGTTGGAATGTGACGTGTCAGGCATTAGGGTCGGCTTTGTCTTAATGTAGGAAGGCCGACCAATTACTTACATAATGAGAAGCTTAGGGGACCTCATCTAAACTATTCTGTGTATGACAAAAAACTCTTAGCGCTGATTTGAGCACTGTAAGTATGGTAGCATTATCTGTTACCAAGAAAATTTTTTATCTACACTGACCATGAGTCTTTAAGGTATCTCCAAAACTAAATAAAGTTGTCGAAGCGGCAGGCTAAATGGGTTGAATTCCTTGAAGGATTTAATTTTGCAATCAAGTACAAACAAGGAAAGAGTAACATGGTTACAGATGCTCTTTCAAGAAAACATGCGCTCCTAACAGAACTGTAGACTAGGTTGTTTGGGTTTGCAAGCATTAAAGAACAATACTCTAGGGATCCACACTTTAGACGCATACTTGCGCGATATGTTGATGGAAGGACAGTGGACAAGTATCATATGAAAGATGGATACTTGTTTTGAGGAAGGAAATTGTACGTGTCGACTTGTTCCTTACAGGAGTTACTTATCAAGGAAGCACGTAATGGAGGACTCTTTGGACATTTTGGGGAGAGAAGGACCTTTGAATTGTTAAGTAGTTGTTTATTTTTGCTAAGGATGAGGCATGATGTGCATTAAATTATAGAGGGTTGTACAGTGTGCAAGAGAGCTAAATGCCGAGCTAAGCAAGGAAAAGCAATACCTTTGCCTATTCTAACAAGACTATGGATTGAGTTGACTATAGACTTTGTTCTTAGATTACCATGAACTACCGAAGGTAAAAATTCTGTGATGGTTATCATGGATAAGTTCAATAAGATGGCATACTTTATGCCTTACTCTAAAACTAATGATGCTTCGGCTATCGCATTGCTTCTCTTTTCTTGCAAGAAATTGTTCAGCCACACAACATATCAAGAAGTGTAGTATCAAATAAAGATCTAAAGTTCTTGAGCCATTTTTTAAGGACTCTATAGCCATAAAATGGGACTAGACTGCTATTTAGTACTTCCTATCACCCCCAAACGGATGGCCAAATAGAGGTAGTTAATTGTACTTTGGGATCTCTACTCCGAGCTACAGTAAGCAAGAACTTGGCTGATTGGGATGTTTGCTTGCCAATAGTTGAATTCACTTACAATCGAACAGTACATAACACCATTAAGTAGACCCCCTTTGAAGTTGTCTATGGTTTTAATCCTCAATTATCCTTCGATCATACCCATGTGCCCATATCCGTGCAAGAAGACCCCGACATGATAGCCCGAATACAATCCCTTCAATACATCTATAACAAGGTTACTTGGCAAATCAACTAAGCCACTAGAAAAATGCTAAAGAAGACCAAGGATAGGACAGCTAAACAATTCCAATTAGGAGATCAAGTATGGCTGCACCTGAGTAAGGAAAGGTTTCCAATCAAGAGGAGGAATAAGTTATCTGCAAGAGCTGAGAGACCCTTCAGAATCCTCCAGAAGATCAGCGACAACGCTTATGCCTATAAGTTGGAGTTGCTAGCAGATTATGGGGTTTCAGATACCTTCAACGTTGCCGACCTCAATTCATATCACCTTGACGGAGAATTGAACGAAGGCTAGTCAAATTTGATGCCAAATCCAAATCAATTTGGAGGGAATGATAGGAATCTAACCACTGGACCTTTAACCTATAGTCGAGCCTAAGGACTAAAGGGAATGGCAAGACAAATCCTCTTACTCTAGCAGACTCCTACCGAAGCCAAGTATCTCTTTATTGATCAACTCTACATGATAAGCCATATGACTGTCCACTTCTCGGAAGCTTTGTGTCGAATTATAAACTGCCGAGATAGTAGCCAAACCTTGCACGCTTACTCACTTATGTCTAAGTCAACCAATTGCTCGACATCATCCTTATTGAGAAGTTAAGAGAGAAACTGGACTAATCCTTAGTAACGCCTACTCAGACAAACAATTTGATTGTACTATTTTATTTGCGTCCTCTAACAGCATCACCAATACATCTCAGCCATTATACAGGACTACATATAGAATCTACTACATTAATCATTGTTTTTTTTTTAATATTCATTTTTACCCTTTTGTATTCTTGTACATCACTTCTTTGGGGCAATGCCCTTTTTGTCTTTTTCTTTTTAAGTAAGTTATGTTAAATTCTCGAGTATAAATACTCCTTGTACATGTAGCCATAAATAATCAGAATTAACATTAATACTGATGGGTTACCAACTACCGGCCTAATCACTCGTGCACGCTTCAAAGGCCTCCAATCCTTCACCTGAAGGATTCTTTCTTATCAACCCACTGATGACGAGGAACAACATGCTAAAGGAAGATAGCTAAATTCATTGAGAGCCCTGGGTAGCTATACTACACTTTGTTCATTATTATGTGCCTATGCTGACTATCCTCTAGCCGAAAGCTCTGTGCCGAATGATCGGACTTTCAACTACCAAGAGTCTCTTACCAAGTAAATGCAGCTAGCTCCTAGCCGAGTACTTCTCTTCTTGCCTCCTTCTAGCTCTCACGACATCCTTTTACGTCTTGGTTTCTTTATCGCCACGATACCTTGATTCCTCTCACCTATTGTTACGCCCTGAAGTCACAGAGTTGCAACAGTCCCACCGTGTAAACCATTCTATGATAGTAACTGGCCTCACAGTGCCTACCATAGACATGATCTACACAAGGCGTCAACGACTCCTCGCTTTAAAGTAAACAGTTCGATTAATGATTATACAACAATTATGATAATTATCACAAAGTTCTATAAAACATAGATAATTATAAATAAGTCCACAGAGCTTCCCAGGAAGTTATACATAATCACCACAATCTACTAATTTACAGAATAACTATCAGTCTTTAACCTTTAACTACAAGGTTAGTCCAGTTACACATTTTACTAAGTATCTTGGTCCTCACACCCCTGGCTTCAAACGGACTAACCTCTGGGTAATTGTAGGGCGGCATGATACTTGTAGTGATCACAAATCAGAACCTGCAAAAGGATCTATAAGGGTATGAGCAACTACAGCTCAGTAAGTTGAATTGGAGACTCATGAATGCATTCAAGCACAAACAGGGTTATCAAACAATTATTTTCATGCAATGCATCAATCAAGTGTCATCGCACAACGTAGTCCAGTCCGTTGTGAAATCAGAGAAATTTCACCCGCTCCAATCTGGGTTGAAGAGTTCCATGTTATGCAGCAGCTCACAACCAAACCCGGGCTTGTGCAATGGAGACCTCGCTCCTCTCGCGACTTCCTTCGAACCATTGACTTCACCCCCGCCGTGACCTTCTCTCCTGTCACTTAGTTCGACTGAGGATGAAGAAGGGACCATTTTGCAATCCTGCGTTATCCCTGTCGAAGGGGTCGGTATTTGGTTGGAGAGTCCTATGATCCCCTAACGGGTTACAATGCATGACATTTTCGGTTATTGGGGTCGACCAAGATTAAATTCCGGTTAAGGTGTTCAAACAAGTTCATATCAATTCAATCAGTCACAAAATCATTCACAATACAAATTCCAGCACAAATTCAGATACATCAAGCACATGCGCAAACTACTTACAATCACAATCATATACAAGCCTAAGTCTCCGAGTACTACAAAACTAGTACTCTATTACAATAAGCAATAACCCAACTTACTTGAATTTGCTCAATCGCTCGATCCTCTAGTTGCGAGCTGATTTGTTTCTGGGTGTCCTATAATACAAATAGGTTCTTTTAGTACTTATATTTTATGGATTCTTATTCTAATTCATAATGTAACTCATTTTCCTCATATATACCTATAACGTATTAATAATCCGTTGTATTCTATTTCGGGGTTCGGCTCCTAAACTAGCTTCTAGTTTTAATTCCTAAGTCCTAATTAGGCTTGAATCCCAATGTGACATTACTCACATTACGCTCGGGTATTCAAATATCTTATTGGGTTGTAATTTCAGTATTCTAAACTATTCGGTACACGCTAACCCTAATTGAGGTATCGGATTTATTCCCGATGTGTAAAAATCTTACATTTTGAGATATTTACTTAAAATTAAATGTCATTTCAGATTTATTATTTTTTTTATTTCTATTATAATATTATCTAAATAACCTTATTTTTTTAGATTTATTAATTTACATTTTCACATATTACTAATTTATTATATTACTTACCTAATTTCCCTAATTAACCATACTTAGTACCTAAAGCCTAGGATTAGGGTTCCACTGCAGAGATTAACTTTCCTAAACATCTAATTAAGATCTAAATCAGTAATTAACATCCTAATCACCTAATTAACCTTAAATCACCCAATTTTACCATTATTTTAGGGCTAAAAATTAACTTAAAAATTTCAAAAATTAATTTTAAAAAAATGGCTTCATAGCACTATTATACATCATATGAGCATTCTACAGAAAAATTTTGAACTCCAAACTATATCCCTAAGCCTATTTATTTTCCGGTTTAATCATGCTCGGTTTTGAACAATTTGTTAAGGACCCTATATTTCCAAACATAATTAAACTAAATCAATATTTTTCCCTAAATCTACATACAAATAAACCTCAGAATAATAAGTTTCATAATTTTCTAGGCAAAATAAATAATTTTACAAAATTATACAAAAATCGGGTAAATAAATGACTAACCGGTTTGAAGCTTTTTAGCAGTCCAAACCCGGTCCAATGTTGTCGGCTGGTCCAGGTGGTGATTCTAGTGTAGGGTGGTGGTGGTGGTTCGGTCCCGGGTGGTGGTGGTGGTGGGTGGTGGTTTTGGTTCACTTGCCTAATCTGCACAGTTTTATTTTTCTTTTTATTTTCTGGATTTTCTCTCGATTTTTTCAGTGTTTCGATTTTTCTCAGATCCCAATCTGGCCAAATGACTTCTGAAATTTTTTTTCCTTATTTATAGACAATTGTAGTAATTAATATGCATTAATTTGATAAGATTTTGCCTCAATTCCTTGATTTTTGGCTTTTTGTTTGTTCAATTCTTATTGGTTATTTTTTTCTTTTTTTGTCCACGACCTGATCTTGTTGCAGCTTATCTTCTTCTGATTTTTCCATAATTATTTTATATTTTTCTTTAATTATTTGCTTAGTTTTCGGCCAATTTCAGTAATTACGCGTATTTTTATCTACACATAAATACATGTAGGGTACACGTGACATTCCTAAATATTATTTTGGTCATTCTAAAATTTTTAGTATACATATAATCTATCTCTAGTAATTTATTAGTTATTATATTACATTTTTCGCCTTTTCGGTAATTACCAGTTATTATGCGTAAAATTTGAAAATTTTATAGTCTCCTATTTTACTACTTATTTTCTTAAATTTAAGTTTACAGGGTCATTTTTACTAGTATTTTGCTAAATAGTTTATAATTTGGGTTTGATCGGATCCCTTAGCCGATCGTCCTAAACCTTGGGTTTTAAGCTCAAACCTACGGTTACTTGACTTGGCTTTAGGGCTTACACCTATTGTGCTCAAAGAACCTTTGTACGGATCTAGTGTCACATTAGTACCTATCCTCTTCTTCTGACATTGTACTATTTTTCCTTTTTTGTCTTTTGTCCCTTTTATCCCTTTTCATATGTATTATGAATCCCCTTTTTGTACATACCTTCTTGTAATTTCTTTATTTGTAATGTTACCCTAAGGACTTATTATAAATAGTTCCTTCTCCTTGTAAGCAGAGATCATTTTACATCATAGATATACATCGAATATACTGTACTTGTGAGACCATCCTCTCCAAGACCTTTCTTATACACTCTTATTTAATTTTGTTAAGTAGCTTAGGATTAGTGATGGGTGGACCTTGATATCAACTCGTGTGTCATGTTAAGCAAAGTGTCAAGTCGTGTTGTGTTCGTAGGTGGGTCATATCCTTTGAGCAGCTTCACATTAGTTACTCTTGTCAGTTCGTAGATAGACTCATTCTAGTTTTTTCAATATTTCGAAGGACCTACTAGTTTAAATCAGCTATGATAAGTCCTAGTAATAACCAAGCTCTTAAGCACATTAAATACACTAAGCATTTTCCTTACATAAACATTGCTTTGTTTACTTTCACTTCACTTTTATCTTAACTCTTACGTAAGAGTAGGTGGAGAGTAACATCACCGGACTAACTCGTGAGTCACATCAAGTTGTGCCGTGAGTCTTTAGAAGTTCCATTGGTGCATAATATCCTTTAGAGCTATTCATAGATTTTTTTACTTTCATTTCATTTTCTATTCTTCCATGCGTTTCCCCACTACTCTTTTAAGCTTTTGGCAAGCTTGGACATATTCTTACAATCGATCTTGTCTGTTCTTACCTGCGGTTTGCACCACTTATGATCTGTGTAAATGAAAAATTCTTTTATCAGAAGATAGTGCTGCCACATGTGAAGAGCTTGGATCAGGGCAAAAGCTCTTTGTCATATACAGAATGGTTCAATTGCGCTCTCCTAAGCTTCTCACTATATAAGTGATAGGTTGGCCTTCTTACATCAGCACAGCTCCGATGCTAACACCTGATGCATCACATTCAAGCTCAAATACTTTATTAAAGTCTAGTAGAGCCAGGACTAGGGCAAAAGTCAACCTTGCTTTCACATCGGTAAAACTCCTCTTTTCTTTCTCTCCCCACTTGAATTCTACATTCTTCTTTATAAATTCAGTTATATGCGCTGCAATCATACTAAATACTTGGATAAAATGTCGATAAAATGATGCCAATCCATGAAAACTTCTCACCTTGGCATAGGAGGTCGGGGTCAGCTACTCAACAATAGCTCAGACCTTCTCTTCATCTACTCTCAATTCCTTTCCACTAACCACATAGCCTAGGAAGATCACTTCTTCCTCATAGAAATAGCATTTCTTCAAGTTTCTGAAGAACCTCTCTATCGAGAGGACATAAAGAACATTATGCATGTGGTCAATATGTATTGCTAGGTTAGCACTATAAACAAAGATGTCGTTAAAGTAGACAACAACAAATTTCCTGATTAGATCCCTCAAAACATGATTCATTAGCTTCATGAAAGTGTTTAGGGCATTTGATAGTCCAAAAGGCATGACCATCTACTTATACAGGCCATGTCGAGTCTTAAAAGTAATCTTCCATTCATCCCCTTATCTCATTCAGATTTGGTGGTATCTAGACTTTAGATCTATCTTGCTGAACACTCTTGCACCACTTAGTTCATCCAACATATCATTTAGCCTCAAGGTGGGGTATTTGTACTTAATTGTAATCCTGTTGACAGCTTTACTATCTACATACATACACTAAGTTCCATCCTTCTTCAATATAAGCAGCGCAGGTATAACACAAGAGCTAAGACTCTTCCTTACATAACCTTTTTCTAGAAGTTCATTGACTTGTCTTTAAAGCTCAGTAGCCTACTCAAGATTCATTCAATATACTAGCTTGTTTGGTAAGGCAATACCAGGTATCAAGTCAATGCAATGTTCAATGCCTTAAAAAGGGGGTAATCCTTCGAGTAACTATTCAGGAAATAGATCGGCATATTCATTCAGTAGCTCCTTAGCTTTTAGAGGTAGTTCACCCTACTCCTTCAACTATAGTAATCGTCTGATCAATAGGAAGGTCAATGCGTCGGCTTTAACAGCTTCTCAGAGTTTAATTCTACTCAAGACCAAAGTCTACTTTGATACTTGAGTAAGTTTAGCTTACAGTTTACTAACTTAACTTGGAGGCATAGGGTTCAACATAATCTTCCTTCCATCCTTCTCAAACACATACGTATCCTTATAGTCATCATAAATAACCCTTCTATCAAAAAGCCAAGGCCGGCTTAGCAACATGTGAGATGCACACATAAGCAGTACATCATAAAGAATTTCATTAGAATAGTTTCCAATTAAGATTGACAGCGGTACTTGCTAAGTGATATGTAGTGTTCCCTTCTCATTTAGCTAGTATAACTTATACGGCTTCAGGTGTAGAATGGTCAACAACTTGAGTTTCTTAATCAGGTCAACGGATACTACATTTGTACAGCTCCCACTATCCACTATGAGCATATACACCTGATCATTCACTTTACAAGTGATGCGGAACAAGTTCTCCTTTTGCTCTTCCTCGATTGAAGGTTCCAAGCTCATTGCACATCAAATAACTAGAGTCAACTTATCCAAGTCCTTTGTAAATATATCTTCCTTAATCAAGTCGGCATTAACATTAACCTCATCTCCTACTTCTTTCTCCTTTGCAAGTTCCTTATTTGTGTTATCTACTTCAATCTTCGAGAAATCTCCCTTAATAATCATGGTCCTTCAGTTCAAACATTAAGTAGCCATATGCCCAAACCCTTGGCATTTAAAGCACTTGAACTAGCTCGTCTTCCTCCTAGATTCTTGCCCCTTCTCATATGTTCTTGTTAGCATGTTACCATTAAGTAGATCTTTCTATTTAGCTCTAACATCTACCCTTTCGGTTGGTTTGGTACTTAGTTGAGCTTAGTAACTTCCTTGGGTAGGTTGGCTTGATTGACTAAGTTAGCTCATCGAGGGTTAGGTCAACCTATTTCTTTTCCACCTCTCTATTAGCTAGGCTATTTATATAGCCTCATCTAATGTGGCGAACTGTTGAAGTTCCATAATATCTTACAAGTCATTTCTTAATCCAGTAAGAAACTTGGATACTCTTTGGGCTTAAGGCTCTTCTACCTTACAACGAATCATGAGTATTTGGAACTTTAAGACATACTCATCAATAATCTGACCTCCTTATCTTAACTCTTGAAGTTGAACAAAAGTGTCCTACAAATAAGTGTCCAATATAAACCTATTTCTAAGGATCCTCTTCATCTTGGGCTAAGTACTTTCCTCCCAGTAACCTTTTCATCGCTTGATTGTTTGGAAGTTCTTCCACCACATTGTAGCATATCCTAAGAACTATACGGTAGCAGTCATCGCTTTCTCTCAATCCTCATATTGGTAATAGTCGAAAACTCACTTGATTTTCTCTTCTCAATCTAAGTAATCATTATAAGTCCTACAATCGAGTATTCAAGATTTGATTTGAAAGTTTAGGATAATCAAGCAGATTGTTTGATTTAGCTCAAATTTTACGATGAAGCTAAGAATATTAGTAAAAGTGATCTCATGAATTTGGATCTAAGAAAATAAATAACAAAATAATTAATTATTATAATATTGAATAATATATAAATTATCTATTATCTATCGAAAACGCATAAAATGAGTTTTGATAATTAACAAATCGATAGAGATAAATTATATACACACTAAAAATAATAAAATAACTTAAATAATATTTAGGAGTATATATTTATACTATATATGTATTTACGTATAGGTAAAAATACACGAAATTACTTAAATTATCTGAAATATATTAAAATAATGATAAATAATTCAAGAAAAATATGGAAAAGTGAAGAGAATTCCATAAATGAGGTGTAGCAAGTTGGAATTGAAGAAGAAAGGGTGAACCAATAAAATTAAGCCAAATAAAAAGTGAAAAAGTAAGAGATAAGGGACATTTTGTAAGGAAAAACTGGAAGAAAAATCTTAAACCCAACTATAAATTCAAAAAACCACTTCCCAAACCTCATTTGGTCAATTTATCATCAGAAAAAAATTAAGGAGAGGAGAGAAGAGAGGAAAAACCAATTTTAGCAAAATTAGACAAAATTATATACATTTAGGGCTTGTAAAGGGAACTCACGTCTAATGACCACCCAGAGAGGAATGACCACCACCAATAGATAGTGGACCTTATGCCTAGAGTTGTAGACAATGGTAGAGCCACTGTTGGTGGCTGAAAGCTTGTCGATTTATGAGTTCCGATTTCCATTTCTAATTTGTTTAATTTAGTAAAAATATCAAATATATATAAAAAATTATGAAATTTGGTTTCCTTAGGTATTTTTACATGTAGAATTATAATATCAAACCATATTTTTAAAATTATAAGTGCTTATATAGGTTCCCTAAGAATAGGCCTAATGCTAACAATTTTTGTATGAATTTTCAAAAATAGTGAATAATGTTATTTCAAGCTAATTTTTGGTATACATATTCCTAATATGATATGTTTAATTTACATAAAAATAATTTTTGATAAAATATATGTTTAATATTTATTAAAATTATTTTATTGAATCTACCCTGTTTTTCATATGAAAGAAATAATAGGTTTTTAATTAAATTCCTTAATGAATATGATTTGTAATGACTTTTAAAGCTTATTTATGATTTTGGGAATATTAAATTTGAATCTTATAATTTTATTTGGTTATTTACCTAATTTAAGCTAATTTTTAGCAAAATTGGACCTAAAATTGATATTTCAGAAAATGATAAATATTAAACTATCTTAGTACTTTTCATGATCATAATATAACAATAATAATTTACTGAGTATAATACATTTTTCTTAGCTTTAGCAGAGCTTAGATACTAATTATTATATATTTACCTAGAGTTTATGCATAATATGTAATAAATATGTAGGTAAAGGGATATATTTAAGTTAAATTTGTGATTTAGGATTAATTAGGTATAAATTCTTATTTAGAATATAATTAGATATCTTAACATATTATTGGTAGTGAAAAATAATATATGTAGTATTAAAAGTGTTAAATAGATGATATAAGTATATAATATGTAGTAATACATAATATGTGTATATAGGAAATAAATAAGCGGAAAATATTTAATAAATATTTATGGTATTATAATAATAGAAATATGATATAAATCTTATTTGGAATGGGAGATTATGAAAATACATGAAAAACATAGGTTATTTTTACATCGGAAGCAAATTTGATAGCTAAATGAAGATTAAAGTGTATCATATAGACTAAAGCGTTAGTTAGAGACCAAACATGATACTTAGAATACCCGAGCATAATATGATTCATTTCATATTATGGTTCAAAATGAGATCTTAAGATTTGTATATAACACTCGTAACCGAAATTGAATTAGAACTCAATTTAGAAATCAACTCCAAAATTGAATGAAAACTTAGCTTAAATTAGGAATAACTGTAAGAGACCTAAAAACCTAAGTAATTAGATATACTAAAATCCTAAACTAAAGATAACAAATAAGCTTTATAAGATAAAATCAATCTATGGCAGTTATGTGGAAATCATTTATAATATAGAGATTATTAGTGATGACTTGAGTGAGTCGTACCTTGAGTGAGCAAGCAAGAAGTCTAAGTAAGTTGGGCTTGGTACATTACTATATTTTGGAGTACTATCGATAGTACGCAGAAGCTTAAGATTATACTTAGTTGCGATTATTAAATAGTTAACCGTGCGTATACCTGTATATGTTTTTCTTTGAGTTTGGTGATATGATTTTGGATTACTGTTCTAGCCTGTATTGTATGATTTGTATGAAATGATTGAATACCCTAAATTGGACCTAACCATATATGACTTGTAATCATAAATTGGATCTGCATAGTAACCCATTAGAGGAAATCTAGAGTTCTTTAGTAAAATATCGACCCCTTTAAAAGGGATAGTACTAGATAGTATAAATGGTCCCTTCTTTATCTTTAGTCAAACTAAGTGATAGATGAGAAGATTGCGAAAAGGGTAAAGTCAATGGTTCGAAGGTAGTTGCGGAAAGAGTGATGTCTTTATTGTACAAGTTTGAGTTTAGTCATGAGTTGTTGCATTAAATAGAAACTTGTCAACCCAGATTAGAGTAGGTGTAATTTCTTTAATCTCACGACAGATTGGATAATATCGTGCGATGACATTTACTTATATACGCATTGCATATAACTAATTTAGTTGATAACCCTGTTTGTGTTTGATGTATAGTTTTAAGTTTTTGTCCTAACTTATTTAGCGATTGATTGCTCATATCCTTATAGACTTTACTGTAGGTACTAGCTAAGAAGTATCCTATAGTTATCTTAAAGTTAGCAACTATTGGATCATCAAGAGTAAAGAAATACATCTGAAGAACATATATATTTCTAAGGTCTTAGTTCTTATTTTAGAATTTTCCATTTTCAAATAAAGTATTACTTGGGTAATATGATATAATGAAACCTTGCAAACATTAATTGTAATATTTGAATCCTGGTATATTTATATATATTTTTATACTTTGTCAAGTAAATAATTTGTTTAATGTATGAACTGTCTACTTCAAAAGGAATTAGTCGTGGATGCTTTATGTAAATTAGGTCTAAGATAGCGGCCATATGATCATCTTCCATCTTAGAATAGTTTGCATGACGAGACTATTATGGCTCTTCTACTTCAGGGCGTGACAATCATTTACATCATTATCCATATTACCCAAATCGATCCTTCATCGTATTCGTCCTCTTACTCATCCACCTTAGACTTGTCGAGATGGGTTCTATCTTCTAGCTAGTCGAGCAACTTGTGGAGTGTTTTACATGGCTTTAACTTGATGATAAGCCATTGCATGAATAACTCTAGTCAAATTAGTTATGAAGTTGGCTACCTCATTAAGTCTTTCATCTATATTCTTTGGGGTTCCTTAAAGCTATAAGCCATGGTGGACAATAGCATTATTGTCGTCCCCAATTCTAGCGTTGACACTTAGGTCCGTCATTTTCTTCGATAAACTCAATAACAAACTCAGATTCTAAGAAATAGTAGATACAGTTCTTCATGTTGAACAATACAAACACACACCTTTCCTCACGATGGTTCAATAAATGTGCGAATATAACAACTCCACCAAAGAACAATAAACCCAATTGAAACTTACTTTATTTTCAGCTATTCGAAACAATGCAAAACAGAGTATGTAGTCACAAAAACTTATGTGCCTTTTACTTGCTCCAACACTTATAGCTAACTTCTAAGCCGCTTTAGCATACTATCACAACAATCACTACTTACATGAAAGTCCGAATAACTTACCTAAACAAAACCTCTACTTTAATACTAAGATGGTAGGAACTAGGGACTAAGGACTAATAAGGCCGTCGCGAAGATGGGTCTAAGCTTACAGAAAGCTTAAAAAGGTGATGGAAATGAGCGAAATCAATAGGAAAAGTTAACAAGTGAACTCATGAACAGCTCTATGGATATAACATACCAAGGAACTTCTGAAGACTCACTACATAACTCGATATGACGCACGAGATGATCCGTTGAGAGGTACTCGCTACTTAGTCTTACTTAATGATTAGGATAAGAGTAAAGTAATCAAACAAGCTAACAAAAGCAAGTTCATAAAAGGTAAAATATTCAATATCAGATGTAAGATAACAAGATGATTGTGGCTACATATATGGTGGGTATTTATACTCGAATAACTAGGGTAACCTACCTAAAATGGAAAAAACTAAAAGGTATTATCTAAAAGAAGTAATATACAAAAAATAATAAGGGTATAATTGAAAATACAACAAAAATGAGCTTCTTGTATGGGGGATTCTGTCACATGTTTGCTCGGACACATAACTCTTTGTAGATAGATGGCTTTTTGGCATAAAAGACAATTCTGTATGATCAACTTAGTATCTGCCGAGTCGAGGTGCTAAGTAGGGGTAGTAAGTTGACCATGTCGAGTGGGTAGGATAATTCTTTTGAGATGAATTCGCTTTGAGTGCATTCAATTAGGCTTAGGTTCAAGTCAACTAAGCTAGGGGTTAGATGTAGTTTAGGTCGACTGTTAAAGACAAATGATGGGTATGAGACTATTCGGTTCGATAAGGGTATTAGGTCTACAAAATGCAGTAGTTAGGACTCCTCAATAGTGTATCGTAGGGAAAGAATTCATTTAGCCATGCTCTGTAGCCCTTAAGCTTGAGTTAAGGGTCTGGTACTCTAATTTCAATCAAAAAAGGCGAGCTAAGCTTGCTCCCAATTGGGAGGACCCTGTACGAGTGGTTGATGATGTAGGAAAAGGTACTTACAAACTTGAGACGCTAGAAGGATAACCTATCCCTAGGTCATGGAATGCTTAGAATCTAAGGCCTTGCTTTCCTTAACCGCAATAATGAGAAACAAAAGCATTTGTAGCCATGATTGAATGCAATGAATTAATGAAGTTCCTAGCACTTGCTTCCTGCTTCTCCTCTCCTATCTAGCACTTAACCTTAGGACAATTTTTGTCCCTAAGCTTAGCCTAAGTCAATCTTTACACTGACGACGCGGGTACCTTTCTTGGGTGTTGATTTACATTGAACCTCTAACCTTAGGTTAATTTTCATCCTCAAGCCTAACCTAAGTCAGTCTTTACACTAGAGACGTAGGCACCTTTCTTGAGCATCGATTTACGTCTAGCCCTTAACCTTGGGTCGATTTTCATCCCCAAGCCTAGCCTAAGTAAGTCTTTAAGCTGGCAATGTAAGCACCTTTTTTGGGCATTGATTTACATTGAACCCCTAACCTTAGGTTGATTTTCATCCTTAAGCCTAGCCAATGTCAGTCTTTAAATTAGTGATACAAGCACCTTTATCGAGTATCAATTTACATTGAACCCCTAACCTTGGGTTAATTTTCATGTAAGCCCTAAAGCTAAGCCAAGTAACCGTAGGTTTGAGTTTAGAACCCAAGGTTTAGGGCGATCGACTAAAAGATTCAATCAAACCCAAATTATAAACTATCGAGAGAAATACTAGTAAAAATGACCCTGTAAACTTAAATTTAAGAAAATAAATAGTAAAATAGGAGACTATAAAATTTTTAAATTTTAAGCATAATAATTGTTAATTACCGAAAAGGCAAAAAGTGTAATCTAATAACTAATAAATTACTAGAGATAGATTATATGTATACTAAAAATTTTAGAATGACCAAAGTAATATTTGGGAATGTTCAAGTGTACCCCACATGTATTTACGTGTAGATGAAAATACGTGTAATTACCTAAATTGGCCAAAAACTAAGCAAATAATTAAAGAAAAAAATAAAATAAATATGGAAAAATCAGAAAAAATTAGAAGAGGATAAGCTGAAGCAAGATCAGGTCGTGGTCAGAAAAAGAAAAATTAGCCAATAAAAATTGAACAACTTAAAAGCCAAAAATCAAGGAATTTGGACAAAGTCTTGTCAAATTAATGCATATTAATTACTACAATTGTCTATAAATAGGAAAAAAATTTCCAGAAGTCATTTAGTTAGTTTAGAATCTGAGAAAAATTGGAACATTGAAAAAATTAAGAGAAAATCAAGAAAAAAAAAAAGAAAACTGTGCAGATTAGGCAAGTGAACAAAAACCACCACTTACCACCACCTGGGACCGAACCACCACCACTACCCTACACTAGAACCACCGCCTGGACCGGCCGACAACCTTAGATCGGGTTTGGACGGCCAGAAAGCTTCGAACCGATTAGTCATTTATTCACCCCGATTTTTGAATAATTTTGTAAAATTAGTTATTTTACCTAAAAGATTATGAAACTTGTTATTCTGAAGTTTTATTGTATGTAGATTTAGGGAAAAATATTTATTTAGTTTAATTATGTCTGAAAATATAAAGTCCTTAACAAATTGTTCAAAACCGAGCATGATTAAACCGAAAAATAAATAGGCTTAGGAGTGTAGTTTGGAGCTCAAAATTTTTCTGTAGGATGCTCACATGATGTAGAACAATGCTATGAAGCCATTTTTTTAAAATTAATTTTTGAAATTTTTAGGTTAATTTTTAGCCCTTAAATAATGGAAAAATTGGGTGATTTGGGATTAATTAGGTGATTAGGATGTTAATTACTGATTTAGATCTTAATTAGATGTTTAGGGATGTTAATATCTGAAGTGGAACCTTAATCCTAGCCTTTGGAGTATTAAGTATGATTAATTAGGGAAATTAGATAAGTAATGTAAGAAATTAGTAATAAGTGAAATTGTAAATTAATAAATCTACGAAATTAGAGTTATTTAGGTAATATTATAATAGAAATTAGAAAAATAATAAATCTGAAATAATATTTAATTTTAAGTAAATATCTCAAAATGTAAGATTTTCACACATCGGGAATAAATCCGATACCTCAATTAGGATTAGCGTATACCGAATAGTTTAAAATACCAAATTACGACCCAATAGGATATTTGAATACCCGAGCGTAATGCGATTAATGTCACACTGGGATTCGAGCTTATTTAAGACTTACGAATTAAAACTAAAATATAGTTTAGGATTCGAACCCCGAAATAAAGTACAACGAATCATTAGTGCGTTATAGGTATACATGGGGAAAATGAGTTACATTATGAATTAGAATAAGAATCCATAAAATATCAGTACTAAAAAGACCTATTTGTATTATAGGACACCTAGAGACAAATCAGCTCGCGACTAAGAGATCGAGTGATCGAGCAATTTCAAGTAAGTTGAGTTATTGCTTATTGTAATAGAGTACTAGTTTTGTAGTGCTCAGAGACTTAGGCTTGTATATGCTTGTGATTGTAAGTAGTTTACGCATGTGTTTGATGTATCTGAATTCGTGCTGAAACTTGCTTTGTGAGTGATTTGTGACTGGTTGAATTGGTATGAAATTGTTTGAACACCTTAAACGGAATATAATCTTAGTTGACCCTAATAACCAAAAATGTTATGCATTGCAACCTGTTAGGGGATCATAGGATTCTCTAACCAAATACTGACCCCTTCGAAAGGGATAGCGCAGGATTGCAAAATGGTCTCTTCTTCATCCTCAGTCGAACTAAGTGACAGGAGAGGAGGTCGCAGCGGGGGTGAAGTCAATGGTTTGAAGGTAGTCGCGGGAGGAGCGAGGTCTCCATTGCTCAAGCCTGGGTTTGGTTGTGAGTTGCTGCATAACATGGAACTCCTCAACCCAGATTGGAGCGGGTGAAATTTCTCTGATTTCACAACGGACCGGACTACGTTGTGCGATGGCACTTGATTGTTGCATTGCATTGCATTACATGAAAATAATTGTTTGATAACCCTGTTTGTGCTTATATGCATTCATGAGTCTCCAATTCAACTTACTGAGCTGTAGTTGCTCATACCCTTATAGATCCTTTTGCAGGTTCTGATTTGTGATCACTTCAAGTACTATGCCACCCTACAATTATCCAGAGGTTAGTCCTTTTGAAGCCAGGGGTGTGAGGATCAAGTTACTTAGTATAATGTGTAACTAGACTGAACTTGTAGTTAAAGGTTAAAGATTGATAGCTATTCTGTAAATTAGTAGACTGTGGTGATTATGTAAAACTTCCTGGGAAGCTCTGTGGACTTACTTATACTTATCTATGTTTATTAGAAATTGTAATGCTTATCATAATTGTAGTATAATTATTAATCGAAGTGTTTACTTCAAAGCGAGGAGTCGTCGACGCCTTGTGTAGATCATGTCTATGGTAGACACTGTGAGGCTAGTTACTATTATAAAATGGTTTACATGGCGGGACTGTTGCGACTCTGTGACTTTGGGGCGTAACATTTCATCCCCAAGCTTAGCC
Source organism: Lumnitzera littorea (assembly GCA_024138015.1). Lineage (NCBI taxonomy): Eukaryota > Viridiplantae > Streptophyta > Magnoliopsida > Myrtales > Combretaceae > Lumnitzera > Lumnitzera littorea. The sequence goes on from JAMXBB010000012.1 coordinate 36,491,144, forward strand.
CAAGTTAGTCTTTACACTAACAATGCAAGCACCTTTCTTGGACATCGATTTACATCGAGCCCCTATCTTCAGGTCAATTTTCATCCCCAGGTCTAGCCTAAGTCAGTCTTTACATTGATGATGTGAGCACCTTTCTTGAGCATCGATTTAACCATGCCCTCAACAAGAGTTGAGCTTTCCTCCTTAATCATTCATTTAAGTAAAGCACTATTGTAGCCGTCATTAAACACAAATTGAAGTTAAATTGGACAGTGAGAGTCGAAGGAAAGCAAGTCAGTTAACGAGAAGCGATGCTTAAAACAAGAAGGTTTTATTTTACTAATCAAATGAAGTAAAAAGTTTGATGGGTTGGTATACCAAGCCCAATTACATAAAAGAAGAGAACTTAGTGATACAAAAGTATACGACCGCATCTCACGTCATGACTATTCGCTTCAATCGAATAGTTGCTCTCATCTCCTACTTAACTCTTTACTTTGGAAACTTTACCCTAAGAAGAACTTATCTCAACTTTGACTCAACCAGTTCTCACATTGTGATTACATCCCTGAAATCTTACATAGTAAAGATTCGAATTGCAAGGCTCTTAATGATGCTCAACCTCTAAGTGAAGGTCCCAACTTCGCCTTCTAAGGCTTCTCTTCTACAAAAGCAATAGTAAGGATAGCTGATTCAGCTACTCTACCTAGAGTGCCAAGTTATCTAAGCTCTATTAGTGATAAACGAAGGTCGATGCCTCTCCCAAAGTAGATTAGAGGGCTCGCGAAGCAAAGGGTTCCCACAAATACCTTAGCCTTCATGTCACTTGTTTGGTCAAGGTCATCTAGGATAGTGCACTTAAAAGACTGCTTAGAACCCCGTGCAAATAGGTGGCCCTCTAGTGAAGTCGCATTGAATAAGCAATGGGCTACACTTAAGCACCCCTCCTTTGCTCAACTTCATTAAGGTAGAAAGAGGGAAGGACTTAGAGGCCACATTGCTTGACTCGCTGAAAGTTTGAGTGTGAACTGATAAATGTATAGGGTCGTAGAAGTGGTACAAACAGTGAGTGAAGGTCGTAATTCACAGGGAGCTAGGTACTGGGTGCTAGGTGCTAAGTACTAAATTACTTAAGTTTTTTCCTAAGCTAAGCTATCGATAATTAAACTAAAAGTGAGTGAAAATTAAATAATAAGGTAAACACTAAACCAAATGTCCTAACTACACTATGAGGATCCTGGGTTTAAGAGATAAAAATAATTAAACTAGGATTCGTAAATCTATTCTCATTTGAATTAGTATGATGCCTTAAATTGATATTCGAAATTGACTAAATGGGATTTAACTAAACTCACTAGAACTCACTCACCTCTCGGAATAGTGGAATTCTAATTATAGCATAAATTCACCCACTAGGGTGATTTATCTATAATTATTAGGTAAATAATAATTTGCTTACACCGAAATTATTATTCTAGTTAGAAATATGGTTTAAGCATGTCCCCATGACTCGAACCATATTTCCAACCGCGTTAAATACGTGAGTTCATAGCTTTTTCAAAAATTCAAACTATGTTCAACACGAGTTATTGAAACTCTCCTGGATATCTGATAACTCTATTTAGCTAAAAAGTAATGGCCAAGTACTAAATAACTAAACGGCGAACACAATAGAAAAATACCCAAATACTCAAAATTGATATTAGAACAACACATAAAACACATTAACTCATCAAATTCATCAATACAAAACCCAAATAAACTAAGTACAATATCTCATTGCAAACCCTAAATGAATCAAGATATATACAAAATTGAAATAAGAAGGAAAAGAAAATACCTTAATCGGTATATTCAATCCTGACACTCAATATAAAATTGGCATATCTTGATTTATTTGAGACTTGAGGTAGTCCTTTAGCGAGTTAGAATAAAATGATTTAGAGTCCTAAAATTAAACAAAACATAATCAAATTAATAAAATGAAAATAAAGTTTCTATTCTTCACTATACTAAAAAAAAAAAAAAAAAACAAAAATTCCAAATCCCTAAGCTGCTGGATGTTTCTTCTCATCCTTACTGTCTTCATCTAGTATATTCTTTTTCTTTTTTGTCTTTAGTTCCCCTTTCCTCTCTATTCTACTGCTGCTTTTATATGGGGAAAATCTATCCTTCGTCATCTACACATAGGCTTAGCTCCTGGGATGTGGGCTTCAGTCATCAGAGTTTGGCCTATCACTTTCAATTAAACAATCACGCCTCTTTTTGAAAATTTTTTTCATTTGCCGATATTTTTCCTGGGCTCTTCTACGTGTAGGCTAGCTACTTCTATTTTGCTAATTAGCATCCAAAATAATAGGATGACTGACGTGGGTTGCTCTTGTCATAAAAACAAACCAACAATTCATGAATGTTGAGTCTGGGGCATTTTATACCTACAATTGGAAATAAAATTGGGCTGGTTTGTCATTTTATATGCGGCCTAAGTTAAGCAATTGGCTAAAAGCTTGTACATGTGTCTTTGGTTAGCTATTATTCTCAATATAGGATTACAAGCTATTCTTGTTGTGTCCTTAAGAATTTTAGCTCAGGTTTGCTATTATCAAGTGCGTGGAGTCACTAAATTCTATCTAGGCGTGGCCGTTGTACGAAGTTAGAGTGAAGCTGCTGTTGTTTTGCATAAGGAACTACTCTGTTTTGGACTAGAATGTTGTAGTTGCTGCTAGTTCTTCATGCTTGGATTGAGGAGCTTTTGGCTTGCTTGGATGAAATACAACCTACTACTTGTCATGGAGCTCATGTGGTCCTATCATTAGGACTTATGACTGCTACTGTTTTGTGGTATTGTGAAGTGGAGCTTTTCACATGGAGTAAGGTACTACTTGAAACATCACTTGTTGGTTAGTGTGCTTGATTGGCTTGGAGTTTACCATGTGCTACTGCTGTAAATTTAAGTTAGAGTAAGCTCGAGTTTCTTAGCTGCTATATGGAGTTACAGATTTGGAAGCTCGGCTTAGGGAAATGAATGCATGGGTTGCTGCAGTGTGTAGAAAGCGCTCTACTCTACTACTCATGTTTAGTTGTTGATGTTGGATGGAAATACATGGCCAGTTTGGTTCTTGTTAGATTGATATATTGCAACTACTATTGGAAGTCTACGAGTTGTTGAGGAACTATCTTTGAAGATCAAATGGCAAGCTCAAGATAGTTAGGTTTATTGTAGAATCAGGATAAGCTCAAGTATGTGAATAGAGTTGTACGAATTGCTGCTACACATAGTTTACGGATTGCAATAAAGAAATAGTTATAGTGAATTTCTTTGTTGGTTAGCTAGGAAATAAGAGATGATCGTATACTAATTAGTTACTATTGTAAGGATCTTGAAATGGAACTTAGACTAAAGAATTGCTTCTATTTGTGTGCTCTAGTTTGTTGTAACTAAATGGAACTCTTAGCTATCCTTAAAAGTATAAGTGCCGCTGTTAACTTCAGGGGCTATTGTGGAGTACTTAGTTGCTAAATTGATGTTAGTTACTACTCGGTGTTGAAGATGCTTAAGGTTGATTGAGAATGAGCTAGTGTAGACATTTAGTTATTTAGGACAAGGCTGTTGAACTCACAAAGAGAAGTAAGTTGATATATTGAAGTTTAAGTTGTTGCTATTGGTTAATTACGCTTTAATGGAGCTTGGAGTAACCTGAATTAAGAGCTTGGTTTGTAATTTGCTGGGTTTGCTTTAGAAAGAACTTGGGCAATTGCTGATCATATTCTAAGAGTTGATATTGCATTCAAATCAGAATCTCAATTCTTTAATGAGCAGCTCAAGTCTGGTTGTGATAAGGGTTGATCTATTTTGGATTGCCGCTCTTTATTTAGTTAGTTGAGGACTTCATTAACTTGTAGCTAGTGTTCAACAAGTTAGGCCACATTTAGCCGCTGCTGCTACTATTTTTTGCTCCTTTTTAGACTTCACACTTGAGTTGCTAAGCTTGTTTGGTACTCAGCTAGAGTAGAGTCCAAGTTGAACCTCAACTATTCCCTTTTTATGCACGTGGTCTCCACCTCCTTTAAGAGGCTACTGTAAAATGTTGCAACTAGGGATATTTGGTTTGATTGAATGTGGTTGCTCAACTTAGTTGGATCAGCTTAAGCTTAGTGGAGCCCAATATGAAGCTTTAGTTGTTATTGTATCACTTGGTTGAAATGACTAAAACTGCATAAATTGAAGCCTATGGCCTGGTCAAATGCAACTGCTATTAATTTGAGTAGACCTGTTGCATACATAGAGTGCTCAACATGATTGAATATTTGGAGTTGCTCAATAAAAGCTGTTGCAAATGATACTTTGAAAATAATTCTTGAAAAGATGGATATTAGAAGCATAGATATTCTATTGCTATTTTCATTTCAAAAGTTGTTTTACAATTTGAACTCAAAACCAGTGAAACATATAAATTGCTTAAGCTTTAATTTTTTATCCTTTAGTTGAAATTTTTGAATAATTGACCCAAAACACGTATTTATCAATTTTTAAGCATAGTTTGCAAATAAATGTGCTAATACATGCATGAATGTATGCCTTTTTGGTAGAGGTAAATGTGTAATTTTATGCCCTTATCATACATGGGCCTCTTGGTTACAACTCGTGATCTAACCATTGTTGTTAAGCAGTTGTTTACGTCTCACGATCACAACCTGATGGAAAGGGTCAAAGACGATTGTCTCCTTAGCTCGAATGCCCCATCCCTCAACATTATGGCTTTGGACACTCTCATGTTAGCTCTCAAGTATACTCTACTGAAGTTTGTTTGGGTAATTGGTACAGCAAGGTAAGGGCTCACGTATCCTTCAAATAAAAGCCATGAAACATCCCTAACCATACATTAATTAATCATCATATGGTCTTAAAGGATTAGGAACCAGAGTGATGCCTGTGGAATTAATGGCGGGTCGTATGAGCATTAATGTCTTCTAGAAGGCACCTTACTTAAGGCGTTCCACTTACCTTACCCGAAATGAACTCTATGGGATTGGTAGCGTGTGTTGATAAGAGATTCACCTTACTAAAACTCCTTTGCCAAGGAGATCTTGTGACTTCATCATAAGATACGTGCTTGCATACTTATTGTTGCTTGAGGATTGTAACCCCAGCAATAAGTTGAAGAATCCTAATCTGTTTAAGAGATAAGGAGTGTCAGCCTGCGAATATATAAGGGGATGTCAACAAGCAAATACAAACCACCTACTCAAGGATGTAGAATTCGACTGGTTTCGTAAGCTAACGCAGTATATAAGTCAGCTTAGTGGATGTACTCTCTAATAGAAAATACTTAGACAAAAAATAGATGGAACTCAAGCAAATATATGCAGTTTAATACGAAAAGCAGCAACAAAGGAAAAGGAAGCACAGGATTAAAGACAATTAGCAGAGCATCTCTTATTCATTCATTCATTGAGGCTTAAGTAATTACATAAAGAAAGGTTGACATCCCACCCTTTACAAAAAAAGAAACTATACAAGATAAGTTTAGAAATGGGCAGACATTATCCATGCTACCTACGAGATAATAACAAAAATCTAAAGATACTCTTAAGTACCTTTGACTTGCTATTGTTATTGTTGTTCCTACAACTGCTTCGACTGTCGATTGACTTCACCATCACCACTTCCCTCCTTGAGACTTGCAATTGAGCCACTGCTACAAGTTTTTGATGAGTTACTTGATGAACTTCAGGGTTATCACATCAAGTATGTTCTGATGAACTTACTTCTTAACCTCTTCTAACATTACGTAACCAACCTTGGTGACACCTTTCCTAATCAAGGGATTCTCTAAGGTCTCGATGAAGATATCATGTTTGACCTCCGCCGACAAACCTTTGCCTCTTAAGAGCTCAACTTCCCTCTTACTAAAGTTTGTTTGCACCCTCTTGCGTTCTTCCTCTTAGGTTCTCAACTCGGTAGCCGGTTTACCTTTTGTAACTTTGCTAGATTCTTCAATCTTCCTCAGCTTATCCTTCAATCGGTCCACTTAACCAAGGAACACCCCATGTCAGTGCTCCAGATTGTTGAACGTAGCACCCAAGTCACCGCATACCTTCTTTTCCTCCTTCGGCACCTTCCAAAGCCCCTCCCCATCAACCTTCACCTTACTTACCTTTGATAGAGGAACCAAGCGGTTGTAAGCTAGAATGAAGTCTAGCAAGTTGTATAGTTGCAAACATAATACGCAGTCAGTAATTGAGCTAAAAGTTAGCCATTAAATAGAAATGCACGAGTAGCTGACCTCATTACAACTCCTTAGCATTATCGCTAAGGCCCCTAGTTCATCTTGATTGGCAATGAGTTGCTTGAACTACCCTTACAACTGCTCGAACCTTTGAGCAGGTAGATCCATGATCTGTATAAGAGTCGCATGCCTATGCTGACGAACCGAGGGTTCAACATATTTATTGTTAGGAATTTCGATAGCAATCATAGTGGTAGCTTTGGGGGTCCACCCGAGTGGCTGTCACCATAGGGCTTGACTCAACCATAGCACCTTAGCCAAAACCTTTGCAATAATATGTAAGCCCCAAAGTTAAGCCTCAAAGTTAAGCCAAGTAACCGTAAGATTGAACTTAGAACTCAAGGTTTAGGGCGATCGGTTAAAAGATCCGATCAAACCCAAATTATAAACTATTTAACAAGATATCAGTAAAAATGACCCTGTAAACTTAAATTTAAGAAAATAAGTAGTAAAATAGGAAACTATAAAATTTTCAAATTTTAAGCATAATAACTGCTAATTACCAAAAAGGCAAAAAGTATAATATAATAACTAATAAATTATTAGAGACAGATTATATGTATACTAAAAATTTTAGAATGACTAAAATAATATTTAAGAATATTTATTTGTACTATATATGAATATACATGTAAGTATAAATACGCGTAATTACTTAAAATACGCGAAATGTGCTAAAATAATACTAAATGCTTAAAGAAAATTCATAATTAATTAAGGAAAAATCAAGAAAAATCAGGAAAAATCATGAATCATCCAGAATTGGGTCGTGGCAGCTGGGAAAAACAAGAAAAAATTCGGCCAATTAAATTAAGACAACATAAAAGCCAAAAATTAAGGGATAAGGCAATTGTCTTGTCCCATTTAATGCACAATAAATTCCACAAAGCCCTATAAATAGCAGGAAAAATTACAGAGCACATTTGGACAGATACAAATCAGAGAAAATTAGGGGGAGTCGAAAATTCGAGAGAAAATCCAGAAAATAAAAAAATAAGAAAAACTGTGCAGTTAAGGGTTTTAAAAGGAACCCACACTAGACGAGGAGCTGGAAGTGGACGGCCACCACCACCACCACCACACGGTGGTGGCAGCTCCCAGGCCGGCCGACAAGGCCACGGCAGCCCGCGGTGGCCGGAGCCACCCAAATCGGTGAGTCTGATTTCCAGCCCGAATCTTGTAAATTTTTGTAAAAATAGTAAATATAATTAGAAAATTATGAATTTTGTTATTCTGGAATATTTATGTATGTAGTTTGTAGGAAAAATATTATTTTGATGAAATTATATCCTGTAATATATGGCCCCTAAGAAATCGTGCAAAACCGAGCACATTTCGATTTAGAAATAAATGACCTTAGGAGTGTAGTTTCAAGCCCAAAATTTTTGTGTAGATTACTCAGATGATATAGAATAGTGCTATGAAGCCCTTTTTCAAAAATTAATTTTCAAAATTTTTAGATAATTTTTAGGTCCTAAAATGAGGCATAAAATGGGTAATTTAGGATTAATTAAGTAATTAAATTATTAATTTCTGACTTAGTGAATAAGTAGATGTTTTAGGGTGTTAAGATCTGATGGATTATGATACTTATAGCATTTAGGGTGTTAGATGTAATTATTAGGTTAATTATGTAATAAATGAGTAATAGGAAAAAAAATAGTTAATTTTGTAAATTAGGGAAATTTGGAGTAAAATCTGATTTAGGATGGATTTAGACATTTTGAAATAATAATTGGTGTTTAGAGATGGTAATTAGGGTAATAGAAATATTAGAAATGCATTATGTGCATAATATGCAATAATGCATAATGTGTAATTATTGAAAATATAATAAATAGAAAATATTATAATAAAAATTGATATTTTGAGAATAATAAAAATGCACAATAAATCTGATAGGAAACTTGAATTTATGGAATTATATGAAAAATGTAAAAATTTGTCACATTAGGAGTGAATTCGGTATACTGATATGGATTTAAGTGTATCGAGTAAAATAAACACTGACAAAGGGTAATGATGGTATTTAGGTTATCGGGAAATAATGTGATTAATTTCACATTATGGGTTGAAACTAATTTCTAGGGTTGGAATATAAAACGCTACTTAAAAATCGAACTAAAAACCTGGTTTAGAAATCGATGGGAAAACCGAACCTGAACCTAACCCCAAACCTAGAATAATTGTAAAAGACTTAATACCTAGATAATTAGGCATATTAAACCGTAAACAAAACCTAACAATAAGCATTATAGGATAAAACGAACCTATAACAGTTATATGAAAAGCTGAAACCACGTTCGTGTTATAGGGATAACCGGCGATGGCCTGAGTAGATCGGACCTCGAGTGAGCGAGCGAGGAGTCGAGGTAAGTTGGGATTAATACGATGCTGTATTTTGGGAGGCTTAAGATTATGCTTGGTTGTGCTTGTTAGTTAGTTGAATGTATGCATGTGCTTGATTATGAGTGATGCCATGATTCTGTTTGTTGCTCTGGTACATATTGTATGAATTGTATGTAATGATTGATCACCCTAAACTGGACCTAATCAAATATACGACCAGTAATCATAATCGAGCATGCATGGCAACCCGTTAGGGGATTTAGGACTCTCCGGCCAAATACCGACCCCTTCGGAAGGGATAGCGCAGGATTGCAAAATGGTCCCTTCTTCATCCTCAGTCGAACTAAGTGACAAGAGAGGAGGTCGCGGCGGTGGTGAAGACAGTGGTTCGAAGGTAGTCGCGGGAGGAGCAAGGTCTCCATTACACAAGCCTGGGTTTGGTCGTGAGCTGTTGCATTAACGGTAACTCCTCAACCCGGATTAGAGCGGGCGCAATTTCTCTAATCTCACGACGGGCCGGACAACGTCGTGCGATGGCATTTGCTTGCACATGCATTGCACTTAATAAGTGATTGAAAACCTTGTTGTGTGTATGGTATAGTTTTAAGTCCTCCGTCCCTACTTACTGAGCTGTGGTTGCTCACATCCCTATAGACGTCGTGCAGGTGCTGGCTAAGAAGCGGCAACCAATTATTCAGAAGCTAGCAACTGCTGGATCCTGGGGAGTGAGGAAAAACATGTGAAGAATAAACACATATTTTAAGGTTTAAGTTTTTATTTTAGAATTACTTTTCATTTTGAATAATGTAACAACTAGGAAATATATTACGGAGAAATATTGTAAACCTTAAATTACAATAGCTGAATTATAGCATATATATATTTCCTCACTTTCTTAGATAAATGATTTATTTAAATTACAAATTGTCTACTTCAAAGCGGGTTAGTTGTGGACGCCTTGTGTAGATCAGGTCTAGGATAGCGGTTGTGAGGCCAACTTCTATCTTAGGGTGGTTTACACGGCGGGGCTGTTACGACTCTGCCGCTTCGGGGCGTGACATAATACCCTCACTAGAGGTCCAAGGCCTATAACTGAGGTGACCAACAGCACTTCCGTTGGCATATTGCACCCCCTTCTCGCTGAATAACTTTGGGAAAGGTCTATTGCCTTTCACCCTTCTTCTTAAACTCTTTTAAGAGGTGATGTAAACTTTCCCCCTCCTCTTCCCACTTAAGTTAACTTCTCTTCTCGGGTCTCGCAGCACTTTTAAGCCATTTGCTCTATATAGCTAGGAGCTTCGCCTTTAGTTTTTCCAATGCTAACTTGGAAGCTACAAAAGAACAACCAAACTCCTTAGAAAAACAGACTAAAAGGAAGATAGAGAACTTATTATGCCAAGGATAAGTAGCTCAATGTCCCCCCACTCTAATGGTAAGGCGATGCGGCGTAGTAGACAACCAACCACTCCTCCTTGGTCAACCACAATAATTACCTTTCTCATTTGCAAACAACGGTACTTCTCTCTTATACTTCTTACATATTGACAATGGCTTGAGCTTCTTCCAATGCGCCAAATTTAGAAGCTCAATGCTAACCATTGAATCTTTATCCCTTAAGGCCTTCAGCTTCTTACGCTTAATAGGCCATGGCCATCTTCACTTTGTTAGAAAATCAAGGGGCTTAGGAGCATGAATACAATAAAAGAACTCCTTCCACCCTTCTACTTTATTTGGAGGCTTATCAATAATACTTAGCCTTGTACCTCGAGTGGTGACGTAAACCTACCTGTTGACCAACCTCTTTATAAGGAAGAAATGCTTGAAGAGCTACATAGTCGGCCGCTGCAACTCCCAAATGCATAAGGCCTCGAAAGCGAGCAACTAAATCCATACGTTTGCATTTAGGCTACTTGGTGCAACTTTGTAGTACTGAAAAATTTGAGCAAGAATTCTAAAAAAGGGAGATGTAGACTGAGCTTAAACAACTTTACATAAATGTAGAACGATCGAGCATCCCTTATGTCATATGCCCATTGCCTATCTTGAGGCTCCTCCACTCACTACCCAAGCACTACTCTTAGCACTTGGTGGACCAACCTCAGTTTCTCCTCATTCGGCACATATGGAACACTAGTACATGCATGTTCATTCACCTATGTCGTCCTCAACAACTAGTTAACTTTCCTTTCCTCAACATCTGGTGGATACGTATTATAGGGACGTACCTTCGTGTATTTTATCCCTCTTCCCAAGATAATAGTATTTGTTCTTGTTCTCTTCTCCTCAACATTGTTGTTTTGGGGGAAGTAAGGCTATCACCCTCTATTTAGGATGAAAACGAGCTCTTGTAAGCCTCATTTATCTCCCTTGAAATATAAGGATGGGAGGACTCACCTTAATTATTGGTTATGCTTCGACTAGCTACCATGAGTGATTATCAAAACAAAAAAACAAATGGGAAAGAACGGTTAAGTTGCAAGTGAAGAGTTTGGTAGAGTTTCCCTTAAGTTAGCAATATAAAGTGAGAAATGGACACCTAAGCCCCCCTTCATATAGATAAGCAAGGAGAGAAAGTGAACGGTTTCTCTACTCTCAGAGCACGAACCTACAAGGAGACATGTGCCAAATCTTAGCCATCTGCGTGCCTTACTCTTTCAGCTAAGGGCCTCGATTTATCCCTACATACGGATTTGTAACATGGCCTAACAACGGGTTATCCCATGCGTGCAGCTGTTCTTCATAGACCATTCATGCACGCTACATTTTCCAATGATAGCCATCATGATACATTAAGCAATATAATCGTTATGTTAATGAAATAGGAGCCTGACGTGTGGGAAAATGATTCGCTACCTAAGAACAGAATCGATCCCCTGTTCGGGGCACTAGCCTTAGTTCGCTCACATCACATGAACTATTCTCTTCGTGCCTTGAGTAATGACGAGAGTAAGGGGATATAAGTGTTGATACTTGATTCTCGCCTGAATTAAGGCTCATTAGGTGAAGCCCATCACATGGAGCAATGAGTGGTAACAGCAAGCTTACGTATTACATCTTAACCTTATCGTGGGCCTACGAGCTCATGCCAATGAAGAGTGTGAACCAATGACAAGTAAGCCTTTACTTTGTGACCTACCTTGCGAGTTAAATAACAACTGCCTAAGTTGGTCGATCCTTAACCTCGAGCTAGCATTCATTGACTTCTTGGCGCAAGTTTGGGGCTAAACTTGCCCCTACCAAGCACTAGCCAACTCCTTCCTGAACACTTGAGCCCAATTCTTGTCTTTAGCACTTATATTCCACTGTAACTCATTAATGAACATCTGACATCCATGGTACAATCAGTATGCCCGATACCTTTGCTCTTGTTAGATCACTGAGTTGTAAATATGGTGAATTGATCGACTACGAAATGCTGCCTGTAATGAAGTTTAGCTCTTACTGTAGAGTATACTATCTATAAGTAGCCAGTATGAGTGAATCCTTAATTACTATGTATCCAGATAATCCGCATAAAAGGCGCCAGATACCAAGCACCAACAAGTAAGCATGATTCTCTCACTCACTCTTTTCTGGCTTCTCATTCTCTAAGGCTTCTTCTTCTCTCTCTTCTTAGAGGGTAGAGGTTGAACCCATATCTTAGATAAGTATGGTTCATTAAGTCCTTAGTGCTCGTCCTCTTTTTTCTTGATCCTCCTTATTGATTTGACTATCGAAGAGCCTCCATGGCCTTGCCCATAAGGAGCATTTTGCAGGTATCGAAAAGTAGGGAGTAAAGCCTAAGCTCATTCGACTCCTATATCTTAGTTAGTCTCCTATGCGACCGACAAATATTTATCCGTTGATTAATAAACACATATATACAAAAGAAAAAAGATTGAAAATATAGATATACAAAGTGTAAGAGGGTAAATACCCATGTTTGCAAAGTGAAACTTACCTTTTTTTCTATTTATTATATCAAGCTCTAATTATGAAAATTAAAAAAGTGCGACCCCTATTTTAGTGCTTTTTCTAGTCAAATAATTTGTATTTGATTTATTTTAACAAATGCATAACCTATATTAATAATTTGGAATCGAAGAAAATGATATACAATAATAAGGATTTTGTAAGAGTCCATAAATCTTTTGGGTTTTTCTATTTGTTCTTCCAAACTTTCATTGATAGAGATTGGGCCTAGAAAGAGCTTGGTGATTGCCTTAAGTGGCTTGTAAAATAAATGGAGTGAGAAAAATGGTCAAGGGTTTTTAGGTAGGAACTTTTCGATATTTAAGTTAAATTAAAGGAGTTAGAAAGTAATTGCTATAGAGTAACAAGTAAGTAAGAGTGTGGGTGAAGGTAAACCATTCTCAATTAGGAAAGTGGATCTCCCATATTTAATGGCATGCTTTGACATCCTTAGGATGTAGCTAGAGATAGTTGAGGGTTGCATTTTATGAAAACTATTCCCACTTAAAGAGGTAGGAGCTTCATGGGTCGAGCTTAAACAACCTTGGCCCAAGTCTCTAGAGCTTTAAGGATCTAATTTTGGTCTAGTTTAGATCCAAGTTGACTACTTGGAATTGGTTGACAACGATCTAGTATGGCTAGGTTTGGCTTGAATCATACTAGAGACACTCGAGTTGTGGGGACTCGATCGTTATAGAAGGAGATCAAACAATGTTAAACGAGCTTGATAGGCATAAAAGGATATCACATTGAACTCAAAGAGTTTGGATTATGTTTTAAATAGGTTGGTATATCCAAAATAATTTATCAATACTATTTATTTATTCTTACACTTATGTGTGATAAAGGATTTCAATAGAGAACTTGAAATTGCATTATAAAATTGGACATGGATGATTTGTCCGCTTAATAGAAAAATCAGTCGATGATGAAAAAACCAAAAAACACATTTTTGGTTTTGTTTTTGAGTTTTGAAATCAGATACAAGGAAGCAGTGTGAAGGTTCTTTTCATTGGCCAAATCCCCCGTCCAATCCAGGTTCCTTGAAAAATCAACATCGAGCCGTTCTTTCGTTAATTCCTTCTCCCGTAAATGACCATCACTCCACTAAATCCCATCAAACACCATTTCAATAATATAATTATACAATTAATTAAATAATACATTTACTAACGAACATGGGAAAGAAAAACTCAAATTATTATTAAAAAAAACACCAAAACAAAGAAAGGCTTCTCTTTTCTCTCTCCGATCTCTTCGCATTTCACCATCTGTATTCTTTCTCCATCCTTGACTCGTTCTTACAACGGAAACGGAAAATAAACAACGCTCAATTTCAGTTTCAATGCGTTTTCATGATTTCTAGGGTTTCGGTTTCTCGTTCCAGGTTTCGATTTCTCTCTCTTGCGCTCTCTCTCTGCCCCCCTCTCTCTCTATCGGTTTGATATGCTGAGTCATGAGCGGAGACTGCGATTCGGTTCGATTCTCCAGCGATTTTACGGATTATGATCGGAGAAGAAGAAGAAAAAAGGATCCGCATTTCGACGACTAGTGTGAATTCGCTCACACGGTGGAAGAAATGGCAGCTTCTTCGCCTGCGAAATTTCTCTTTGGGTTCTTGGTCGTTTCCATCCTTCTCTGGTTGCTATTCATGTATGTACAATCTCATTTTCTTCTCCTAATGTTCAATTCAGTTCCTTCCTTTATAGGTAACTCAGTTGATTTTAGTGTTTGTTTCGGGTAATGTGGAAGATATCTATGGAAAGTTTGGGAATTTGGTTTTCTTTTTTGTTTTAGGAATGTTCAAACATGTGTTAGTTTCGGTAATGTATGTTCGAAGATTATGAGTGAATGTGTCTGGTTGACGGTGTTGCAGTGTAGTTTAGTATGCGCGGTGGGATGAGCTTTCTAATGGAAGTCTGTTATATATTAAGCTAGTGTTTTCAGGTAGACTTAAATGGTGAATTTGCCTATGTGTGGACATCTTGATGTGTTTAGGATAGATGAAGTGGAGTTGGATCAGCATCTGGCTGTTGTTAGAAAACATTTTCAAGTCAAATGGTTGGGGGGAAAGATAATTTTAAATTTGTTGATTTGTAGTAGCTTAATTGCTGCAGAGAACTTTAAAGGAATAGTGTGGTTGTTCAAGTATGTGGAAGTTGCTGCATATAATTCAATTTGTATCACATCAAAAGAACTGGAGGGAATTACCCAAAAAAAAAAAAAAGGAAGTTGAGGGCTTTGCAATTTGGTCTTTTTGAAAGTGGCTTAATTGCTACACACCATGAGTTAGTCTTGAAGTGGTTAAGCTGAGAACTTGACATATTCTTTTTGGGGCGAGTCTCATGCAAATTGCATGATGCGTTAAGTTCAAAATTGGTCAAAATCACTATTATGGCTACATATGTTGTATGAGTTAAACAATTGGGCCAATCCTATAGCGAAACCACTGTGTTAAGGAAGAGGCTGCATACCCTTTATTAACCACTCTAAAAGCATTAAAAAATTACTGGATTAGACATTCATGAGATGGTTTGAGGGAAGTTGAGTGCTGTATTCATTGAGGAAAGACAAGTAAATATAGCTTTATGACAATAAGTTAGATTGATGTGAATCATGAAAATTGAAGGAAACATGGAAGGAAACTCTAAATACATGCCTTATCTTGATGAAAAATTGATGGAGAGTTCTGATGTGTATTTTTTGTATTGTACCTTTCTTGATTTGTTCGAGTTAGGCATAAAGGTTAATATCATTTTTTGGTCTGTTGGATAGCATCTGTGTCTTGTGAAACAATAGGTTTTCAACTTTTAAGTTACTAATTGAATGTCCTTTAAGAGTATTCAATGGCAATTTGCATATCTTTATGATGGACTTTTGTCAGCCATCTATGGAAGTCAAGATTTTGGAAATTGAGTTCCAAAAAGGAACTTTTTCTTTCAGAATTAATCCTATAAGAATGATTTTGTGAATAGAATTACAATAACGATAACCTTTTAGATAATGTATAGTATCAATTTCACCCCAAAAAAGACATTACCCACTGCAATTTACCAATAACATAGGTCATGTACAAGAATCTAAATTTAATAACAGTCACAATAATTAAAAAATGCAAGATATTTCTGACAAAACACCCCCCCTCCATCCCAACACACCACCCCCCCCCCCCCCCCCCCCCCTCAAGCTGGCCTGTAGGTGCCTTTCATGGATGACTTGTTTACTAAATAGTCTAGCTGAGTCTTATGTGATTCCTTATAATATCAGCTATTTGCTTAGACATGGAGATATAATTTTTGTTGATTGTATCCTTTTCGACTTTTTCCTTGATAAAATGATTATCTATCTAAACATGCTTTGTTCAATTGTCATGGTGAATCTGAATTGGATCACCATCTCTGAACTCTAGCTCTTTTTTATCCATTAAGCTTCATAAATCCCATGGGTCAAAGATCTAAATTCCACTCCATACTACTTTTAGCAACCACATTTTCCATTTTACTTCTCCGCATCACTAAGTTACCTCCAACAGATGTACAATAGCTAGAAGTTGATCTTTGATCAGTTACACTTCCAGCCCAATCAGTGTTACTTGGATTCCCTTTAAAGTGCCTCTAGATCTTATTGACAACTTCAATGAGTTGTCTTCCAGATCAGTGCATGAATTGGTTGACTTTACTTATTTATTTATTTTTTTTGGGGTGGCAGGGGGGATAATTCAGTAATTCTCTTGAATAGAAATAAGAATATGTTCGAGAGAGTACAAGTGAGAAATGATTATTAAGGATTCCAGCTACACAACCGAGATAGAATATGAGCTAACTATAAATACAACATTCCAAATTCATTGTGCTAAAAAACTAGCATTCAAGGGGTGATTCCCTAATCTATGATCATCATGCTCCTTCTAAAGGTGGTAGATAGTGGCTGCAAAAGCTAGCTTCAAGTAGGAAACCCTTGGATTCTTTGAACCACGTGAGAAAACTTGGATTGTGTTTGTCTAAGTTGATAGCATGGGTACAGTGCCATATTTAACCTTCACCAATCTTGGACTTTAGAAGCATAGGAGCAATTTGAGAACAAATGTTCACAGGACTCATGTTCTTGGCACAAGAAGTAGCCATTTGAAGGAGTTAAGCCCCAAAGCACTAGTTAATCCATAGTAAGTTGCTTTCGTTGGATGACTAACTGAAGGATAAAGGTAAAGAGATGAATATGCACTTGGATCTTATACATTGAGTCTAAGGGACATTTGTGCTAGGATTTATTAAGCTAAGTTGGTGGAGAAGTCAGACTTAGTTTTGTTCCTCCAAATCAAAGAGTTAGGGGCTGAGGCTCTCTCCAAGGGCTAAGGCATTCAATCCCCTTTACTTCATCTCGAATATTATCTTTTGGCCAATCCCAAATTGAAGGCACCATGATTGGGCAATGCCTGGCATTAAGAAGAAGTCCAGTACTCTTAATTTGGTGTGTAATGAACCAATGACGAAGTGGTCCAATAGGATGCTAATCATTAAACTTTAGGGTATTGGCATTCCCATTGCCACATTTCCAAGTCACAAGGGGTTGAAACAATTGTCTAAGACCTAAAATCTTCCTTATGAGTGCAGATTGTACATGAAAAAACTGAAGGCTTTTGAAAGTGTAGCTTCTTAAGAGTGCAGATTGTACCAATTCACCTAAAGGCTCCCATCATGGATAGCTTAACCACCTAACATGCTTGAGTAGTGTGACCTTGTTTCACATTATGGGGTCAATGATCCCAAGTCTGTCTTCATTCTAGGCTTACAAACTCTATCTACACCAAGCAACTTTGGTTGTTGTAAAACCTCCTTCCCTACCATTTAATGGGACCCTCAAATATTTTATAGGCAATTGTCCAACACTAAAGCCAAGGAGTTGAATAAATTTAGTCTTCTAACTACGTCCATCCCTAAAGGAAAAAAAACAATACTCTTGATGGGTTTGGCCATTAAGCTTGATAGCCTCTCTGACTCTTCAAGTGCCTTCTTTATTAGTGGAAGGGACTCTAAGTTAGCTGCTGAGAAGATCATGAAATTATTTTCTAATACTTAAAGTGGAAGGGATTTCAAGTGCCTCCTTTTTTTTTTTTTGGATAAGTTAGGTTAGTGGCCTTTTGTTTCATGATACAAGAGAAAACTTCCACTACAAGCACAAATTAAAAAGAAATTGTATCTCCTTAAATAATCCCACTAGCATGGGGTAAAAACCCACCTGATTTGCCATTAAAATTGATAAGAAATCTTGGTGAAGTTAGTCAAAAATTGCATAATCCAATTCACTAGACGAAGGGGTAAGTTCATTGCATTAAGAATGTCTTCAAGGTAACCCAATCAACCACATCATATGCTCTTCTGATATCCACTTTAAGGACTGCTCTTGTAGCTCCCAAATGCTAAAGAAGTTCTTGGAAGAGGGGAATAGTATCCTAAATTATCAAATTCTTAAGAAAGGTAACTTGCGCCTTCCTATAAAGGTGGCCAAGCAAATTTTCAAGCGATTTGCCAAGACTCTTGAGATACATTTATAGAGAGTGTTGCAGCAAGAGATTGGTCCAAAGTTGTTTATGATGAGGGATTGGGTACCTTCGGAGGAAGAGAAATCAGATTGGAGTTCAATAGCTTGAGCAAGTAGCCTAAATTGAAAGAATCTTTTAGAGCTACAAGGACATCCTCCCCCACAATATCCCGTTTACTTTCGAAGAAGTCCACATTAAAGTCATGAGGCCCAGGGGCTTTATGGTTGCGAAGTCAAAGATGGCCTCTTTTATCTCCTTCTTCAAAACTTTCTAGCTAAAGCTTTAACTTGTCCATTGAGCTGAGTTTGCAAAACATGAGATATGGAAGTTTCATTATGAACCACTCTATTATGGGAACCAAACAACTTTTAAATGTGATCTAACAAGGGCTCTTTGACTTCATTAGGAGCAGAAACCATGGCGCCATCTTCCTTAGTCAAGGTCACTGTAGCATTCAGACAGTTCCTTTGTTTGATGTCATTGAAGAAGTACAATTCCTGTCTCCCAAGTTTAACCATTTGATTCTTCTTTTCTGCCTCAAAAAATTCTCTTCCATAGCACTAGGGGTATAGAACTTGCTGAATATATCGTTTTGAAGCACTAAACATTTCTCCCTAGGAGTGGCTTGAATGTTTGCTTGTTGAACATGTAGTGGCTCTTCTCCACACAGCATTAGAGCACTGGTGACAATTTTGAAACTCCACTATTAAACACCTTCAGTTCAGCCTTAAGTAACTTTAGTTTTGAAGTCTAAGCAAACATAAGAAAGCCTTGACCTGGGGGTTCGCCAAATTCTCTGAAGGAGGTTGTTTGACTGGCACCTTCTCTTTGTGATAGATATATCAACCTTCCCACAAGCTGCATCTCCTGGTCTTGAATGGCAGCCTCTCCTATATATAATAGATGTATCAACCTCTTTGAAATATAAGCAGACCTTTTTTTTGGGGGTAAATTCTGAATTTTTTTTTAAAATTTTATTTTTATTCATAGACTAGAATTACAAGGACAGTGTATTTGCACGGTACAAAACAAGATAGAATCACATTGAAAAACCTAAAAGATTGATCAAAGCACTAAGGAAGAAGAGGATCATAGGATTGATAAATTGACTATAAATTCACAAAAGTGTTCTGTCTTTTACAAAGAAAAAAGAAAAAAGAAAAAAAACTGAATGGCCTAGAATCTCTTCAAAAGATTGAGCTTGCACCCATCCTACATTCATTTCTGTCCTTCCATAAATAATAACAAACAACAGTAATGTCCTTGTAAGCTGGCCTTTGGGGTGTGGCTGGTACAGATAAAAAGAAGTTATGAAGAGACAGGTAGTGAGGAGTAAGGAAAAGGTGTTTTTGAGGGCTTCGTTTTGGTGTACGAAGTTATGAAAACTTTAGTGAGGATGCCAGCTGAGGAAGAAGCTGGTGTTAATGAATTCAAAGTCCACTGAAGGTGGTCTTGATATCGTCTCAACTAATTGAATAATAAGTGCAGCTAGGGGATCTAAGTGAGGCTTTATGGTCAGTTCTTCTTTGACTTTCAACTCCCCTTAACTTGGAATCTTAGGAAAAAAATGGTTAATGTCACGATAAATGCAGTTTAAATTAGAAAAAATGGTTTGATATGAAGAACCTTTGGTTGGTTTGCTGTTGTAGACTTAAAGCTTACGAAATCTTAATACAGCCTATACATATAATAGGTGGAAGGCCCCCATTTGCAATTATGACCTTTTATTTCTAGAACAAGGATGATATTGAAGAGAACAGAATTCTATAAGAGGTCATATGATCAGAGGCTCCTAAAATTCTCATCTATGGAGCTGTATTATGACTGCAAATTAGAGCAAGAGAATCTGCTGGATGAGAGGCACTATTCAAGCTTCATGCGTATGCCTTGCTGGTTTTCCATGGAGTTTCCAATAGTTCTCCCTAGCATGATGAGGGATTTACAATAATTGCACCATACCTTGGGCTTGTTACTGCTTTTTGTAGCCTTATTATCCACTACTTGTGTGACCAAAGCTGAGCTTTCCATTGAAGTTATGGTTATAGTCCTCCAGAGCATCACCTATCTTTGGCTCTCCTCCCCTAACCTCAGCAAAGACTTTGCTGATGGATGGAAGTGGCTTTTGGCTTATGATTTTTCCTTTGAAGTCAACATTTAGGCTAGCTAAACTTATATATTCAGCTATCTTCAGTCAACTTCCAGTAATGTTACCATCCTTGCTTGACTCCTTTTGTGGTCATTGAAGAGATCTAGGTCTTATCATAGCCTTTTCAGGTTGAAATATTTAGTGATGCTGTCATCCCCTTGTTGAAGCTCTCTGTTAGTGTCAACTCATATATTTGGGATTGGTTCTTCAGTTTGGAATACTTTTGGGTATCATTGTTCCATAGATCCTTAGCTATCCTGTGGCATGGACAATTGGAACTGATTTCTTCTTCCATATTGTACACCAACATGTTGTCACCATGGAATTTTTAACATCCCACAATGCAAAAAGTGGGATTTTTTCATTTGGAGCTTATTTATCTTAGTTAGATAGCATATCTTTCGTCTACAACAGATGTACATACGGATTGAATGGGACTGGTGGAAGAAATTTTTGCCATTCAAATTGATGCTGATTTGAATTAATGGGAGTCATTGGGTGGTGTAAGTTTCTCTGAGGAGAAATTTGGAATGTTTTCAGGAGAGGAGTAAGATCTAGTCCTAAAGCTTTTACTAATACCAAAGTTTAAATATTTTTCTGATACATTGTTTTTCTTTTTCTATCTAAATTAAGTTTAAGAACGAGACACATAATTTTAAGGAAAGAAAATGGTATTCCTTAACACTACCTAACTTTACTTACCTCAATCTACAAACAACATTTGCTACAATCTCTGTCTTCTCTATCAATACAACTCAATTCTTTATCCCCGTTGTTGCTGCCTCTTTGGATCCGACAGGTTGGACATTAGGACAATGGTTAATGCAAAATGCTCCTGACAAGACCTAATAGCTCCTACAAGCTGATAGAGAAGAAGTATGCTAGAATGAGCTATACAACTCACTCACTCTTGATTTATACTCCTAAGACCCCTAATTTACTTGCAGCATGGCATCAACATTTGACCAGCCTTAACACTACTTGGTAACACCTCCACAAAGCAGTTGCAGGGCCAACTTTTGACAATTATCTGAAAGAAGCTTTGTTCTGGTGGTGGCTTTATATAATTTTCTTGAAAGGAAGCTGCTTTTCTTTGTTGTATTTTTAAATAACAAAGTTGCAGTTTATTCTTTTATGCTTTGCCATTTGATATGCAGTTCATTCTTTTATGCTTTGCCATGTGATATGTAGTTTATTTTTCCTTCTTTCATATTCTTTGTTTTCCCTTTTCTATTCAGGTTTGCTTCTCGGCTGGCTGCTTGGCTCCTAAGCCGTATCATGGGAGCTTCTGTTGCATTTCGAGTTGTTGGATGGAAATGTTTGCGGGATATAGTGATCAAGTTTAAGAAGGTCTGTTTTTCTTTTTCTTGACTTGCTAATTGCTAGTGCAGTGGAAAATCTAGTTCTCTGTCTGTAATTCTGCTCCTTTTTATGTTTTAAGCTCTGTGATCTGGAGAGCTAGCAATCTAAAGTGGGGTTTTCCTTTGGTTTGTCACAGGGTCCAATTGAATCTGTTTCTGTTGGAGAAATAAAAGTTAGTCTGAGGCAGTCCTTGGTTAAACTTGGTGCTGGTTTTTTCTCTAGGGACCCTAAGCTGCAGGTGCTGATATGTGACTTGGAGGTAGTAATTAGGCCTTCCAATAAAAGCAAACAGAAGGCTAAACGTCGTAGTAGAGCCCGCAGTACTTCAGGAAGAGGAAAATGGATGGTTGTAGCCAACATGGCAAGGTTTTTGTCTGTTTCTATAACAGATTTGCTTGTGAAGGTGAGTTAAACTTCAGAGCTATTTTTATTCCTATATACCTTGAGAAGATTTTTAGATATTCTCTCTCCACCTGTTGTTGAAGATGTTGTATGCAACCATGCTCCACCTTGATAGCACAGGCCTTTGGTGAAAAATGTAAATAGTTAAGTTTAAACTTTAGCAAGCATGCAAGTTATTGATGCTCTTTTTTGCTTCCTATCTTAACATGTTTCCTCAATGTGCTTCATTATGACTTCTTTGAGTGGGTTACTAGTTTTCTTGGTTAAGATGAGTTTTTCTTTTTTCATTATGAAAAGAAAGCCGATACAAAAGGGAAGCATGCTGACAACCTACAAGATTGAAAAAGGCATCAAACAACAAAAAGGATGTTTAGGTTGATAAAATGGCCCTAAAGCTTGAAAGAGTTTCCAGAAATGATCGTGTACAATAAGAAACTAGGGGAAGTACACAATATACAGAAAATATAAAATTATAAATGGCATGAGAGGACAGTCTTTAAGATTGTAGTATAACTGAAAGAGGTTTTATGCTATAACATCACTTTATGTGTGGATTTTGGGAGCAAAAGCATGGCAAACTGCAGAAGCTATTCATCTATATCTTGCTTTTGTTGATAGCTTACTAAGCCTTGTTCTAATATAGGCTTCTTGATGTAGTCATGCAAAACTGTAGGAAAGTCATTTAGATATTGTTATATAACATTCCATCTAGATTTATTATTGTTAGGAATGTTCTTATCTTTCAAAGTTTATTTTGGATTAGTTCAGTTAATATATTGATGAAGAAGGAATGTGCCGGAGTTTTGCCCACCAGAGTTTTGGCATTTACACTGCAAAAAGGAGCGAAAAGGCAAAAACTAGAGAAACAATTAAGCACAATCTCAACTAGAAGTAAACAGTAAACTGATAGCCTCCCAAACATAAGAGTTACATTCCCCAAAAAGATAGGTCTAGAGGTCTTTTGGTACTCAAAACTTTCCTGGAAACAATAATTTTCCAAAGAAAACACTGGAGACTGATGTCTTCATAGGTTCTTTTGATCCATACATAGTAAATGGCTGCTGCTCTTGCCTTCTTAGTTACCATATTCATCCCGTTGATTTTCTTTCAAAAGATGGAATTCAAGTCCTTTGTATTATCTAAGAGAGTAGGTGACCACTTAAGTTTGCCTACCACTTTCAACAATATGTTTCTTGCTGAAGTATAAGAGAAGAAGAGGTGTTAATGGGTCTCTTCATGATCAGAACAAAACAAATAGTCAATTCTGGAGACAACGTTCCATCTCAGTAACTTGTCTAGGGTGGTGAGCTCTTGCTGGGCCACCAACAAAAGAATGAAAGCATGCCTAGGTACACAACCTTTATCCCACACCAAGGAAAACCATGGCACTGTGGACTGCACTGCACTTAGCAACTGATAAGCTTCCTTTATAGAAAAGGTAGAAGAGGAGATGTATTTCCATATCAAAGTGTCTTTTGAAGAGATGTTGGGGAGGAAAGAGGAAGGGAGATCATGGCACAAGTCTTCCTGAACGCCACCTTCAGGCCGTTGCTAGCAATTTTGATGAATAAGTGAGGCAAGTCTCATGTCTTTGGGTCAGCTTCATGCATAGATCCTCCTCTCCCCAAACCACTTTTTTGGGGTGCCAAAAATCATACCACAAAGATTGAGATATCACCATCTATTTTCTTGGCAAGTGTACCTTGCACTTTTTCTTTTAGGATTTTCTTCCAACTCCATGAAGCAGCACTTGGGATTTCCCATTCCAAAAGTTCCTTCCTTTTAGGAGTTGCACACGATCCAGATTGTCCCTTTATGGCTCAAATCCAACTATTTTCTACTTAGGCCCAAATCACATCAATTGTTAACTCCCTTACTCTTTTTCTCCAGTGTGGCCATTAAGCCAATAACACCCATTGCTCATTTCTTAACAGATTAAGAGGGTAGCCAATAATATTCAACATCTAAGAAAGTAGTTCATAAAATTCTACATCCAAGAGGATAATTCATGAAAGATTTAATTGAGTGCTATTATTAGTACCTTGTTCTACAATTGAAGGTGGATCCTCACATGTAGGCTATAAATGAGCTGAGTTGCTCGTGAACTACTTGAGTTAGGCTTGGTTTGAGTTTTATTAATAAAGGAGTTGAGCTTAAGCTTAAGTTTAAACTTAAAATAAAATTCGTTTAACTAAACAAACTGAACTCGAGCTCTAAATTTAAGCTCGAGAGTAAACTTGTTTATATTGTTAATGAGTTGGTATGTGAGTAGGCTTATTTATATTGTTAATGAGTTAGTTTTAGTAAGCAGACTTATAAACAAGCTTACCTATAAGCTGATAAGTTTGTGAGTCTATATTATAGTAATAATATTATAATGGTTTTTATTTTTCTGTAGTGTATATTTTTCTAATTCATATATTTTTAATCTTGTATATTTTAATAATCTTTTAATTATACTTATTTTATACTTGTATATCCTCATGTAATAGTTTTACGATTTAGAATTTATGTTTATAATTTGTTTGATATTGCATAAGTCAAGTTTCATATAAAACATGCATATTCTAAATGGGTAAATAAGAGTCATCAACAATGATTAATTATGTGTATTTTGATTGATTTATTTTGTTTGACAATTCCATGTGAGAGAAATAACCACAATTAGCTTATCTATAATGATGATGATGTATTATTGGGTCAATTGCAGTGTGATTTTGTACATATGCAACCCTTTATTGTTAATTCACAAATTTGCACTTGAAATCATAAAATTTTGAAGTAATTTCATTATAAAGAAAAAGATAAAATGACAGATTTTTTAATTTTGTATAAATTTCAAGCTTTCATTTAAGCTTGGGCTCATTTATGTAAAGGAGCTCGAGTTTGAGCTTAAGCTTAAACTCGTTTAGGCTCGTTAATCTAAATGAGTTTGAGCTTAGGATTATTTAAATAAAGAAGCTTGCGTTTACGTTTGTTTAGATATACAAGCTAAGCTTGTTAAGCCTTAGAATCTTTAATGAGCTCGAGTTCAAGTCTCTAATTTTCAATTCCCATAAAAGCTTGGCTCGAACTCGAACTCGACAATTTTTAAATGTGCAAAGCTTGAGTTTTCAAAAGCTCAGCTTAGTTTGACTCATTTACAGTTCTACTTATATACCACCCCAATAGATGTGAGGTCTGCATGGTGATCTCTTGTACTCCTTATGTAGCCTATCCATATGTGCTGGAAATGTTCTCCTACTTTGTACCAAATTTTCTTTTTAACATTTCTTTTGTGGAAATTCTTCCATTGTGGGAATTTAATTCTCAACTTCATTGCCATTAAGGCTTTTCACATCATTGCCTCCATTGCAAGGTGCCATTTCCCCTCTATTATTGAAGCAGGGATGCTGGTGTGTTTCCTGAAGGTTCTGTTTCCACCATAGCATTTGAAGTGTCTTCCACCTGTGAGGTTAGTGTAAAGTCGGGTTCACTCAGCACTGTTAAAGTCGTTCTCCCTTGCTTACCTATGGTTGATACCACAGTTTTAAGCTTGCTAAGAGAGAACCCAAAGATCTCATAGAAGGAAAATTTCTGGGAATAAAACACTCTGCATTGACTTTAGGGCCAAATCTTTTTTGTTTACAACAACAGGGTGGTTGAACTACTTACAAATACTGTCCACTACTGCACATAACTAACTCCACTGCACCAACATAACTGATCACAGCACCACATCAGCCATGACCCTATCAGATGCCACCCAGACCAAACGACAGAGATTGACTAAGTCAACAGGGAAACACACATAATACAACATGCACACACACATAATACAGTCATGAATGCATGTGGCTGAGGGGAGTAACATTTTGCTTGAGTGGGAGCTCTCACACGGAATAGATTCATTCTTTCTTCCATGTTAGCTGTCTGCTTTGGAGGCTAAATACTGCATCTCTTATTGCCTTCATTATCAGAATCAAATATATTCACTGATGATAGAATAGGGGATCGTTTCAACCTCTCCCCACCTCTTGTCTACTTGCCTTTATCCTCCTCACAGGATCTTTGCTGTTTGATAACTGTGTCTGTTCCTTTGTCTCCTAGGCTACTACATCTGTTAACCTGCTTGGTTGCGATTTATCATGCATCTTCTTACCATCCATAAACCGATCATTTTTCTTTTGTTCATGCAATTCCTTGGGAGCAACAACCATTCTTTACCACTTCCTTCACCTTGGTTCACCTCTCCTTTTGTGCTTTTGCTACAAGAGTGGACAAAACTTCATCTAATATATTGCTCAAGAAGACATTGTTATTCAGTGAAGACGGGAGATCCATTACTACTGGTGCATCTTATCCATATCTCTGAAGAGAATCTGTGATCTTGGACAATTTCCACACCAACTCTAGCATGGTTCGGGAGATCTCCCTTCTTTATGGCCATGTCCATTTGTGATGAGTGTCCAATCCACTTGCTAAATTAATTCCTTTTAGTATTCTAAACTAATGAAGGATTTCAGATAAGTAGGCTCAAATGGGGCTTTCTCTGCTTGTCTTTGTGCAAAGATGTCCTTGTTCCCCATGATTAAATCACAAGTCTGATAGCATCAGGTGCAAGTGTAGCAGGTGGAAGAAATGCACTAGTTGATAACTGCACTCGTAATCCTTGTATTTATTCTTATTAATACAATTCTTATGTACCAAAAAAAAAAAAGACACCTTCTTTTGCCACTTCAGGTGGTGGGATGAACACTATTTTGTCTTTTTAAATATTAGAAGGATATTAGTCAAGTTAAAAATAATTTGTGGGCCCTTGTTGACTAGGGAATGTTTGGGTGTCTTGTTTTGCTTTTATCCTGGGTATCATCTTTAACCTTTATTTGGACTTTTGCATTTTACTATTCTTAGGAAAAGTAACGTGCTTTTTAAGGAGCATATGTCTTGAGATCTCTGTGGTCCACTCCTTGAGGTAGTTTGTGGCGTAGCCTGTTTCCTTCCAATATGTAGCTTGAATGCTTGATTTTTGTCAGACTAGCCGGCTAAGCTGATCACCGAGTCCACTGCTGTTTCTGAAAGGCTGTTTCTGGTACAAAACCATGCATTGATAAACTTGTGGAGTATAGTAGAAATGGTGGTTAGAAGTGGCATGGTTAGTGTGAATCTGTGTATGGGTAAGATGGTGTATGGACAAGGAAGTCTTTATTTATCTTTATCCAGTTCACAAAAATGTTTGAAAGCATTGAAATTACTTTTGATACATGAAACTATGCATATTCTTATATTTGTGCTTGGGGCAATGACACAGCTAGTGAGGTTACCAGGGTGTGTCTATTGCTGGTTGTAAACTATTTCCAAACTATGCATTTTCTCCCCTTTTTAATAAATTAAGAAGAAAAAAAGGAAAAAAAATTGCCTTACCAATAAAACTATGCATGTTCTATTGCATACTTCAACCACACTTGAAAGAATCTTGAGCCTATAGCTTACGTAGCATTAAAACATATTGGACATCTTGCCTAAATTCCTTACCTTGTTGTATAGAAGAGCCTAGTTGATCACTAACTTTTCCAAATTGATATTTACACTGGGTTGGAAGAAAATTCTAGAGGAGCTGATAAGATTTATATTGGGGCCGACAAACCGGAAATGCTGCTTGGTTATTCAAATTTTAAAATCGAAAATACATGATTCTGACTATCTCTGAGAAATGGAAAACCAAAGCAAATCCGCTTTATATGTCCACATTACCATATAGCTTATATGTAGTTGATTTGTAATTGCTTGCCTAATGGCTTTTCGACTGCTGTGCAGGACACAGACATGCTGATGTGTTCCTTAGTGAGGAATTGAACATTTTAAAGTGTGATCTTCAGATGCTTTAGTAATCAGTTGACTTTGTTCAATCTAAAATTAAACCTGAAATACTTGAAAAGGAGGATAGTAAAGTCTTAGGCTAGTTCTTTTTACTTCCAGGCTAGTCATGGGACATAGTAGATGATATATATCGAAAATATATAATTGTTACTGCTCATTTTGTAACCTGCCCTTTGTATCATACTATCTTTATACTGATGCATGATATTTGGTCTGTTTACTATTGGATTTATGTACAGCTTCAATTTATTTGGTTTTGGATATGTTATGATTATTTCTTGCAATATTACAGACTCCCAAAGTGACAGCTGAGGTTAAGGATCTTAATTTGAACATATCCAAAGATGGTGGTACTAGGCCTAACTTATTTGTCAAGCTACATGTAGCACCAATCATTATTCACTTGGGTGAACCAAGAATTAGCTGTGATCAGTCCTCTACTGTAGACAGCGAAGGATGTGCTGCTTCTTCCGGCCAGGGAATTGTCACTGTTGTGGACAGGTCAACTGCTCCTTTTATTTGCGAAGAGTTGCTTGTATCCTGTGAATTTGGTCATGATAGGTACCTTTCCTTTCCTTTTTGTTTCCTTCCCCTCTGCCTTCTGCAACCTGGAAATATAGTCTGATCTTCTCCTATACATAAGAACGATCAACATGTACTAGATGTGTCAAACTTGTGCTATTTCTTCTTGTGGGTTTGTGGTGCTATATGAGATTTACACCCTGGAAACAAGTGATGCAACTCTTTCTGGCTTTGATTTTATTGTTTTTCTCTATTTCTCATGTTTTTATATTTTGCTTTGTTTGAACATAGGGAATTGGGTGTCGTTGCCAAGAATTTGGAAGTAAATAGTGGAGAAGTCATGGTTAACTTAAATGAGGCAATTTTTTTGAAGGAAAGCTCATCAAACACTTTCTCCCAGGCAGATGTTTCACCCAGCCTTGACGCCTTACCTGCTGAAAAGCCACGTAATAAAGAAACAAAATTTGCAGCGCTCACAAAGTATGCCAAAATGTTCCCAGATAAGGTTAGTGATATTCTTGCTGTATAAGTTAAATATCGTGCACTTGTTTATCTGTGTACATTATCATCTGTTGTTGAAGTGGTGCTACTCTATAATAGAGATGCTCAGAAGTGGTTGAGTTTGTGTTTGGATCTAGTGGTTTGGATATGTATGTGCAAAATTTTCTACTGGCTTAAGAAGGATAGATCTTGGATGCTTAATCTGGATTCACTGTACTTGTAATTTTTATATTCCACCCAAAGTTAGGGCCTTAGGCTCTTGAAAAGTCCACAACATTGCCTGAGAAAATAAAAGGAAATGGGAAAATTACCAAAACATAATGTGCGTTTTGGCACTTTTGCAAACTCATGTTATGTGTTTTGGCACTTTTAACAAACTCATGACTTATGTTTCCTCACCATTTGTTAATGTCAGTTAAGGGATGTGTGTTAGCTTTTGATTGATGTGAAATAATTAGTTTAATAACTAATATTATTTAATAAAATTAATCAAATAATGTAATACAAAATAATAAAAAATTATGAAAATTATTAAAAAGAGGGAGGAAAGAGAAAAAAAAAGAACCAAACAATAGGAAAAAAAGTTTGGGGGGAGGGGGGGTGGTGGTGGTGGTGGTGGTTGAATCTTAGCTCTCTTTCTGGCTACCCCTGGCCACTCTCAGGCCTTGGGATGGTCAAAAAGCCATGAAAATGTCTTGTAGGTCATACAACTTACTTTGGGTATTTAGGAGCATGACTAACCTAGGGTATTGGGTGGCCATACCTAAAATTAAAAGTGGGGAAATAAAAAAGAGAAGACAAATGATTTGAAAACATGATGGACGGCTGTTAGGTTTTCTCTTGCATAACCCTTTTTTCAATTTTACGTTTTCATAGCCCTCCAAAAGTGGGCTTATGTTTTTCTTATAAAGCACCGAAACATAGATCATGTTTATAGTTTTTCTGAAAGAATTTTTTTCTATATAGCTCGTTAATAGATTTTGTTATCACTACCAATTAATCTATCCAAAGAATGGATTCCCCAAGTAGTTACTCGTTATCTTTGAGGGTCTCATCTTTTGTCATCCTTTTCTGGCACCAATTTTAAAACTTAAATATGAGATGCCAAAAAGATAAAATACAGAGTCCTTATATCCTCTGCACAACACAAAATATCGAAGATATCCCCATAGAGTAGTTTTTGTTACCTTAATTGCCTGCTCCCTTTGCTATAGTAGTAATTCCATTGTAGCCTTATTACTTATGAAAAGTGCTATTACGGCGTTTAGTTGTATTTTACATCCTTAATGGCAATTTCAGAAGGAATTCATACTACAAAAAATATTGAATAGCTATTTATTACTATAAACTATAAATGGCAATTCAATGTTGTAGTTGATTTTTTCTCCAAAATGCCCTAATTAAAATCAAAATCAATAAATGTCAAGCTTATTACAATTGTATTCTATTCCTCCATAATGGCTAGAACAATACAGAATTTTATTCCATTTGATGAAATAAACAGGCTGTAAAATTTTAATTTATTGAATGATTAGTCAAAATATTATTTTTCTTGTAAATGAGCTCTTCTGAAATGCGTGCACAGGAATAGCTTGTATTCATTGATGCTTATATTGCTAAGAATATCATATGTGCACCCTTTTGTTTTTTGGTGCTTTAATTGGTAGTGGTTCTTTTTTTCGTCATCTTCTTTTCTTTTTTGGTTCTTTTCAAGGCTTCACTTGTGTTTAAGTATGAAGGTAGTCCCTGTTCTTCTTTTTATACATATTGATATTAATAAAAAATCTCTTAACTTACAGGGAAAATAGGGGAAAACTACAACTGATTTGGTGCTTTTACAAATTTACAATCAACTTCTATTTTTTATTTTTATAAATGCATGACCTATGTTCTTCTCCATTTGGCAATTGTTAAATGCTATGTTGAATCTCATGTGATATGCACCTGACCCCAAAAAACCTCCAAATCATGCACACAAATTAGAAAACCTAAATCAATGAACCCTGAATCCCTCTCTTTTGTTTGTTTTGGAGCTTCTTTGCCCAGGACTTGAAAATCAAGGAGAGGAGTTGGAGTATTTGATGCAGAGTTTTGTGAGAGTTTATGCATGATTTGGGTCTTCTTTTGGGCCATTTGTGTCTTGTGTTGGGTTTTTAACATATCAGTTGACAATGACATGATGGAGAAGAAAACTGGTCATGGCTTTGTAAGTTGAAAAACAAAAAAAAATTGGACGTTAATTGTAGAAGTGCCAAAACACTGGGCCATGTCTTTTTCCTCCACACATTCCCCCCTCCTCTTAAAAAACTTTAGAAACAACTCTTCTCTAGACATTTCATTTAAAATAGACAAGATACAAGTCAGATATACACAAGAATGTCAATTCAGGTTGACCCTAATAATAAGATATGAGAAAAGATAACCTAAGTCGATGTGTTAGCTCTTCTATAATTGAGATGTTTTGCATAAGACAATGATTTTACTTAATCTCTAAATTATTTATTCACCATATCTTCCTAGATATGAGCAGCAAATTGTCTGCCGCTTCAAGAAAGATATCTTTATACAGCCTCATTTATTTACACTGAAGCTAGCTGTATGGAACAGAGAAATACAGAAAATTCATTGACTGCTTAGCCTTATTGACTGCAGGCAAATTTAGATAAAATATAGTATACAAGCAAGGGCAATTTATGTTTTATAACTGTGGTTTTGCAAGCATTTTGTGAATTTTGGGCTCTTGGCTTGATTGAAGGTACGTGTCTTGTATGATCCTGGAAAGCAATAGGTAGCCATTAATACAGACACATTCTTTTACTATATTCATTAATTGGGGAAAAGACTGAAAACTTACCCCCAAAAGACACTGTACTGTTGAGTGCTGAGCATGATCTGTCATTTGCCTTTCCATAGGGAACTTATGAAACATTCTTTGTCCTCTAGTTATGTTGAATAATTTATTGGGGTCTTATTTGTATCTTGATTTATTTGCTGCCTCTTCCATGACTTCCACGGTGAAAGTTGATATATTCACTTATTATGCACTGTATACCTGGGTGAAAACTTGATGGTCAAATTTGTCGTAACTGGAAAGAACTTCTGTTTTTTTACAGGTTTGCTTTATTTTACCGAAACTTGATGTAGAGTTCAACCATAGAGAGCATGATCTTTTTGTGGAGAATAATATCATGGGCATTCAGTTGAGATGCTTGAAATCACACTCCAGTGAAGATGTTGGAGAAAGTACACGTCTTGATATCCAAATGGATTTCAGTGAAATACATGTATCTATGCTAACCATCATCTGGTTTTTGATTCTTTTTTTTTTCCTCTGTATCAAAAGAAGGAAACAGAAATTTCAAAATGGCTTTCTGGCAAAAATAGATTGGAGAAAAGTTGAATATCTATTTGTGAATCAAACAAAAGGTTTTTGAGAAATAAAAAGAACAGGAATCATAATGGTGTGTTCGGGAAAAAAAGTTTTCAATAAGTTTTCTGGCAAAAGCTGATGTAAAGCAAAAAATAGGAATCGAAACGATGGGTTTCTTAGTTGAATGGAAACAATCGTGTTCATCTTACCTTTTCGTAGTTTGTTGATATGATCTTTTTCTGTTGTTTCAGCTGCTTAGAGAATCAGGCACCTCTGTTGTGGAAATTCTGAAGGTTGATGTTGTATCATTTGTATACATTCCTGTCGAGGTGAGTGGTGCTTTGGAATAGTTAGAGGTCTTATAAATATGGTACGGTTTGCTTTGGAATAGTCAGAGGTCTTATTAATATGGTATGGTTAGATCTATGGTGTGAATTCTTGCAGTAACATCTTATTTTATTGGCTTATGCATAATGAAACTGATGCAATATGATGATATAAATAACTACATTGTTGCCAGTGGACCTTTTATATTAAGTGTCTCCATGGTGGTTGAACTGGATTGCATGTTAGGCTCTTGAGAGAACAACAAAATGATCTCCATTAGGCTCACTAGAAGGTGAGGATGGGCAAGGCTAGATTCTTCCAATTCTATTGACTATCCATAAATAGGAACATAAAAGTTGTAAGTCCGTGCAAGAGATTTACCTTCTGAAGTTGACCAAAACTTAAAGTATCCCTAAAGACCTGACTTTTAAGCTCAAGCTGTTCTTATGGAATGGAAATGATGAAGCAAAAGCGGCAGGTAAAGTGGTGCCGGAGGATGTTTCTAAACCAAGAAAGAGAGGGGATTGGGGATTTTGGGTTTGACGCTTTTGAACAAAGGTAGCCAACTCAAGCATATATGGTGCTTATGCAACAAGGGTGAATCACCATGGCATACTGGGTCAATTTGAGTTTCTAAATGGATGATGAATTGTTAAGGATACCTGGACAAACTTCTTGGTCTTGATTAAAAATTCTTCAAACTAGACCCTTGCATGTCTTTGTGAGGTAGGAAGTATGGCCTTAATACATCCCTTTAGTATGATGATCAGCATCCTATGGTTCCCTTGGTAGAGTGGATTGGTGAGAGAGCTATATACATACATATTTTGGTTGCCAGAGAGAATGCAGTTCACAATCTGGGTTTTCTAGGATATATAATTCTCAATCTGGGTTGCTATAAGGCAATGCGTCTTTGCTCCATTTTTAATAGAGAAAGCTGGGAGTGGCTGCAGGGTGGTTTCTGGGAGGATTATGAGTAGGTTTTGAGGGTGGATTGCTATAAGGAAATCTGTCTTCGCTCCATTTTTAATAGAGAAAGCTGGGATTGGCTGCAGGGTGGTTTCTGGGAGGACTATGAGTAGGTGTTGAGGGTGTGTTGGCTCCCGAAGTTACACAAATGGATAAATTGGTTTGATAATACTATCCCTCTAAAGATCTGTCCATTAAGGAGTCCTACACTTTTTTAAGGGTACAGCAACACTTTTAGGCATGCTCTTATATTATGGTTGGCAGCTCAAGAGAAACTCCTAACTATTTGGACAAACTGGAGCATTGGGAACCAATGCCTCATATAAGGAGGAAGAATCTCATACATATGGCAGAGCATCTCTCTCCAGCTCTTGCCATCTTGCTACCCTAGAGCAAATATTCCAGACCAACTTGTATGGAAGAACCAACCAGCAAAGGGCTTTTCAATTCGTGAAGCTTATAACTCTATACGACATCATAATATAAGGTGTAGTGGGCTAAGGTTGTGTGGAACAAAACAAACATGCCAAGACACTCTTTCATCATGTGGGTAGCTTTTTGAGAAAGGTTGTATACTCAAAATAAGCTGTTGAGCTGGGGAATAGTTTCTACAAATTGCTGCCTACTATGCAATAATGACGAGGATAGTAAACTCAAAAGAAAGAAAGAAAGAGAGCTTAGACCTTAATGTCATTCATTTCTTTCTTTCAATACAAAAAGAGACCATGGAGTTTCTTCCAATTTGAGTTTAACAATTTCCAATACGAGGAAAATAACTCAGCAATAGTTTTCGTATTTAATGGCACTCTTGCAGCATCTAGGATTTGTTCTCTACTATTTAGCCACACGTTTTTACAAAATTACAGCTCAGGAAGAGATTTGAGTGATTTTCCTACTTTTCCTTGCATAAAAAACTCAGATTCTGTTGAAAAATGCCCCAAAAAAGTGACTTGTACATAGTATGGAGTCTTTCGTGTGCCACGAGCCAAAGAATAAAAGCATGTTTTGGTTCATGGCCCTTGAACCAAACGATTGTACCACAATAGCTTTTCAGCCCTTGAACCAATAGACTCAGTGATGGAGAAAATATGAAATAGATTACTTTTCCAAACAAAGTTGTCAATTTGATCTCTTGTAGGAACGATGGAATCATCCAACTCATTTCTAATCAAATCCCATGGCTTGCTAGAAAGTCCTTCCCAATCTTGACCATTGATCAACTAACACAATGGAGTTTCTTCAAGAAAACCAGTGGAGTATGTGGTCCTTTCACCTAGTCAATCTCAAAGAATTCCTTTAGGATGCCAAGGTCACACAAGTTGTTGTTTCCCACTTTCCACTTGGAGAGAGATTGTGCTAATGTCCTTAGTGGAAGAGTTTTCTGCCAACACCAGGACAAACTCCTAGGATTTTGGGATTCCTAACATTTTTCTCCTTTACACTATGTTTGGGATAGAGGAAAGAAATGGTAGGAAAGAAAATGAGAGGAATAAAATAGAATGGAAAAAAATTTGAGGGAAAATACTTGTTTGGATAAGAAGAAAATAGCAAGGAATGAATGTGGATGGAAATTTTATTTGATATACATACATACATATATATGTTTACTAAAAGAATTGTCAACATCATGATTAAAATACTTTTCCTTTGGCCCTATTCTCAACACTTCCATTCCATAAGAAATGTCTCATTTTAGTCATGATGTCTCTTAGTGCTTTATTTGGAAGAATAAAAATAGAAGACGATATACTTGAAGAGAAAAAAGAATACTCTTAGTGAGCTAAGTGCTACCAGCGTAACTAAGAAGCTTGGAGGGCTTGCTACAAGTTGACTTAGAAGGCTTTGTGGAGGAGAGAGTTAATCCAAGATACTTCCTTGGAAGTTCACTCAAATGTCTATTTTGGTATGCTTGAGCGGTTTGGAATGGAATGAGGATTAAAATTTTAAACCCTTTTTTGTGTGTGGAAATACTCGTGGAATGGAATGGAATGTACATATTGTAGTGTTTGTAGAAAAAAGACTCCTTAGTTATGGGATGTCATAATTAGGTTAAATAAGTCTTTTTAATCATTGATAATTGATGAGGATAGAATAGGATCGTGATTCAGCCTCCTCAAAGGCGGAATCAAATTTCCACTTAAAGATGAAATTGCCAATTCCAACAAATCACGATTTCAGATTCTAACAATGCTACCAAATATGGGAAAGGAAATGGAACCTGGAATTATGATTCGACTTTAATTCCATTTTTGCATACCAAACGTGACAAAAGAGTTGATGATCTCACACTTTCTCATCGGATTCTCCACTATGGGAGATTGGGCTTTTCATTTGACTTTCTTGTAGACCTGATAAGGCATAAAATTCTGCCAACCCTTCCTTAAAAGAAATGGAAGAGATATCAGCCTTTGGAAAGACCATAAAATCATCAAGAAAACTCAAGTGGTTTTATTTTTCCTTCTTGAACCTCCAATGGAAAGCGAAACCTTCCTTACACCCATCTCTCTCATACTGCTTGAGAAGATCTCCATAACTAACACAAAAATTTGATGTCTGCCACACTTTCTTGACCATAGAAAAAAATCTGTGTGCACTGGCAGCATAGCCATTTGAAGAGGATTTAAGGTTTCACAGCATAGCTGATACTATCTTTGTGCAAAAGTTCCGTAGGAACAGCCCATAAACTTACCCAGATTGGCACTTTCTTTTGTTGCACTCTTAAAAACATCCCAAGCTTCCATTTTTAAAGAATGATAAGATGGTTAAAAAAATACCAAGGTTGGCACAACACATTAAGGAGGGAGTCATCATCTTTAAATTTGAAAAAGAAGAGACCGCAGCAATTGCTATCCTGAAGGCCGAGATGTCCCTGTACTGCCTTTACAGTTTTTTGAATGGTTAAAAAGGACCCTTGGACAAAAAATAACTAACCAGTATGTTCCAAATTTTTTTATCGGTGAGAAAAATTGATCGAGGAGGCTTAACATGTATCCGATCACCCACTTTTGAAGGATGGTAATAGTCCAAAGAAATATCCACCCTTTGCTTTGGAGGAGATGGACGACCAGAACTAGAAACCACTTCTGTAAAAGTAGCAGTAGGTGGTTTTGGTGGCAGAGATGAATTGGCAAAATTTTTTACTTGAAGAGCACGCATTTCTGCATCCTCAGCTACTTTTTCCATAGCTCATAAAGTAGAGTCAGATATGGACTTTGACTTGCATTAGAAATGGATTTCTTAGTCTGGTTACTTTTTGTCTTGGGCTGTGTGTCATTACTAGGAGTCGTAACTTCTTCCCTAAAGTTGCTTTTCTCTCTGTCCACACACTGCACAAGACAAGGAGTAGTAACATCAGTTCTTTCCTTGTTTTGGTTTTCCTTAGCTGGAGTTTAAAGATGGTGGTTTTTGAGTGTCAATGCACAATTTGATGGAGGCAAATGGTTTTTGGATGAAGATCAGGATTTGGTGGCATGGGAGGGATGAGAAATGAGGCATTTTTCTGTTCCATGGATGATGGTAGTTTTGAAGGTCTCTTGGATGAAAGTACTTTAGAAGAGAAATGGGTAATGGGAGGTTTTTTGGTTCTATGCACAAAAGTTTTAAAAGCCATGATGCAAACATCAGAACTTGATGATGATGGATATAAGTTGATGTAACAGAAAAGAAAACCAACTTAGTGAAAGTCAAAACTAGAAACAAAACCATTAAGAACAAGAAAAGCAAATGTTTTGCCTAAAAGAAGTGGTCCTTTAAAAGATGGGGGAAGAAGAAGTGGGGCAAAAAGGGAAGGAAGGGGGGAGGGGGTTGGGTGGAGGATCTAGAGAGAAGGTAGAGTGTTTTCTCTCTCTAAATTTTCAGAGTTATCAGATATTGTCCTAGTAAATCTCATAATGGCCTGAGATTAACTTGAGTTATTTTAGGAAAAAGGCTAGTTTTTCAGGACTAAACCATATGAACCAAACAGCTTCAATGGGCCTCGATGTCTTTTTTGTAACATTTTTACGTAATTGAAGTTTACTCCTCAAGAAGTTTGGAGGTTACAATTATCCAAAAAATGTCTGGAGCTTAAGCTCAACTTGACTGGGACATTGTTAAACTCGTGTAAGGAATAAAGCTAGCTCAAGGATTGTGAACTTTGATAGAAGTGATGATTGGTTGCATTGGGCTTTAGAAATTATCCCTTGCTTCTTCTAAAATATGTTGATTGCTTGTTTAATAATTCTATGGTACTGAACAGTCATTTACCACTTTTACCATAATGTTCTCTTTAACCAGAGAAATGTTGTTATGGTTTATTTATTCATATTACTCAATGTGGACCACTTTAACTTGTTCGCATTTGTTTTTCAAATGATCTAGTACGTCAAACTCAATATGTTAAGTTCAATTTTCAGCCTACCTTGCCTGTTAGAGCTGAAGTTGATGTTAAGCTTGGAGGTACGCAGTTCAACATGGTCATGAGCAGGATCAAGCCATGGTTGCGTTTCAAGCTCTCAAAGAAAAAGAAGATGACTCTGAAAGAGGTTCCTAGCCCAGTTAAGAGGCCAAAGTCATCAGAATCGACGATCATAATGTGGACTTGTACTGTTTCAGCTCCTGAGTTGACTATTGTACTTTATGGTTTCAATGGGAAGGCGCTCTATCATGTGAGTATTATGCTAATTGATTGTATATATCTTGCCGAAGAAAATGTCTAATGTATATTTCTTAAACTGACTTTCCAAATACAAAAAAATCTCTGTGATATTGATCATTGTTAATATTCATTTTTCCCCTTGTTTTTGTTTATTTCTTGTGTGCATAAATAGCCTTCTTTTCTAGGAAAACTTCATTCTTCAGGATGTTTAACTCTTCAGTTACTTAATTTTTATAGATCTTCATCTTTCTCTGTTCATCTCATCCATCAAATTAGCATATTTTCTACTTTCCTTTTGCTTTCGTAGCAGGTTTTTGTTCAAATTGGGAGTTCTAGGTAATGCCCTTTGGAATCTTTGATTGTGTTTATATGGAAATACACACATGTGGTCCAAGTGATGGTGATATGAGCAACGGATTAATGGAATTTTGGTATAATCATTTTGAGCTGCTTAGTTTGGAATCACTACTCTCTGTTTTTTGTTTTTTTAATTTTTTTTAATTTTGTTTAATAATTAATATACACCGTATATGTGACTTACCCAGGTTATGACCTCCAACTATACTGTGGATGCTACATTTGTTCAGTAACTTTCACACCTCCTCCTCTGCAACTTTGACACAATTTTCCATTCTTCAACTGTTTCTTAGGCCTGGCACCCACCCCTTCCCCCACCTCCTAACACACTCAAAAAACACCCACCCACACACACACACACACACCCCCTTACCCCCCCACCCAAAAAAAAAAAAATAAATCGTGTATGTTGCACTGTGGTTGTTTAAATATTTTTATGCTGTTAATGTTCTGCTTCATCTTCAATATTCCTTTGACTACTTTCGCTGCTTAACCTGCATCTTCTATTGGCTGTAGCACAGATGGACTGTTTCTCTTGACTCTTTCATAGTAGTTCTTTAGAATATTTATTGATTAGATTCTTCTTGTAGGGTTGCTCGCAATCTTCACACATCTTTGCTAATAACATATCAAATAATGGAACTTCTGCACATATGGAACTTGGTGAATTAAATCTTCACATGGAGGACGAATACCAGGAATGTGTAAAGGAAAACCTCTTTGGTGTTGAATCAAATTCAGGTTCCCTTATGCATGTAGCTAAGATCAGTCTGGATTGGGGCAGGAAGGATATGGAGTCGATGGAAGAGAATGTCACTGGGTCCAAATTAGCTCTTTCAGTTGATGTGACTGGTATGGGTGTTTCTTTTACATTCAAGCGCATTGAATCTCTTATAGTAACTGCCCTATCTTTTCAAGCATTGTTGAAAAGTTTTTCTGCATCGAGAAAGGGTTCGGTGCAAAGCCATGGATCCCGTGCATCAACATCTTCAGGGAAGGGAACACGGTTGGTCAAATTAAACCTTGAACGTTGTTCTATCAGTTTGTGTGGTGAGGCTGGTCTGGAAAACACAACTGTACCAGATCCCAAGCGTGTAAATTATGGTTCCCAGGGTGGTCAAATAATGATTACTGTCTCTGCAGATGGTACTCAACGGACTGCATCGGTGATGTCAACAGCTCCTGAAGAATGCAAAAAGTTAAATTACTGTGTCTCTCTTGACTTTTTCCACTTAAGTTTGTGCATAAACAAGGAGAAGCAGTCAACCCAGATGGAGCTAGAGAGAGCTAGATCAATCTATCAAGAATATTTGGAGGAGCACAAGCCATGTAAAAATGTGGATTTGTTTGACATACAGAATGCAAAATTTGTTAGGCGCTCTGGTGGTCATAAAGATAAATCAATTTGCTCCCTTTTCAGTGCAATGGCCATTGCAGTTAGGTGGGAGCCTGATGTACATTTATCACTGTTTGAATTTGTTTTGCAAGTGAAATCACTAGTATACAATCATAAGCTCCAGCAATCTGGTAGTACACATGTTGATAATGTCCAAAGTTTGAACAGTGATCAGAATAAAGAAGTGGCCAAAGAATCTGGATATAATGTAAAGCAGAAGAAGAAGGAGTCAATATTTGCAGTTGATGTTGAAACACTAACTATATCTGCTGTGGTTGGAGATGGTGTCGAGGCTCTAGTTGGGGTTCAATCTATTTTCTCTGAAAATGCTCGGATAGGCGTACTTTTTGAAGGGTTCATGCTTAGATTTAATGGTGCTCGAATATTGAGAAGCAGCCGGATGCAAATTTCTCGTATCCCCAGTGTCTCTACTAGTTTGTCTGAAGCCAAAATGCCTGCAGCTAGTAAATGGGATTGGGTGGTACAAGGTCTTGATCTCCATATATGCATGCCTTTTCGATTAGAGTTACGTGCGATTGATGATTCTGTCGAGGATATGTTGCGAGCTCTGAAACTTATTCTTGCTGCTAGAACCAGATTCGCATTTCCTTCAAAGAATGAAACATCAAAACCAAAGAAGCCTAGTTCAACAAAGCCTTGGTGTGTTAAGTTCTGCATCCGCAAGTTGACTGCTGATATCGAGGAAGAGCCGATCCAGGGTTGGCTTGACGAACATTACCAACTCATGAAGCATGAAGCTTGTGAGTTAGCTGTCAGGTTGAAATATCTTGATGAAGCTGTGAAAGGCTATAATCCTGGTAGTGTAGAGGAAAATGGTGATTCTCAAGAAGGAAAATTCTACCATGGAGGAGTTGAAATTGATGTAAAAGATTCCACAGCTATAGAGAAACTTAAGGAAGAAATATACAAGAAGTCATTTCAGGCTTATTTTCAGGCATGTCAAAAGTTAAAACCATCTGATGTTTCAGGGGTATGCCTGATAGGATATCAAGCTGGTTTTCGGCCTAGTGCTAGAAGGACCTCACTTTTTTCTATTTCAGCCACAGAGTTGGATATGACACTAACCAGCATTGTTGGAGGAGATGTGGGCATGGTAGAGATTGTCAATAAACTTGATCCTGTCAGTTGTGAAAATAATATACCCTTTTCTCGGCTTTATGGGAGCAATATTCTTTTGCATACGGGATCTCTTGTTGTGCAGATAAGGGATTATACTTATCCTCTTTTCTCAGCAACTATGGGGAAATGTGAGGGTCGTGTTGTGCTGGCACAGCAGGTGAAAAGATCTTTCTGGTTTCTTCTGTAAATTTTTCTAGGAATGTTTATTGGTGAAGTTTAATGTCCTTTTCTAAAATATCTATCTTAGCTAATGACCCTAACCAAGCATGGTGATCTCTTTTCTGTAATGCACTCTTCCCTCATCTAAACACTGAAACCTCTTGGTCTACTATGTTTTCCTTCTGCTTCAAAATGCAATTTGAAAGGATGGTAAAGATGCAATTATAATTTCTTTGTAAAACACTAAGGTCATTTTCTATCTTAGGGCTGTAATTGGGGTGTATTTACATATTGATTTTGAGAGGCTTGTTTATTTATTAATTTATTTTCGGTGCATGAGAGACTTTTCCTAGTAAATATCACAAGTTAGTACAAAAGAAGTCGTGCTGAAGGAGCTAGACAAAGTCATAAATCAATTGTGGATTAAAAAACCTCATTATTTTTTATGCTGAAAAATTTGTTATAGTAAACATTGTAGAGAATTATCTAGTCAGTTATGTGCATATTTCTGTCTCATATTTGATGTAGCTACTCAATCTTACCCAAAAAAAATTATGCTCAATAATTTTCTAGCTCTGTCAATGGGTCCATGTTGAATTTATGAATGTTATGTTTCTTGTTCACGTTGATAGTTTTTCTCTTGAACTAGGCAACAAGCTTTCAGCCCCAGATTCATCAAGAAGTCTATGTTGGTAGGTGGCGAAAGGTCCGCATGCTTCGGTCAGCTAGTGGCACAACTCCGCCTATGAAAACATATTCAGATTTGCCCATTCATTTTCAGAAAGCAGAGATATCCTTTGGGGTAGGATATGAGCCATCCTTTGCTGATATCAGTTATGCTTTTACTGTGGCACTTCGCAGGGCTAATTTAAGTGTTAGAAATCCTGGGCCCCTAGTTCAGCCTCCAAAAAAAGAGAAGAGCTTGCCATGGTGGGATGATATGAGAAATTATATTCATGGAAATATATCTTTATTTTTTTCCCAAACCAGATGGCACATTCTTGCAACAACTGATCCCTATGAAAAGCTTGACAAACTACAGGTTACTTCTAACCTCA
Organism: Lumnitzera littorea; assembly: GCA_024138015.1. Lineage (NCBI taxonomy): Eukaryota > Viridiplantae > Streptophyta > Magnoliopsida > Myrtales > Combretaceae > Lumnitzera > Lumnitzera littorea. Next base: position 36,533,456 of record JAMXBB010000012.1, read on the forward strand.
TGGAAGTCCACCAGTCAGATGGCCGTGTGTTTGTTACCTCAAGGGATTTCAATATTTTTGTTAGCAGTTTGGAAAGTTTAGGGAGGAAATGCAGCTTGAAACCTCCTGTTCTTGTATCTGATGCTTTCCTAAAAGCGCCAGTGTTTACTGTTGAAGTTACAATGGACTGGGGATGTGACTCTGGCAATCCCCTCAACCATTATTTATTTGCATTTCCTTGTGAAGGAAAACCACGTGATAAGGTATTTGACCCTTTTAGATCCACTTCTTTATCCCTCAGATGGAATATCTCTTTTAGACCTTCACTCCCGTTGTCAGACAAGCAATATTCACCTTCTGCAGCTGTTGTTGGTGAAAATGCCCATGGCTGTATTTCTGAAAATGTACGTGTTCCACCAACATTTAATATTGGTGCTCATGACATGGCATGGTTATTGAAATTCTGGAACATGAATTACATACCTCCCCATAAGTTGCGTAGCTTCTCTAGGTGGCCTCGTTTTGGAATTCCAAGGGCACTTAGATCAGGCAACCTCTCCCTTGACAGGGTAATGACTGAATTTATGCTACGAATAGATGCTATGCCAACCTGTATAAAGCATGTATCTCTAGCTGATGATGACCCTGCCAAAGGCCTAACTTTTGCTTTGTCAAAGGTTAAGTATGAGCTCTGTTTTAGTCGAGGCAAGCAAAAGTACACTTTTGAGTGCAAGCGCGAACCACTAGATATGGTTTACCAGGGACTTGACCTTTATGCACCCAAAGCATTTTTGAACAGAGATGTGGATAGTGGAAGCTGTGTTTCAAAAGTCAGTCAAATGACAAGGAAAAATTCACAATCTTCGTCAATGAGCAGGGTTCCCAGTGAAAAGGGGAACTGTGTGAGTAGTTGCACAGGAAAGCATCGCGATGAAGGATTTCTGCTTTCATGTGATTATTTTACCATCAGAAAGCACGCCCCAAAAGCTGATCCTGCAAGGTTATTAGCATGGCAAGAAGCTGGGAGGAGAAATCTTGAGATGACTTATGTGCGGTCAGAGTTTGAGAACGGAAGTGAAAGTGATGAACATGCACATTCTGACCAGAGTGATGATGATGGATACAATGTGGTTATTGCTGATAATTGTCAGCGTGTCTTTGTCTATGGTCTGAAGCTTTTGTGGACCATTGAAAATAGAGATGCGGTATGGTCCTGGGTTGGTGGAATTTCTAAAGCATTTGAGTCCCCCAAACCTTCTCCATCTAGGCTTTACGCACAGAGGAAGTTACATCAGGAAAACCAGGTTGACAGTGGAGCAGATTTGCCTCAAAATGATGTGGGCATGGTTTCAGCTGGTATTGAAGGTGCAGGTTCTCCTTCAGGTCAAGTTGGTGATTCTTCTGCATTGTCATCATCACCGTCCCATATGCTGAAAACAGAAAACCAACCTTCTGCTGCCACTGGTGTGTCTGTAAGCTTTCTGATATGGTCACATTAATTTTTTCTATTTATTTTTCCATATCTGTCAAAAAAATCTGGAGAAGCACAAGTAGCTATTCAAATTCCACTTGATTGTTTGGTGCTATTATGCAAAAGATTTTCTTTCATAGATAAAATTTGGTTTTAGTATTTTTGCCCCTCCTCTGTTAGGAATCAAGTTCACTATCAGTCTATAAGTAAAATTTTATCAGAAATCCAGAGGATTCAATTGACATGAGGGTTTTTTCTCCAGCAGTTAACACTGGCAATGTAAATGATTCAGAGGAAGGAACACGTCACTTGATGGTTAATGTTATCGAGCCTCAATTTAATCTCCACTCTGAAGAAGCCAATGTAAGTTTTAGCTTTACTCCCACCTCCCCAAACAACAAAAAAGAACTTAATATTCCCGTGAGTATTTTTATTATGTCCATACCTATCAACTGCATCAAAGTCTTTCCAGTGAATTTGAGTTTAGAAAGTTATTTTGATACATTCTTTATGATCATATTTCTTTCTGGATATGTTTTAGCAAATTTTGTTTAGAACTGTGCCTGTAATTTTCACTATACTAGGTATATCCTAATGCTTCGGTAATGATTACTTCTGTCCCATTCAATTGTCAGGTTCACAGGTGTAGAAATTCTTTTTTCTTTTTTTTTTCCCTGAAAATATAGATTTAATGGACCCTAAACTAGGATAAAGGACAATGGCCTTATTCCTCTGAAAAAGGCAGAACATTATTGTTGGGAAGGAACGGGAAGAAAGACAATGGGATTTGCCTGGATAGCATAATATAATGCATGCTAGCAACATGACATTGCTTCTGAAGGGAAATGCATGTATGTGATTGTTCTAACTTGGAACTCTATGGGCTGATTTGAATATTCCGATCCTGACATTTCTGAGGTTGTTCTTCAGCTGTCCACATATCTCATACTTTCATTTGTTTAGTCTGAATTGTGGTCACATTTTGGTCCTGGAAATTGGGGAAAATGGAATTCAGCTCCCATTACCTCACTGCGAAATGAAATGATGAAGAAAAGGAAGAAAAGCCTATAAATTACAGATCATTGAATCATAAAAAATCCTTAAACAGCAAGAAGTCTTATTACCACTAGGTGGGATCCACTGTATGGACCATTTCCTATTCCTACGTTGTCATTTTTGGTCTCTTCCTCTGTGCAATTACATGAGTATACTTTACAGTATCTTAACGTCTAACTGGTATTGGTAAACTTTGTCTTCCCATGTGGTCAAACCATCTACTTTATTTTCTCATTGATGCATCGCTCCAACTTTCCATTCATTTTCTGTCTTTTCACACCCATCTTAGTGTTCTCACAAAAAGATAAATCAGCTAATGAATATTTCGTCAAGAATGACTAATAGAAAGTAAACCATGCAACTAAGAAAAGGAGAAATTAGAATTTTTGTAGTTGCTTTTGTTATATTTTAAAAAAATTGGAAGTTACTAATGGAGTCCCTAGTGGTTGAACTGCTAACTGTGGAGAAAGGATTCTGGAATATCTCCTTTGCTTTATTTTTGACAAAGGATAGAGACTGTTCTGCAGAAGGAAGTCATGAAATTGAGAAACGTTCATTCTAATCCTTCCTATTAGCCCTTACCAAGGGGCTAATGGGCATTTTTAGGTTGGGGTGGGGGTAGGGGGTAGGAAGAAGAGAAACTATAGAGTAAATCTCAAAGGCATCCCTGTTGCCCAATGTGCAATTAGGCTTCTTATTTTATAAAACTATGGTATTATTTATTTTTTTTGGGTGATGTCATTTTTTTTTTCCTTTTTTTTTTCCCTATTAAAAGGAAAGAGAGCAAAAGCTAGGTACAAACATCAAAAGATACCTAAGCTATCAATCTATAGACCAAACAAAAACAAGGCGTGTATAGATCGATGTCTTGGTGTAGGCTCAAACAAATATAATTACACAGAAAGAATCTTCTAAAAGGAGTGTTGAAACCTCTAAATCTTCTAAAAACATGCTAACAAACTCTTTTTAACGATTGTCTTTTAGGTTAATAAAAAAATAATTAAAAAAAATAAAAAATGTGCAAAAATAATAGAAGAGTAAAATAATGATATATGCAATTAGAACAATCAAGTAAAAAAAAAAAAAAATTACAACGACAATATCATTAAATAATGGATTGTAAATTAGAGATAAACTTAAATTAAAAAATAATGAAAAATTAGAAGTTTGGAATGTTAAATAAAAACCACTATAAAAATTAATATTTTAAATTATAAAATGTACTTATTCTCCCTTATTTTCATTTTATATTTGTTCATTTATTTCTTAATGTATATATTTTTTCTTTATTATGAAACTTCTCACTATTTTTTAGTATTATCTATATTATTCAAATATTTTTATTTTACAAATTTTTTCTCAGGAAAATGTTTAGAAAAAATATATGGGTCAAACTTATGTTATTCTATTATCTCAGTTTTTTCCAAGAGTCTTTCAAATCTTAGAAATAGATATTTATTTTTCCTAACTTGCTTAGAGTAGATTCAAAACCTTTTCTAGGTTCACATCAACTTCTTGAGGACATGATGTAGTATGGGATTGATTTAGTCTTCCTTCTTCAACTTCATATTGAATGAAATGCCTGTTATTGCATATATGCTAATAAATCATATTTATTTTCCCTTATTTTTTAATCTAAATTTGTCTATTTATTTCTTAACATATCCTTTTTTTTTAATAATTTTCTCACTATTTTCAGTATTATTTAAATTTTTTATATATTTTTCCGTTATAATTTTTCCTGAGGAAAATGAATAGAAAAAATCTTGATTGTATACATCTCAATAGATGGAGAGAGCAAGTTAAAAGGAAAAAAAACCCCCCTTAATCTGCTACAAATCAGTAGACTTTAGGAAAATGTGAACATAAAAGGTGCTATATAATATAATCCTTATAAATTTGAAACCATTTAAATAGAGGATTTGAAATGCTTCCCATTTAGCCCCTCAAGCTCAGAAATTGATATTCATTATTCCCAGTTTGCTTGCAATAAATTAGAACCTTTGCTTGACAAGGGCAATGTCAAATAGTCAACTTCTTAAAGATGGGATGGAAGATAGGGTAGATTTATTCTTGCTTCTTGAACTTTGGATTGAATGAAATGTCTGTCAATGCATATATGCTTCTGGTTGATGTGTTATCACTATATACTTCAATAGGATTTTGAGTACGAAAAGTGTATATCCTCTATTACTCTTTGTAAGCAAATTGCTTCACAGCTCAAAGAGATAGCTCTAAACTCTACTTTGGCACTACTTTTAGCTACTAGTTTGTTTCTTGCTCCTCTAAATGACAAAATTTCCCATAATACATTAACTGGTGGTTGACCTACTATCCCATAAGCTTCCAGTCCTGTTAGCATCCGCACAAAATTCTGTTCCTTGACTTGCATTCTTTGGAATAATATCCCCCCTTCCTTAACTGCCCTTCAGATAGGTAGGAATATCATTGACCATATTCATATGACTTTAGTTCAGAGAATGCAACATTTGACTCATCATGCTAACAGCATATGCAATATCAGGTCAACTAAGAGATAAGTAGATCAATCTTCCAACTAGGCATTGATATTGGCCTCAGTTGACCAGGGGAGCACCATCTTTTATCTTACTACTCCAATTGTGTTCAAGTAGAGTGCAAAGTGGTTTATATGCTAATCTCTAGTTTGTTTGAGCCAGTCCACACTGTATTTGTCCTGCTAAGTGAAAATGCCTATCTTGCTTCTTATGACTTCCATTCTTAGAAAGAGCCTTAGTTTGCCCACGTCTTTGACTTCAATTCAGATTTTATGTGCCTATTGTGAGCCTCTATCTCCCTTTCATCGTCGTCAGTGATAATATGTCATCTACATGCACAATTAAGATAAATTTATTCCATTTTCAGCTTCCTTAACAAACAATGTGTTGTCCTCTTGAACCATTCCCTTGGAGATTGTTTTAAGCTGTAAGAGACTTCTTCGATCTACAAACTTCACTTGTTCCTCTTTATTTTTAAAGCCTAGTGGAATTCACGCTGTAAGATCCCCATTAAAAGGAATGAATTTTCACCTCCCTTTAGTGAAGTGGCCAATCAAGAATGGTTGCCTTTGAAAGTAGAACTCATATAGAATTAAGTTTTGCAGCTGGGGGAAATATGTCCTCATGGTCAATTCCATAGGTCTTAGTGTATCCTTGTGCTACTAGCTTTGCTTTGAGTCTCATCACTTACATTGTGATTATGTTTAACTATGAAAATCCATTTGCTGTCAATAACCTTCTTGCCCTTAGACAAATCTTTCACCCTTAGATAGAGCTTGAATCTCCCCATTTACTACCATCTTCCAGTCTCAGATCCTCAAGAGCCTTGTAAATACAGTGATGAAGTCATTATTTCATGCACTAGAGCTGTAAAACTTGGAAATCGAGAGATGAATTACTATAGGTTAAGTAATTTGATGTACAATATCTCAGACGTGGTCTTTCTTTCTGAAGCACAATAGGGAGATTTGAATGTGAGTCTTGATCAACTTAAAACTTTTCTTCATCCTTCGGTGAGCCACCCACATCATTCTCATTCCCTGATGATACCCAAACCAATTCTTTTTCTTTGTTTGGTTCAAGCCCAATTTGAGGGTTCGGTGATTGACACTGTTTTAGAAATTTTGGTCTTCATACGAATACTTTTGAATAAGAGGATGCATATCTCTTGGGAATTTGCTGTGGTTAATTCCATGAGGATTGGAGTTTGTGTGAAAGTGGTTAGACCATTTGACACTGGGAGTGAGGTAGATGGATCCTAATGATTTGGACATTACAAGTCCCACCCCCAGCTTTGCTGTAGTAAAATAGATATCCCAGCTAATACTTTGTGGCTATTACATGAATGAGACTGTAAAGATGCTTATAACTTTTGTGTATCTTTGTTTAGTCTTTTACTTCTGATAAAGTATTTTGTCCTACATATTTGCTTCTTTATTCTAACTTTATACTTCCTTTAACTCACTTGTTAGACCAAGTTTATTAGTCAAAAGCGATAGATGCATACACCAAAACACCTGCTCGTAAACATGCCTACAAATGCATTAATCTGCAAGGCCAGGTGTTAATTATAAACATAATGTAATGCCTTTGTTGAAAGAACTTTTGTTTTCAGATCTGTGTTTACGTGTAAATCTCTCCTTTCATGCTTGTAAAATTTTCTAAATTAGTTGACCATAGTAGTAGGCATACCATGCATTTCCCTTATTCTATTTCTACTGTTATTTTGTATTGAAATCATGTGAGTCGTTCTTGTATGCAGTGCAAAAAAAAAAAATCCCTATTGTTGTGAACTGTGGTGTTCTGGGGACCCACATTTCCATTTGGTTTAAAATCTCTGTGCTTAGCATATGCCTAGCCTGAAAATGCTGTCCAATTAGTGCTTCTCACTGATGTCATCATTGTCTCTCTGGGGCCAGGGTAGATTTCTTCTTGCTGCTCTCAGTGGTCGTGTCTTGGCCAGGTCATATAATTCTATTTCAGAACGTGAGCCTGATGTGACTTGGAAACAGATGGAGTTCTCTGTAATGTTGAAACATGTACAAGCTCATGTTGCACCCACCGATGTAGATCCTGGGGCTGGACTTCAGTGGCTTTCAAAAATTCGTAAAAGCTCTGCCAAAGATAAACGTACAGGTGCACTGCTTGAAAGAGTTTTTATGCCTTGTGATATGTATTTCCAGTACACAAGGCATAAAGGTTGGAATCCTGACAAGAAGGTAAAGGTGGATTTTTTTTTTATTTTTTCATATTTTTTTAGCTCTTTTACTGCATTTGGTCATTGTTCCTGTGACGAATGCATACCATGTTTGTCATTGATTCTGTTACATGATTGATTTCTGCAGCTAGCTTGTCTTACTTGTTGCAGGTGAAGCCCTTGAAAGAGCTCACCTTTAATTCTCATGATATAACAGCAACAATGACATCACGTCAATTCCAAGTTATGTTGGATGTGTTGACTAATCTTCTGTTTGCAAGGCTTCCCAAGTGAGGATCAATTGCTCTGGTTGTTTGCATTTGTTTGGTTGCAAATGGTCATGGAACTGTTTAAGTGCAGTTTAACATTTAAAATGCTTCAATTACCGTAAGAGTGTTTAAAATTCTTTTCATATGGTATTTGATTTTATAACTTTGTATTTGCTGCTAGCCTATTTAGTAAATCTTATACCTGAACCTACTTTATAGTTGTATTGTTTTTCATGAGATCTAGTATCATTCCTTTACATGGTAATTTGTGTTAGGTTAATTATTCGGCCTGACAAATATTATGTTTTTTATTGACAAACTTGTCTCATGGCTGTCCCTCTAAAGTTTTTATTATACTGAAATAGTCTGCTCTATTCACATCAAGTGGCTGCTTGTATTATACTGAAATTGTGGATGTAAAGTGCTACATCTACTACATTAGACCTCTGTAATGGAGAGGAAATGCTACATCTACCAGTCTGGACTATAAGCTTACATATTGAAGTGACATTCCACATTTAGCTGTCTAAAGGCCCTGGAATTTGGATAAAATTGAATATTAAGCTTGTTCATACAGCAATTCCTGTGCTCTTACATTGACTTCGATGAGCACATATTCATCAGGCCTCGAAAAAGTAGTCTTGCTTATCCTGGTGATGATGATGAAGATGTTGAAGAGGAGGCAGATGAAGTGGTTCCCAATGGTGTGGAAGAGGTAGAACTTGCAAAAGTCGACCTTGAACAGAAGGAGCGAGAACAGAAATTGATAATTGATGACATTAGGAAGCTTTCCTATAGTTTCGACTCTGTAGGGGATCAATTTCGAGACAAAGAGGGGGAATTATGGATGTTAAATAGTGGAAAATCTGCATTGGTGAGTGATTTTAGTTTTTGAATCTTCTGAAATTGCAGCTAATTTTTTTTATATATGCTGGTAGTAAAATGCTGCTGTTTGCATGTCTTTTGGCAGTTTGAATATTTCAGATATAATTTGTGATTATAGTTCTGGCTGACATATATCTACTTGGAACTTTCATGAGAGGGTTCAACTGAAATTTTGCTTTTGTCAACTTCTTTTATGTCTTGACACTGCTCAACATTTCTTTGTCGTTGTCCTGATTGAATAAATTTGTGATTGCATTGAAAAGTGCAAATGATGCCTGCAGTGGCTTGTCTCACTACCTTGTCAGGGTTGTCCTTATGCTGATTTGCTTCCAAAATTTAGATTTGCTGGTAATCTGAATATTTAGATGACACCTTTTTGTAATAGAACAGACCACCTTTTTTCTCATAATCTCATATATTGTGTGATTAAGTAATCTCAAGAAAAAAAATCTGGGTCAAAAGATTTCTAATGAGTCTCAATGTACTTTTGTCCCAAACACTCAATCTAGATACAGTGTCACACCATGGGCACCAGAACAGTCTTATATTGAATGCTGACTGTAGAAGTTCATGTTTGGTAGGCTCCTTTTCTTTGTCTTTCTTTCTCTCTGTCTCTCTGTCTCTCTGTCTCTGTCTCTGTCTCTGTCTCTCTCTCTCTCTCTCTCTCTCTTTCTATGTATATATATATAAAGATCAGCATTGAAATTATCAGTTTACTGCCATTATAATATCTGCACACAATGTTGCATTGTTTTTAATAACCAAGTTGGTTACTAAAATCTGAACTCTTTTGTATTGACCTAAGATTGTGTTGAACAACTAGCATGAAGGTAACTCTCTGGCTTATAATACGCATCTAAATAACATCTGTATTACTTATGCAGATTCAGGGGCTAAAGAGAGAGCTTTTTCATGCACAGAAGTCTCGGAAGTTGGCATCTTTAGCATTAAGGATGACTCTTCAAAAGGCAGCTCAGCTACGTCTAATGGAAAAGGAGAAGAATAAAAGTCCGTCCTACGCAATGTGTATTAATATGCAAATTAACAAAGTTGTTTGGGGCATGCTTGTAGATGGTAAATCATTTGCTGAGGCAGAGATAAATGATATGGTGAGTGATATGAACTGAGCTTCACGCTAAGAAAAACTAAAGTTTTTATTGATTTTTGAGAAGAAAAAGAACAGCACAAAATCCCTTCAATGAAGAAGGTCCATCATGATTAAACTCTTTCTCCTAACCAACACATGAGCAATTCTGCTCATTCTTATTCCTGTACTCAAGACAAAATGACCAAGTTCTTCTCTAATGAACATCACTTATTTATAGTCCCCTAAATCTATCTAACTGTGACAACTAATGGAAGGTTCTAGATTAGTCCAGGAACTCTATAAACTCCCACTTACAACAGTGCACGTTGCTATACTATACACATAAACATCAATAGAACACAGCGCTACATGCACAAGTAATCCCTACACCATACCACACATGACAGGGTTGTATCAATACTGCTTCCTTGGAAAGGTCCTTGTCCTGAAGGATCAATTAGAAAAATGACCACAGCTAGCCCACACCAACAACATCAAAGGTAACTGCATATGTGAAGGAGGCAGCAGGAACACCCCCCAATGCGCAACTTCTGAATCAGCATAGCTGAATGACAGCAAAGACACTGGAAACAGTATTGCAATAACTAGCAGTTTCTTCTTTGCTTCCTGGTTAAATGGAGTAAGCAAGTCACCCATTGACAACATTGGTAATTGCTTGCCATTGAAAACTGAGGTTAGCCACATTGATCCTAGTCGACAGATGAGAAAGCCAAGTGCACTGGAGGAAGCTGGAGAAAATTTGAAGGGAACACTAGAACCATCATGGTTGGGCAACAAGTGGAGCACACCTTAGATGTTCACCAAGGACTGCTGGTTATTGACAGGAGCTTGCCCTAACTGTTCATCCATAAATACCTCTCTCAACTGTTCGGAAGACTTTAGGCTTGCTCTGCTGCTCGTTATGTTGTTGCCCATCTCTGCCATAATGCCGAATGAGTATGCCACAGAGGATCAAGCCATATGTGGTCCCTGATGAGTGACTGCAAAATTAGCGATTGCTCTAAGGGAAGAAACCCTAGGTTTCACCATGACTGGTGCTTTGTCTTACAAGGAAGCCACATATCACACACCATCTTATGCTTCAACAGGCACAGGTGCATTCAGATTAGCTATCCACATTTCATCGACTAATATTCAGCCTCTGTCACCATTCTTGTTTGCAACTAGTACAATCTTTGCAAGAAGAATGGTTGAGAGACCTGCAGACGGTGCCATCTGATATGAGCTGAGCTTGAACATTAACTAAAGCTAAACTTGATTTTGAGAAGAAAAGAACAACACAAAGTATCTTTAATGAAGAAATCCATTGGCAATCTGCTCATCCTAACCAACACATCAGCAATTCTGTCCATTTTAATTCTCATACTTGAGACAAAGTGACTAAACTTCTTCTCTAACTAACGTCACCTATTTATAGTCCCCTATAGCTATGTTCACTGTAACAATTAATAGAAGTTTACAGGAAACTGAAACCTTAGAAACTCAAACTCACAAAACATGCACTTGACTGTACTGTTCACATACGCATGAATAGAACACAACACTATACACACAAGCAATCCCTGCATTCCACATGTGGCAAGGTCGTATCAGCTAGTGTCTAAACTTGAAAGATGGCCTCCATATTTTTTTACATCTTATAGATGCTGGCTAATTTTGTCTTTCTTTGTGTCTTTTCTTTCCTTTTCTTTTCCCTCCTTGCTTGTGTATCCAAATGTTGTTTCACATTTACAACAAAACTTTGGTCATTGCTGGTTACCTAGCTTGTCTTTCTTATTTTCCTTTTCCCTTATGCAAAAGTTAGTTTGCCGTGTTGTTGATGTTAATGCATTCTCCATTAGATGTATTTGCACATACATCTAAGTTTCATCAATATTTAAAGACAGAAGAGCTCTTAGATTTACCAATTCAAAGTTACCTTGTTACTTTTTATCATTCTTTCCAAAAAATAACTTATCTTATTAAAGGAAAAAGGTAACTAATCTTCCATATCCTTGCAGATCTATAAATTTGAGCGTGATTACAGGGACATTGGTGTTGCCAGCTTTACAACAAAGTGCTGTGTTGTTCGGAACTGTCTGCCCAATGCCAAGTCTGACACCCTCTTATCTGCATGGAACCCTCCACCTGAGTGGGGAAAGTATGCTCTTACCCTTTTCGCAAAATTTTCCAGTTAGATTGAATTATCTCCTCATGCTCTTCTGAATCTGTATCAGTCTATAGATAATTTTTATTTGGCCTTAAATATTCTTGATCATTTCTTTCTTGATTCTGCTGAAGGGTTTTAGTGGGATAAATGCACCACTGACACTTTTACTTTCAATTATTTATTTATTTATTTTTTGGCTATTTTACATTTATATCTTCGATTTGGTTGCAATTTAGTAAGATCAAATACTATATTGGCCAATCAAATTGAAAGTAATAAGTTGCAACCCAATAGAAAGTATTGATACTAAATTGCAAAAAACAAGAGTTTAGATACTAAACTATCAAAAACTGAAAGTACAAATATTTGTGGTGCGTTTATCTGGTTTTTGGCATTATTCTGATCTTTCCTGTCTAATTATTTGTGTTTTTTGTGTGCATGCTGTGCATATATGATGAAACGACTAGGTTATGGAGAATAAAAAAAATCAGTATTTTTCCTGTTGAACTTGATCAGAAAGTTTACAACTTTGATCAGGAAACACTTGTTTAGAAATCAATATAGCAGTAATGTTCCCCTCTGCATTGCTGCTTCCTCTCCAATCAACTTTGCCAGCTCCAGTCGAGGGCCCTCCTTCAGAGCAGCAGATCTTCTTCCTCAATTCACTCTTTCACAACAAACAACTCACTAACTAACTAACTAACTCCCCTTCCTGCCTCCTTTTTATGTTTACTGCCAATTCTTACTATTATCCCCACCTGACCCTGCATAATGTGTTTATTTACAAAAATACCACTCTAATAGAGTTTTACTAGTCTTATATATACATTTACAGCAAAGACAACAACGCAACTAACAGCAACTACACACAACACAACACACCACCCACAACCCTGAATACATCAGTAACATACACACCACCACCAATGCCACACAAACAACATATATAGCTATACTATAATATTCATAAGCCACTACTTGTCACTTATAAACCTTGCATATAGGAGGTCTTGGGGTCATATCAATACCCCCTCCATCAGCAATGTCCTTGTCCCCAAGGACAAAATCAGGGAATTGAACCATCACATCAGCAACATTCTCCCAAGTAGCTTCCTTCTAAGGAGTATCCACCTATTGAATCAACACTTGAGAAGCGGGTATACCATTTTGTACTAAATGCTGCTTCTCCAATACCTTCGAAGGATATCTTGCTACAAAAAAATCCTCCGAAGATAACTCCTTAGGTAGCTCCTTCAAAGATGGAAAAGAGCCATGAGACTTTTTGAGGAGAGAAACATAAAATACTGGATGTATCTTATTGCCCTCAGGAAGATGCAGTCGATATGCCACTTGTCCCACTCGGCCAATAATTTGAAAGGGCCCATAGAAACGCGGTTCCAACTTTGAAACAGGTTTAGGACCCAATTTGTTGTGCAAAGCTGGACGTAAGCATAAGAAAACCCAATCACCAACATTAAACACCTCGTCCCTATGATGTTTATTGGCTTGTACATAATTTTGCAGCTGAGCTTTTTTGAAATTGGCCCTCAATTTCAACATCATCTCGTCCTTAGAACAAAGGGAGGCTTTCGAAAGTAGGATTTACCACTTCATTAAACAAATAAATTGGCAAAGAAGTAGCAGGCCGACTATAAACAATCTCAAAAGGAGTCAAACTAGCCAAGGAATGAAAGGAAGCATTATAAGAAAATTCTGCCTAAGCAAGCCAATCCACTCAACAGGCAGGACAATCATCGACAAAGCATCTCAAATAACACTCCAAGCTCCTATTTAAGCTCTTCGTTTGACCATCCATCTTGGATGATAAGCGGTATTAAAGTGCAAATGAGTACCATGCAAAACAAACAACTCTCTCCAAAAATCACTAACAAATAAAGGATCACAATCACTAACAATGGTACGAGGAATGCCATGTAATCTTACCACTTCTTTCATGAAAACTTAAGTAACTTTTTTAGCTGTATATGGATGTTTCAAAGCCATAAAATGAGTGTACTTCGAAAAACAATCAATGACCACAAAAATTACTCCAAATCCCTTAGATGGTGGTAAGTGTGTGATGAAATCCATGGAGATATCCTCTCAAACAGCATCGGGAATAGGAAGAGGATTCAACAAACCTGATGGAGACTAGTTTTGAGATTTATTCCATTGACAAACAGCACACGAAGCCACAAATTGAGCTGCATCCTTTTTCATCTCAATACAATACAAATAGGCAGCTAAACATCGATAAATTCGGATATACCCTGCATATCCACTCATAGGAGAAGAGTGAAATTCATGAAGATGTAGGCAATCATACTAAGCTTGATCTCAATGCTACTAGATGTGATCTTGCTTTATTTCTGCAAATGTGTTTTGGTGCCTTTTTTTTTTGGTTGGTCACTGGCTGGTTTAGTTGAGTCCATTGGCATCATTCCTTAACCCAACTTCAAATCATGTCAGCTTCTTTTGGTGGCAGACATTTTCTTATCTTGTTGCTTTGAATATTTTGCAAGTTTTGGCACCTGCATTCACATGGCACAATGGATTTATTTTTAGGGAGTAGAGAAATTAAGCATTCAAATCCTCTTTTACTCAAATATTGCATTCTTGGAAATTTAAAGAAAATGTATTATTCTGGATTCCTTGTTTGCTTATCTCGGTGATCTTGTTAGATTATGTCAGTGGCTTTAAACCATTTAGGAAAATGTTGGTTTGCGAATTTTTAGCTGCAAATTCAGGGTCTGTGTAGTTTCATCTTTTTTAACCTTCTTGTACTCATTTAATCCTTCATCATTCTTGTAACAACTAGTTCAAATTTTATTTTTGTTTTCGGACATGCTGATGATTTTTGAGGTTCACAGATGTTGCATGTTTACACTTGTGCTTGAGTTTGTTGAAGATGTACTTGTGCAAGGTTTTTTTTTTTGGCTCTATCGTATTGCTTGTTCCACATGAACTTTCCGTTGATATTTTGCCACTGTTTCTTTCCCAACCATAACTTCTTTTCATCTTCTTGATGCCATTACTTTGAGGCAATCTTTGTCAAAATCTTTTGTTGTCTTATAACATTATACTTTCATCATGTATTCAGAAAGGTTATGCTTAGTGTTGATGCAAAGCAAGGAGCTCCCAGAGATGGAAATTCCATTCTTGAACTTTTCCAGGTAATACTTTTTTGTCCTTTAGTTTCTCTCTAAGAAGATAGTAATCAATTGGATTTTAGATGGTCAAGCAGTTTTAACTGCTTTCGATTTGCAGGATTGAACTTTTTTTTCTGTTTCAAGTGACTTCGAATGTCAATTTGACTTAGTAGTTTACTTGTGGATATATTATCTAAATCCATGCTGGTTCTCAATAATGTAGGTAGAGATATATCCTCTCAAGATTCATTTGACAGAGACGATGTATAGAATGATGTGGGAATACTTCTTCCCAGAAGAAGAACAAGATTCCCAGCGCCGACAGGTTTGAGATCATTTAGTGGGTATTTTTTTGCTAATGGACAAGCTTGAAACTTATGTAATTGAAACATTCATCACAACTATCAGGAAGTTTGGAAGGTGTCAACAACTGCTGGTTCAAAGCGGGTAAAGAAAGGCTCGACAGTTCATGAAGCTTCAACATCTAGTGGCCTTTCAGTGAAAGAAGCTGAGGTTTCATCTAGATCTACTGTTTCTGGGACAACTTCATCTTCAGTTAATAATCAGTCCTCTACTGGTGATTCCTTGCAAGTAAGCTGGCTGGTTCTCTCACCTGAAAAAAAAGGTCTCTTGGTTCTTTTATAGGTGGTCATGTTGCTTGTGAACATGATTTGTTACTTGGTGGATCATTGTGAAGCAAAGCTGGATTTCTGGATCCCTTTTCCACTCCTAGTCAAATGCCTGTTTTACACAAATCACCTCATATGTCCCATTGAAATGCTTATGGGATGATCTTATATTCGTCGATGCTTCTTATTTTGAATTGTTAAGCAATCTTTTTGAAAAGTTTATCTTGACTATTTTCCTGGATATTATGTCTCCGTTGTCCTCAAGGCACCTTTTTAGGGCAGTAACTGTGACAACATAAAACTTGATGAACCTTTTGTCATGGATTGAATCAAGAAAACACTCTGAAAACATCAAAGAATCACATTGTCTGATCTTTGTAACAAGATCTGAAAGTGGACATTGCTTAAGTACCATTTTATTCAAGGACTTTAGGTGGCTCATGTATTGTGCAGTTATCACTGGATGCAGCATTCATTTTATATTATCTTTTCTTCTCACAGGCATCAAAATTGCAAAATTCAAAGACAAATATTGCTTGTGGCTCAAATACTGAGTTAAGGAGAACATCTTCTTTTGATAGGACCTGGGAAGAGAATGTGGCAGAATCTATAGCTAATGAGATAGTATTACATGCTAACTTATCAGCTGCTTCTTCTGCCAAAAGTGGGCCACCTAATTCTGTTGAGCAACAAGATGAATCTTCAAAAAATAGATTGAAGGATTCAAAACCTGTTAAACCTGGACGATCATCACATGAAGATAAAAAAGTTGGGAAAGCACAAGAGGAAAAAAGAGCCAGACCACGGCGGTTGATGGAGTTCCACAATATCAAAATAAGTCAGGTTGCTTTTGTTAATCTACTTGCCTACTTTGGAAGTTTGTTTTTTTGGGGGGTAATTAGCAAGTTAACTTACAGGTGTCTACTGCTTTTTATTCTTTTATCTCCTTGTGTAGGTGGAGCTGTTGGTAACTTATGAAGGATCTCGATTTGTTGTCAATGATCTTAAGTTGCTTATGGATACATTCCATCGCGTTGAGTTCACTGGCACTTGGAGAAGATTATTCTCGCGAGTCAAGAAGCATATCATCTGGGGAGTCCTCAAGTCTGTGACTGGAATGCAGGTAATGTCCTGTACAAGATTGGTCTGTATTTCTATTTGAGCAATAAAAGCTACTGCAAAATAACCTGAAGTTTCAAATGTGGGATATATTGGGATTTCCAGATTCCAGCTTCTTTTCCGAGTCAGCATCTCCGTTTTCTATCTACTGTGATTCAGTTTTCCTCCTTTTTCTGGATTTGCAGGGTAAGAAATTCAAGGACAAACTGCACAGTCAGAGAGAGCAGAATGCCACTGGAGTTCCTGACAGTGATTTAAATTTTAGTGATAATGAAGGAGGTCAGGCTGAGAAGTCTGATAACTTTCCTGCATGGCCAAAACGAAATGATGGAGCAGGTGATGGATTCGTTACTTCCATAAAGGGACTCTTCAACACTCAACGTCGAAAGGCCAAGAAATTTGTTCTCAGGACAATGCGTGGTGAGGCTGAAAATGATGTTGAATGGAGTGAAAGTGATCCAGAGTCAGCTCCCTTTGCACGACAACTTACCATAACAAAAGCTAAAAGGTTGATTAGGCGGCATACAAAAAAGTTCCGACCCAGAGGACAGAAAGGTTTGTAAGATCCATCTCAAATGGTTTCAGGTTGCATCGCATACATGAAATAATTTACTCTGATAAATTAAACGGAAGCACAAGAGGATGAATGTTTTGAACAGAAGCATTTTCCAATTTTACTGTAGTAGGGGCACTAATGTGGGCATGTAAGAAAGTATTTTGGGAAAGTACAATTTTATGGCATCTTATTCATATGTATTAGTTTGGTCAAAATATACATTACTAAGGAGTTATATTAGGTTAATATATTTGACCATTTGTGCTCTTGTATATATGTATATATGTATACAAGAGCTCTCAAAATTGAAGAATAACACATTGAGATGATTTGTGCTATTTTGTTTTTCTGCAGGGCATGTGCATGACTTTCATATATGACAAACACATGCTGAGATTATATTTCTTTTGTTATATATTTTTAGATTATACCTGTTCTCCCTTGAGGAAAAAGAATACAACCACCCTTTGGTTTCCTCTAATCTGACCTAGACTCTTGTTGGTGGATTCTGGTGTCGCTTCTTTGACAGATGAAAATACTTATTAGGTATTGATCTCACTTGAATTTTTTGCTCTCAGGTTCTTCATCTCAACCAAGGGACTCACTCCCTTCTTCTCCAAGAGAAACTACTCCATTTGAGGGTGATATCTCCAGTGGTTCATCTTCGTATGAAGATGCTTGACTTTACCTTGTGCTACTAAATTGGCAAATCCTGAATCCCCTCGGAGAAATCCATAATAACGGGTGCTGAGATTGCAAATCTACTATTTTCCTCCGTTCCCTCATTGCTTAGGATGATAATTTCCATATCTTTCAAGAGTTATGGCAGAAAATGAGACCAAACATGGAGCTCAAAATGTGCCTGTGCAATGATACTTTCGAGGTCAATCCAGTTTTAATATTGTACAGCTCGGTAAGCTCTCTCTCTCTCTCTCTCTCTCTCTCTCTATATATATATATATATATATATATAACACTAATTTATTTGTAAAGTTTTGTAGCTTATAAATAGAGAAGTATACAAGCTGTTGAATTAATGCCCTGAGAAAGTTGTCTAGTTCTGTACAGACATTGATTAATTAAAAGAAATGAAATAAGTGCATCTCCCTCTCCCTCTCCCTCTCTCACACACACGTGTTTTTATACAAAATCCGTGGATGCATGCAAAATATCCTTACGATCCATATGCTCTATTCATCTTATCTAGAATCATAGTACTAAATCTTTGGTGGGATGCACATTGAGAGGGCAGTGAAAAATGACAATTTAAGGCACTTTTAATCGAGAATTAATGTTTGATCCCATAAGAGCACTGACTGGGAGTTCTTCAGATAGAAGACGGATTACTTTTTATTTCTTCTGAATCATCATATTCATGTGTTTTACCTAAGCGCCGTACCATACTTCAATGGATCCTTCATCGAGAAGCTTCTATATTGTTGTTGTTTTATAAAAGACTTACCCTGTTTTTGTCGTATACAAATCCAGCCAGAGGTTTGTGCTTTACATATATTTGGGCGGCCGTTCTGTGACAATGACTACATGTTAATGTGGAACTTGAAACATTGCAAAAGAATGGTATTCTTAAGACCTTTATGAGGGCCTAGTGGTAGATGCATCGATCTCTTAATACGATTTCTTAATAGGATAGATAGGATTCAATTCTCTGTTTCCATACGTTTGAAACGTAAGAATGATATGAAAGAATAATAATAAAAGAATAATAAGAAGAATATCCGTGTCTTAACTTCAAATTACTAGCCTCTATGTTGCAAAAGTTGTGCTGGAAGAACAGGTCATCATCGAATGGTTAGGGTTTGTTGGGTCTACCGGTGGTGATAATTCAATTAGTCATCGTCGGCATATTCAACCTGAACACCAAAAATTCCCTGCTGGGTGAAAATATCTTTTGCCCACCTCTCTTTAAGCAACTTCTTTCCAACTCTTTTGCTATTTCTTGGTAAGGCACCCGAAGAATAGATCATAATACCTATTCTTTGAAAACTAATTTGTAGAAAGTGGTATCGGTAATGCTAAGCTTCAATTTTGCCTTGGTCCCTAGTCGAGTGAATTCTCAGAAGAAAGTGCAGATAGGAGATGCAGAGTGCATCCGACGGCCTTGCACACAACTACTTGGCAGCTTCAGTTGCACTGGAACTAAAGAATGAACTGCAATAGTTATAAAAGGGTTGACCAAAACTAAACTAAACATTACCATAACCAAATTGAATATAACCAAATCGATATATTTGAATACATGAGCAACTATTAACCACCGAAACCAAACTCCAACACCGTAGAGTTGTGTTACAACTATGTCAACGAACTCCTTATTCACCTCTAACACATGACAAGCTCCATCGACCACTTCCAACACATCACAACTCCATCTATATTCCTAGCATATCACAAACTCCACATGCATTTTGAGATGGGGAAGGTGGTCAAGTTAGGGTTTATAGAGGAAGGAGATGAAAACATAAACATTGCAATTAGGGATGTATGAGACAAGGCAAACAGGTGCAGTTGAGTTCACATGTGCAGCAAAAAGGCTAATTAATATGAGGGGAGTTGAGTCAAATTATGCTAAAAGGTCAGACAGCCCATGAATCTTATGCTTATGTTTAAATAAATTAGGCTACCCTCTAGACCATGGCCATTCACATTGCACCAGCACACACAATAAAATATTTTATAACCACCTTTTGCTTAGTTGGTAGATTCCATGTGCACACGGTTGCAATTTGTTATAGGCCTAGGAGGATATCTATTCACACTATTAATACTCTATAAGAGAAAAAAAAGAAAAAAGATTGAAAAACATTGTTCACCAAATTACTTGTGCCTAGAATTCTATATTCAAAATTCAATTATATTTCATGATTACACTAGAATTTTGTATTTAGAATTTAACTACATTTTTCTTGATTACACTTAGTATTAGAGCTTGATTGAGGGTGTCATGTTGGAAAAAGATTAGAAGTGGCTAAAAGAGGCTATACATGCGATGATCAAGGAATAAGCTGGGCAGCAAGAAAGCTGGGCTAAGGTCTTCACCGAAACCTTCAATAGACAACAACAAGCAATTGATGAATTGAAGCAGCTTGTATTGGAGAAGCATACTGCTACTATTTTACCTGCAAAACAAGAGGATGAAAAAACACTCGGTAAGTCTCATGTGGATGGTCAAATTGTTATGCACTCAGTTCACAGTTCATACACTGCTATTGTTAGTACTACATATTAGTTGCCTATTAGATCTTCTAAGTTAAAGTTTCCCATTTTTTATGGAGGTGAGTTGAGCTTGTGGGTTGATAGGGCAGAAAAATTTTTTTTACTAGATAATACCCCACCAGATTACAAGGTTAAACTAGCTATTGTTTACTTTGAGGAGAAACCTTTATAGTGGTTTCATTAATTTGGTAGACACGTAGGGGGTGAGGATAAGGTTACATGGGAGGAATTGGTGAAGGGTTTGTATTCCAGGTTTGATGATAAGGCCTATGAAGACTTGATGTCAGACGTTAAGGAGTTATACCAAAGCGGCACCTTACAAGAGTACACGATTGAGTTTGAACAATTAGCCTCACAATTGCAATTACCTAAAAGCCATCTCATTAGCTGTTTTCTTACTAGACTCAAACTTGACTGCTAATATCTCATTCGTATGCTATAATCGAAAACCTTACAACAAACACTTGCCAAACCACAAGAAGTTAGCATACAATCCTTTAGACAGAACCTGAAATCCTCCAAACCTTCCTACATTTCCACATCTTCTATTGCTTACTCCATACCCAATAAACCAAATTACAACCCTCGTCCTTTTCTACTAAGCACTACACCACCCATCTGAAAAGCTTCTAGCTATTCTACGCCCAATACCACCCATAACTTAAAACGAAACACTAGCAACCCACCAACATAGAAATTCACTAGAAAAATGACCTTAGATGAGATTGAGGAGAAGCGATGAAGGAGGTAATGTTTCTGGTGTGATGAATCGTTTGGTCTAGGCCATAAGTGCAAGAACCAGCATTTGAACATGATTGTGGTTGAACTTAACTGTAAAGAAAGTGAAGAGATGGAAGGGGGGAATGGCGAGGAAGTTTTAGGGGAGGAGCTTTCAAGGTTAACCTTGTGTGCACTTTCAAATAAGGATGTTGGGAATGGGAAGTGCATGAAGTTTGTAAGGTATTATAAGAAGAAACAATTGAACATACTAGTGGATTTGAGGAGTTCACTCAATTTCTCGGATGAAAGATTGGCCAAGGCACTTAACTACACTATTACCCCTATAACTCCACTGGTCAAGGAAACATTGGCTAATGGTTCTCACCTATCTTGTATCATAAAATTAACAAGCTTTTGCTAAAATGCACAAGGCTATGAGTTCTCAACTGAAGTATTCCTCTTACCCCTAGCTAGGTTCGAGCTCATTTTAGGAATTCCATAGTTAGTTTCTCTTGGTACTATAAGTTGAAACTTTGAGCATCAAATCATGAAGTTTACTTAGGGTGCCCAAGAATGTTTCCTACAAGGACAAGAGGAAACTATAAGTTGCATTTTCAATTAACAACTCTAAAAAATATTAGCAAAGCAAGATGAATCCCTTGATGTGCAATGCTAATTGGTTCAAGAAGTGGATCCTAGTACAAGTACAAGAGCTAAACAATAATTACATCCTTTAATCATGGAGTTGTTAGATGAGTACTATGACCTTTTTGAAGAGCCAAGCAGGTTGCCACCAACTAGAGAGTTTGATCATAAGATATACTTACAAGAAAATTCTACACCAGTTAACATACGACCTTACAGGCATTTTGTTGTTCAAAAGTAAGCTTTAGAGGTTATGATTAAGGAAATGTTGTTGAGTGGTATTATCCAACATAGCCATAGTCCTTATGCTTCTTCGGTGGTCTTAGTTAAAAAGAAAGACAATATAATGCGTATGTACGTAGATTATTGAGAGCTTAATAAGCAAACTATCAAGGATCACTTTCTGATACCCATCATTGATGACTTGTTTGATGAGTTACACGGTGTTAGTTATTTTAGCAAATTGGATTTGAGGTCCGAGTATCATAAAATTAGGATGAACTTGGGGGATGTTTATAAGACAGCTTTTAGGATACATGATGACCACTAAGAGTTCTTAGTTATGCCTTTTAGCTTGACCAATGTGCCCTAAACCTTTCAAGGCCTCATGAACAGCATCTTTTGCCTACATCTAAGGAAGTTTGTCTTAGTTTTTTTAAATGATATTCTCATTTACAACCCATCAATTGTAGAGCATTTAACCCACTTGTGCATTGTCTTTACCATATTAAAGAAGGAGCAACTATATGTGAAGAAGGGAAAATGTGTTTTTGGGGTGAAGCAAGTAGAGTACTTATGCAATGCGATAACATAGGATGAAGTGACCACTAATCCTCGAAAGATTGAAGCCATAACCTAATGGCCAATACCTAAGACCTTGAAACAGCTATGGGGGTTCTTAGGATCCTCCAAATTGCTAATGCTTCCACTTAAGAAGGGGAAGTTTCATTGGAATGAGGCCGCCAGCTTAGCCTTGGCTAAGCTGAAGGATGCCCTTGTGACATTGCCTGTTTTGTGGTTATTGGATTACTCCAAAACCTTTGTTATAGAGATTGATGCTAGTACTGAAGCTATTGGGTCCATCTTGATGCAAGATGGCTATCCTATTGCCTATTCTGGCAATTGTTTATCTCTACGTCAGCTTGGGTTTTGAGTTTATGAAAAAGAATTGCTAGCTATTGTGTACATCGTAGAAAAATACTTCATTATTAAAATAGATCATCATAGCCTCAAGTTCCTACTAGAGAAACGATTGGCCACTCCTAGCCAACATAAATGGCTCACTAAATTGCTAGGCCTTGATTATGCCATCAACTATAAGAGTGGTAGATCTAACTATGCTACTGATGCTCTTTTTATGTCTTATGTTGCCTCACTATGCTCAATAGTGACTGTCCTTATTACATCAGAATTTTTTGAAGAATTATTGTCCAGTTGGTCCTTATCGTTACATTACTCGAAAATTTGAAAACAATTACAAGACGACAAAGAGCACAAAAATTTTGCTTTGATAAATGATGTGCTCTAATGGAAGGGTAAGGTAATGGTAGGACCAAATCCTGACTTACGATTGAAATTGTTGAATTTGTATCATGATGAGGTTCTAATTAGCCGCTCCGAGGCTTAAGCTACTCACAAAAAGTTGAGTTCTATGTACTATTGGCCTAAGATGGAGAAAGAGGTGTGTAACTATATTTGTTCATGTAATAGATGCCAGAAGTGCAAGCGTGACACTGTTGCAACTCCAGGGCTTTTATAACCATTACCTCTTCTTAATGGTTGTTGGACTGACATTAGAATGGATTTTGTAGTCGATCTTCCTAAGCTGTAAGGGAGGGAAGTCATTATGGTAGTTGCTGATTGTTTTAGCAAATATGGCCACTTCATCGGGTTAGTACACCCTTATACGGCTGCTCATATGGTGCAAGCTTTCTCTAGATCATATCTATAAGCTATACGGCCTACTAGAGAGCATCGTTTCTAATGGGGATCCAATCTTTGTTAGTTCCTTTTTGTCTGAGCTCTTCAAATTATAGGGGGTGGAACTCAAACTGTCTTCCTCTTATCATCCACAAATGGATGGTCAGATGGAAATTGTTAGTAAGTGTCTTGAAACTTATCTCAGGTGCGTGACTAATGAGGAACCTAAGACATGGATGAAGTATTTATCACTTGTGGAATGGTAGTATAACACCAATTTTCACACAAGTATACAAACAACTCCATTCGAGGCCTTATATGGCTACCCCCTTCCTCTCCATTTACCCTACATACTAAGGGACTCGAGGAGTGCTACCAAGGACCATGAATTAATAGATAGAGAAGATAAAATCAAGATGCTATGCTTTCACTTACAACTTACTACCAACTGGATGAAACAATAAGCTGATAAGCATTGCATTAATCATCACTTCAGCATAAGGGATTTTGTGCTCTTGAAACTCCAACAATATAAATAGAATAGTCTCTGACAAGCATTTGCACAAAAGTTGCAGCTGTGTTATTATGGGCCTTACAAGATTATTGACAAATTTGGGACAATTGCATATAAACTTGACTTACCAATTGGGTCTATTGTATACCCAACTTTTCATGTGTCTCAACTCAAGATGTATCATGGTTCTCCTACTATACCCGCTACTCCTCTTCATTATCCTAGATCTATTGTTGATTTGGAACCCCTTGCTATTTTGGAGCATCGTCTGGTCAAGCGCGAGAATCAAGCCGCTACCATGGTCCTCATCTATTAGAAAGGCAAGACACTAGTGGAGGCTACTTGGGAATATTTGGAGGAATTAATAGCACACTTCCTATGCTCATCCTTGTGGTCAAGGGTTTTGCAAGGGGAAAGGAATGAGATGGGGAAGGTAGTGAAGTTAGGGTTTATAAAGGAAGGAGATGAAAACACAGACACAACAAATAGGGATGTGTAGAGAAAGACAAGGTAGATAAGTAGAGTTGAGTTCACACGTGTAGCAAAAAGGCTAATTAATTTGAGGGGAGTTGAGTCAAATTATGTTGAAAGGTTGGATAACCCATGAATCTAAGGCCATCCTTTAGACCACAGTCATTCACATTGCACCAGTACATACAATAAAATATTTTATAACCACCTTTTGCATAGTTAGTAGATTCCATGTGTACATCGTTGTAGTTTGTTATAGACTTGGGAGGATATCTGATGGGAATTAGCCTCTGACCATATCCAAGCCAAGACCTATCAATGCTTGCCGAGGTCAAATTGCAGCTAGAAGGACGAAAGGAAGGAAGATGAACACTCGGCATCAGGTCTGTCGTCAGCTGAAGTATCAAGAGATCACACGGCCGAGTAATTGGAACTAAAGAACCACTCAGTACATTAGAGAGAGACTTGTATTGACTGATTCTATGACTCAACAATTATGGGCCGATCTTTTTGGTGTCTCGGCCAAGCCATGCGAGACATCGTGGATCCCTTCTTGAACCTATACATCCAACTGCCAGCCTCATTCGATTCGGATACTATTGCTCCCAAGACATGTTGAGTGACTACATGCCAAGTTTTATAAAATGCATAGTTTTGTATTCTTGTACATGTTTTCCCTTTTATTTTATTTATGAGCTCGATTCTTTAGGGTTTAAGGTCTTGTACTTTATTTACAATTTTGCCACTAGGGTTTGAGACCTGCTATAAATAGCAACATTTGTACTTAGATATAGAGAGATATGGACCAATAGCTAACAGAGATATATGTAGAAAGTGAAACATTCTTCTTTTCGAGTAAGGTTATACTTGAGTTAGCATTTGCTGGATTATCGAGTGTTGATCATACTCTTTAATCGTTCCTACGTTCTTATCAATTTTGTTCTCAGATTGTGGTGAACCCCTTCATTTGAACTGGTTAGTGAGTTGTATCTAACCTTTATTTGAAACTCCGAGCAACATTTAGTATTCGTAAGTCATATTAAACTCTATTTCTAGCTTAAATCCTTGATCGTGTTTGTGTCTTGATGAGTTATATCTATTCACATTCACTATCAAAACCCTTCCTGTTCTTCGTACCTATCTTCCTTTTGAATACCCATTCTTGTTCTTTCGTTCCAGATCTGTTGCATTTTCTTTCTTATCTTGATCCCATACCAATATCCATTCATGCTATTAATACTCTGTAAGAGAAAAAAAAGGAAAAGAGACTATAAAAGACATTGTTCACTAAATTACTTGTACCTAGAATTTTGTATTTAGAATTCAATTACATTTTTCTTGATTACACATTCCTAACAAATCTCATAAGTCAATATTCTAGTAGGAGATATGTTACAAAGTGCACCTATAACCTGCAATATGGCTAAATTGCTTGTAGTAAGATCACTGCTTAGCCTATGCTTTATATATTGTAACTTCAATTGGTACTTTTCTTAATAGCTTCCATTCCACTTGCAAAATTAGTAGCACTAAAACTACTTAAAAAAATGAACTACTAAAATCGCTATAAAAATGACATATATCAATAAACTCCATCTTCAACCCTAAGAAATGACAATCTCTATCTACTACTGTTAGTACATCACTAACTCTATCTACATATTCCAAGAAACATCATAAAATCCAAATACATTCTTAAAAAATCTCAAATTTTGTTATTCTAAGATTGGTTTACATCTCATGTAGAATCATATTTTAATAATATAATAAAATACATTTAGTATATGAAAATATGGAGAATACTTCATTAATGCAACAATTGTATACAAAAGTTCTTTTATTCTTTTGTTGATAAATCGCTAAATATCATATAAGTACATCTATACAAAAGCAAAAACCATGTAAACACTGCCTCTTCAATCATCTCTAGTGTTGTAGTCATACATATCTTTCTAAAGTTTCTTTAACTTGACTAAAACTGCTTAAACTTATTAAATCTAGAAGGAAGGAAGAGAGGGGGTGGAAAGGATGAGCGATAAGGGTTGGAGAAGGGAAAGGGTATTTTGGTTTGACATTGCTTTGTACCCAAAAAGAGGCAAGCTACATCTTAGTTAAACTTAGAGATCGAAGTTTTCTTTTGTTTCTTGATAGTAGAGTTGTTTCAGTAGGACATGGATTTCTATTACTATGAAATTCATAAATGAAATAGTCAATGGTTGGGTCACAATGATATAATGGGATCCATTTTGCATCATATCTAAGGGATTCCTTGGTTTGGGTCGAAGAAGTAATCTCACTTCGATTGAATCGGTAACTAAAGTTGTATGCATTATATGGGCAGAAAGCAAATGACTACTTTAAAGAATATTGTTATTAATGGTCCAAGCCTACACATATTGATAGATAGAGCTTCTATTTATTTGTTGAACAAATAAATAGATCGAAAGAATCATAATGAGACTTAACAAAAAAATACTAAGATAAACCCATGTACGGCAAAGATTCTTTATTATAGTTGGAAAAAGTAGAAGTCCCAATTTGATTAATGTAGGAATTAGGAGTGGAAGGAAAGAGAGAATCCATGAATATTGATACGAGAATTTTGAAAATATTTCATTCTTATTGTATCAGTTCAAAACCTTATTTGAATTGAATTCTTAGTAAGAAAGAAAATACAATTAATTCTAATTCAGAGTTGGGTCGTTTGAGTAAATGGATAAAGTCTTATGACGTGACAGGGTTATGTTGAACATAGAGTGGCATGTCATCCCATGTAATATAGCATGGATTCATCTCCATGATAGAGTCAACTAGATGCTTATGCCTCTAAGGAGCAAGAAAGGTCACCATAGTGGCAAAAGTTGGATCAAAATTAGGTAAATGAAACAAAATAAAATCTAGTGGGGCTAGTGGGTCAATTGAAGGTGATGGAGTAGCATGGACTAATGAGGCATTTAGCTACTAGCAAGAAATGAGTGGTTAGTGAATCTTATGGGATGAGAGGGAGACTTATTTGGTACTGACTAGCTTCTGATGATGACATCATCATAAGCTCATCTTCTCTTCCCTTAAATTGACCCTATCCGACATTGCATTATCATACTCAATCTCGACGATGCTCACGTGCTACTTTTGCCGAATATAATATAGATCCAAGCTACATATTGCCTAATTAAGTCCTTGTTGGTCTTCCCTTTAAGATTGCGCTAATAAAGGGAGGGTATCATATCATAGAGATTTGGGATTTGTTGGACTACACTAAGCTGTCATGCTATGCGATCAAGAAGGTGTTACTCCACTGTATGAAAGTAGATAAGAGGTACTTAAGCTAACCAAATGTCATTGCCTTACCTATAATAAGGGGGCAATGCTTTTAGGATCTCAACTATATATGTTATCCATAGTCTATGGAGGATATATTTAGACAGTATCTAATAAATGTATAATAATACCTACTTTGGTGTCTATTGATCCAAGGAATCTCTATATTACCCTAAAACATATATAACAAGTTATGTAATGTCGAAATCCACTTATTAGCCATATGCCAAAGGCCTACTCCATATAAAATACTAACTTGGAAGTTAGAAAAACCATGGATACTACTTCATCACTGTTGTTTTCGTCTCCCAAGTGATCTCTAAACCTTTGTTCCATTGCACCTTCATATATTCCATATCTCGATTCCTTAACTTTTGAACCTGATTATCTAGTAATGGGCTGCTTCACCACTTCAAAATTCCTCTTTAATTTTACTGGCTTTATCTTGTATTTGGGTTCTTAACGAACTTTCTTAACATGGAAATATAGAATACATCATAGTAGCCTGACAAACTTAGAGGTAAGGCTATTCTGTAAGATACATTACTAACCTTCTCTAGTACTTCAAATAGACCATTATATCATGGGCTCAACTTTCCTTTTGAGCCAAACCGTCTAAGTCCTTTGAATGGATTTATCTTAACATAAGCATGATCTCCAATTTCAAATTCCAATAGCCTTCTCTTAAAATCTACCCAACTCTTATAACGATCTTGAGCTTTCTTCATTCTTTGTCATACAATCTTAACCTTCTCATTTGTTTGGTTGATCATATCGAGTCTAATCAATGCATATTCCTCATGGTCCCAACATAGTGGCGCTCTACACTTTCTTTTGTATAATGCTTCAAAAGATGCCATTGGTATAATCACATGGTAACTATTATTGTAAGTAAATTCTATGAATGGTAAATATTTATCCCATTCACCTCCAACATCTAATACACAAGCTCGCAACATATCTTCTAGGGTCTGAGTTGTTATCTCAAATTACCCATCTATTTACAAGTGATAGGCGGTACCAAATTGTAACTTTGTGCCTAAAGCTCTATGTAAGCTCTCCCAAAATTTGGATACTAAACAACTATTTTGATCATAAACAATACTTTCAAGCATACCATATAATCTTACTATCTCTCAGGTATATAGCCTACCATATTTTCCATTAAATTGCCCGTTCGATAGAGTAAGAAGTGTGCATTGTTTGTTAATCTATTTACAACTACCCAGATTGAGTCATAACCATCTTGAGTCTTAGGTAGTGCTACCACTAAATTATTGTAATATGATCTCATTTTCATTTTGGTACTTCCAAGGGTTGCAATGGTCTACTCGATCTTTGATGTTATGCTTGAACTTGTTGGTATGTAATACATTTTACCACATACTGTGCCAAATCTCTTTTCATTTGATTTCACCAAAACATGAGTTTTAAATCTTGGTACATTTTATTTCCTACTAGGTGCACGGTATAACTTGTAATGTGTGCTTCATCTAAAATTTCCTTCCGTATGTCAGGATCTTGTAGCACACATATTCTTCCTCTAAATTTTAGTATGCCTCTTTCATCCACTTTGAAATCAGAATCATTTCCTTTACATAAATTCTCTTTCATTTCCATTATGTCTTTATCTTCCTCTTGCTTTTGTTAAATTCTTTCCAATAAAGTAGGTTGCGGTTGCAAATTCATTATCTGATTATTAGGCTCACATTAGTCAAACCCAATTTTCAACTTTTCAAATTCATACACCAACTTACACTGGGAAGTTAACAATAATGCAACATATTCATAATTCTTTCGACTCAAAGCATTTGCCACCGAATTGGCTTTTCTACGATGATAATTTATATTCAAATCATAATCCTTAATCAGCTTTAACCATCGCCTCTGTCTTAAGTCCAACTCCTTTTGAGTAAAGAAATACTTTAGACTCTTGTGATCTGTGTATATTTCACATCATTGTCCAAATAGATAATGTCTTCAAATTTTTAAAGCAAACACTATAGCTGCTAACTCCAAATAATGGGTTGGATAATTCCTTTTATTTGGCCTCAATTATCTTGATGCATATGCAATAACTTTTCTATCTTGTATCAATACACAACCCAATCCATTCTACTATACATGCTATGTTTATCTGGATCAAGTAATGTTAATACTAATGTTGTGACCAGTTGTTTCTTCAACTCTTAAAAACTTAACTCACATTTCTCACCTCATTCGAATTTTACATCTTTCTAGGTTAATCGAGTTCATGGTCTGGCAATTTTAGAGAAATCCTTTATAAATCGTCGGTAGCATCTAGCCATACCTAGAAAACTCCTCATCTCCGAAACAGTGGTTGGTTGCTTCCAATCCATTATTGCTTTCGCTTTGTTAAGGTCATAGAAATTCCTTCACTAGATACAATATGATCTAGAAAATAAATTTTATCCATCCAGAATAGAAATTTTATCAAACTAGAAATCACATTTACTTAGCATACGACTTATTTTCCCTTAGCTTCTATAATGCCAATCGTAAATGCTCTATATGCTCCTCCTTGGTTTTTGAGTAGATCAAAATATCATCAATAAACACCACGATAAATTTATCCAAATATAGTTGATATATGCGATTCATCATATCCATGAACATAGCCAATGCATTGGTCAAATCGAAAGGTATCACAAAAAATTCATAATGACCATATTGTATTCTAAATGCAGTTTTAAGCACATCCTCCAGCTTAACTCATAATTGATGATATCCCAATTTCAATTCAATTCTAGAAAACATAGTTGCACCCTGTAGCTGATCAAACAAATCATCGATGCGGGTAATGCATTCTTATTCTTAATGGTAACCTTATTTATTTCATAGTAGTTTATGCATAATCTCATGGTACCATTTTTCTTCTTCACAAATAATACCAGTGCTCTCTACAGTGAAACACTTGGACAAATAAATCTATTGTCTAGTAGCTCTTGAAGTTGCTTTTTTAGTTCTTGTAGTTCCATGAGTGATATCTAATATGGAGCTTTGAAATAGGTTTAGTTCTAGGAACTAACTTGATAGTGAAGTCCAATTCTTGATGGGGAGCTAAACTTGGTAAATCCTTTGGAAATACATCCAAAAATTTGCACACTATTGATATATCTGTTACTTTGAGTGTCTCTTTCTTTACTTCGGTAGTAAATACCCAAAAAAATTCCCAATCATTCTTTTCTACCTTTGTTTCATTCATTTCATCGCATATCTCCACCACAGCTAAGTTCAATTTGCTTCTATCGGCTTTTCCTTGAAATACCATTTCTCTATCATTTAGAGTAATAGTTTTACTTCTATACTCTACAGCCGCTTTATGTTTAGACAACCAATTTATTCCCACTATTATATCATAACCTTGTAAAAGTAATATTATGAGATTTACAAGGCACTCCTTCTCCAAAATCTTAATTTTGCCATTATCTACTACTTCTCGAGTTGTTACCTTCTCCTTAGTAGGAGTTCTAACTCTATAGGCCATATTAATCTTACCCGCACTAATCTCCTTTTTGTTCACAAATTTCTGACTTGCAAAGGAATGGGATGTACTTGTATCAAATAATGCAAAAGTAAGTTGTCCGTTTATAAGCACATTCCCTAGAATATACTAATACTATGATTACCAACTAAACTTGCATTCATAAATCTCAAAATTTAAACACTTCAATTTAACTTACACTTAAATTATCTTCAAAATAAGTAATCTTAGCACGTATCACTTTATCGTTTCTTCTGACTCCCATAATCTCCTCAACATCGTCATGTAGTACTCTTCCATCCAATTTGCAAAATCTTTGTCCTCCTCATTTCCCATATCTTCCATAGCAAAGACACGAATAGGTGCGGTTGTGTTATTAGAACCTTCAATCCTCTTAGCTCCTTATCTAAACTATGGACAAATCTTGGAGAAGTGTCAATTTCTACTACATTTGTTATACTTTACAAGTTTCGTTCTAAGGCATGCTCGCAGCACATGGTTTTCATCTCTACATATAAAACATTTTCCTTTAAGCTGAGTACAATTTCTCAAAAAATGATTTGTGCTACATTTCCGGCACTTAGCATGACATCCTTATCATAAAAACTCAAATTGGGCATTGATTGCATTAGGCTATTAGCTAAATTTCCTGGTTTCCTTCTCTTCTATCTAGAACTACTAGTTACTCCATGATATGATCTTTTAAATGACAAACTGGGTTGATAACCTATGTTAATCTTTTGACTCCACATTGCTTGCATCCTTATACGATTATTCTCTTACCGTCTTATCTTATCCACTATTTTAGTATAAGTAGTGAAACCATAGTCTTCTAGTTTACAACACATTGTGGGGTCGAACCCAATAAGGAATAAATCCTTCTTTAATTTAACATTATCTCGATATGAATTAGGTGTATATTGTAATAATCTATTAAACTTAGTTTCATACTAAGTCACATGCTTAAGTCATATCCCCCTTCTTCGGTTCAAATAAATCTCTTACCATCTTGTTTTGAACACTATAAGGGAAGTGTTCTTTCTTGAATTCCTCTTTAAATCTTTGTTAAGTAATATTATTCCCTAATTGTTTCGCTTTCAAGTCTTGCCAAACTTGAGTAGCTAACTTTAACATAAAGGTTCCATATGCTAACTTTTGAGATTTAGGTATTCTAAAGGCCTTAAAACTCCATTTAATTTGGCAAAGCCAATCATCATCTAAAGCTGACTTATCTAGTTTTTCCTTAAAGTAACAATTTTCTTTTATAAACTCGAGAAGCTTATTTACCTCTTATGGTCATTCCATTCTTTGTTTAGTTTCTTGTGGCCTTCTATTACCTATATTACCTTTAGTAATAAGATGCTAAATCAACATTCCATGTTATCTCATCATCATTTGCATATTAAAAAGTAATTGCCCAATGGGTATACCCTTCGTCGAGCCCGATTTCTTCCCTTTTTTTATTATTTCCCTTAGCTTGATTAGTATTAAACCTTAATGCATTTAATACTAACCTTCAACTAGGAGTTAAGAAGAACTTGGTTTTTATAATTTAGCTATTAGTCTTTTGATAAAAACCAATTTCTTAAAATGGTTTTCAAAACCAGATTTTTGAGTCTGGGGGCTAACTTTTTTAAATCTTCAACGGGTATTACTTTTAACTTTCCAAATTTAGATTTACTTTTCAATATACTATTTAAAAAATATTATCTATTCACATGCAAATAAGCAAATAAAATTAAATCTACAAAAAAAAAAGATAAATTAAACAAATATTTATAAAATATGGAAAAAGAAAATTTTTCCATATTTTAAGTTGTCCTGTAATTGCTACGGGTGCCTATGTACCTGCTAGTTGGGATTAGAATTTTGTATTTCATTTAGAAAACATTAGCGAGTTGATCTCTTTTATTTTGGAAAAGGGTTGGGTTTAAGTTCTTAACCTTTTTAATTTATTTTGAAAAATTTTTAAAAGGGTCCTAATTGGAATATTTATTTTTGGAAAGTTCTAAAATATCCTAAAGGATTGATTTATTTTTGTTTATTGAAAAATTGATTTTTTCTAAGTGGTAAAATGTTTATTTCATTTTCTTTTTTATTTCATTCTATTTTATTTTTATTTATTTTATTGTTTAAGTTTTAATTGGGAATGTAAAAAAACGAACTCAACTACTTTATCTTTTCTTTTTCTTATTTTCTTATTTTTCAGTTTTTCTCTCTTTGTTATTATTATTATTATTATTTTTTACATTTACAATGAAATAATGATTAAAGAAAAATCACAAATGAATAAAGGAAGTAGGACCATACCAAATCTAAAGCTGGGTGTTGGTTAGGAGTAGGTTGGATCACATGCGGGTTAGATTAGGTATACGGATTCGAATCTGGGTCGAAAAGAGAAGGAATGTAGCAGCTTCAACCAACTCAACATGGTAGCTTCTAGTGTGTATTTCAAGTGGGTAATGGAAGATTCGTGAGGACCTTACTAGCAAAAGATGGCTTAGTAATGGTGCCTCAATCCATATCGGCCATTTAGGTGGTGGTTAGAGCTTAAGACGAGTCGGCTATAGAGAAAACGTAATGGTGTGCTCGATTGGTGGTGGTTGTGATTCAAAATGGTACTGGGACTCGATTTTTAGATACCATGAGCATAGTTGTGGCACCAGTTTTGGTTGTGGAGTGGTATAGACGGTGTTCTTGAGTTGGGAGTCACAGTGGTTAAGGGTTTGAAAAACCCTTAATGGTGCTTGCACCAGAAGTTACATCAAGTGATGGGTTACTGACCTTTGGCCCGCTTACTCGAGTATACCTCAGAGGCCTCTAGTCCCTCACTTGAAGAATTCTCTCTCGTTAACTTGCCGATGACGAGAAACTGCATACAGAACGGGGATGGCTAAATTCCTCGAGAGCTCCAGATTGTTATACTATACTCTGCTCTCTCTTTATTGCGGATGCCAACTATTTTCTGGCTAAGAGCTCTATACTAAGTGATAAGACCTTTGGTTGTTGAGAGGTTCTTGTTAGGTAACGAAAGATAGCCTCCTACTGGCAGAGTACTTCCCTCCTGGCCTCCTACTAATTCTCATGGCATCTCTTTCTTGTCTCGGCCTCCTTATCATCGCAACATCTTGATTCTACTCTATTGCTATAACTAGAGAATCTTTTGTATGGAACCAATGTTGCATTACTACTTGTCTAACTCATCTGACATTATACTATTTTTCTCTTTTTGTTATTTGTCCTATTTACCTTTTTTTTTTATATGTACTAGGAACCCATTTTATGTTAGCCTTCATATAATTTTCCTTAATTGTAATGTTATCTTAGTGATTTACTATAAATGGTTTCTTCTCTTTGTAGCTGGAATTATCACATTTTCATTCCTGACATTTGAATATACTTGTTCTTGCGAGACGATCCTCTCCAAGTCCATTTTCATTACACTCTTATCTAATCTTACCGAGTAGCTTAGGATTAGTAGTGGGTGGACCTTAACATTAGCTTGTGTGTCATATCTAGTGAAGTGTGAAGTCGTGTTGTGTTTGTTGGTGGGCTACATCCTTCGAGCAGCTTCACATCAGCTACCATATTTCATTCATCAACCTACTCACTCTATTTTCTTTAATATTTCGAAGGACCCATTGGTTTCTCACATCTTACAGTAAGTCTTAATGAAAACTGAGCTCCTAGGCACATTATATAATTTTTGGTATCAGAGCTTGAGGTTGTAATTGAGAGCTGTGTTGCAATAGTTCCTTTTGGTTTATTGTCTATTATAGTCTGTTTTTATCTGGAAGAACAGAGCAAGTTCATAGTTCATTATCAGACTAGTATTTTTCCTGTATAGTAATTTCCTATGTGAAAAGTGTGTTTTGAAGCTTATTCTTTTTGAGAATATCGTATCTTAGCGTTTAAGGAGAAATTAACGATGCTGAGAGTAGTGCTCAAGGATGCGGTCATGTGAGCTAACAGTCACCACATACTATTAATGAGCAAATACAGGAGCTCATCACTGTTGTGGCCAATATAGCTGTCATGGTGCAAAGAGCCTTAGAGACTGGGCCGCGAGATAGGATTGCTACTGAAGAAGGCCGAGAAATGAGATGTAGGCTAAGAAGGTAGATGAATAAACGATGAGCACCAGAAGCCCTTGTTGTGAACCAAGCATCACCCTGTCATGCCGATAGAGTTGCGAGAAGAAGGTTGGAGTTGGATGAAGTGGAGGAGTATGAAGAGGAAGAGGAGTAGTATGTTGGAATTGACGAGCGTGAGTTTAGAGCTCCTAGGGGAGCTAAACACCTCAAAGTACAAATTTTGAGCTTCAACGGGTCTGGTAGTGCTGACAATTACTTGGATTAGGAGGAGAAGATAAAAAAGATATTCGACTTTTACGATTATGAAGATGCTGTCCGTATTTGAGTAATCGTGTCGGAATTCTCTAGATATTTAGCAATGTGGTGGAAGAAGTTGCAGAATATTTTCCTGAGGGCTCGATGTGAAATCTGAACATGGAATGAGATGAAAAGAGTTCTGAGAAGCAAGTTCGTTCTCGAACACTACGAGCAAGACACTTTTCGATGTCTCTAAGACTTAAGATAGGGTAATAGGTTAGTGAACAACTATGTTCGAGAGTTTCAATTACTAATGATCCGATGTGCTATTGACGAACCCAAGATACGAATTATAGCAAGGTTTATTTCTAGGCTGAGAACTGATATTGGTCATATTGTGGAATTACAGAGGCTAGGAAGTTTAGATGAGACCATTTGAGTGGTGCAGAGGGTTGAGAGGCAGAGACGGAACCATCCTAGCCGACTAGGATTGTCGAGCCGAAGTAGCATGTTGAGCCGATCAAAATATGGCCATGCACTGAACAATTCTAAGGTAGATCGACGAGGGCTGGTATTGAGCCGACCAGAAGAAGGTTGAGGTAATGGCAAAGCCGAAGAACCTGAGGTCTAAAGAGACTAAGGTTAGAGCTTTGGAAGAAAGACCTAAGAGATCAAATGCTTTAAATGTCTTGATTATGGACATGTGGCTAATCAATGTTTGAACCAACGAGTCATAGATCAAGGGAGATAAGCCTCCATTTGAAGTGGAGTGTGCTAGTGAAGGAGAAGAGGAGGTTAAAGTTGGCCCAACATTAGAGGAGTTTCAAGAAGACCCTGTTGCCTTTATACCTCCCGAAGCAGGAGTTAAACATTGTTTTGTTGTGTGTCCATCTCTCAGCACTTTTGTAGCCAACGAGAATGCACAAAAGGAGAATCTCTTCAATACGAATTGCCGAGTGAATGGAAAACTATTTTCCTTGATCATTGATGAAGGAAGTTGTACCAATGTTATAGCACAAGGCGTAGTGAATACCATGAAGTTGCCGACCCTTCCATACCTTAAGTTGTATAAGATTCACTAGTTGAATGAGAAAGGAAGTTTTCCCATCGTTGAGTAGGTTAGGGTACCAATCACCATTGGCGATAAGTACAAGGATAAGGTGTTGTGTGATGTCTTATCCATGTGCACTTCACACATCTTACTCGGCCGACCTTAGCTATTTGACTTGAGGGTATTACACGATGGGTATAAGAACATTTACATGTTCCAAAAAAACGGAAGGAGAGTTATTTTAACTCCTATGAGCCTCGAGGAAGTACAGGAGTCTCAAGAGAAGATTGCTCGATCTATGCAACGAAAATTCTTAGTGATATCTTGCACTCAAATTTACCAAGAAATTGAAGAGGAAGTGTATGTGCTTCTTTTAGCAAGAAAACTCTTGGAGTTGAGAGAAGTTGAGAAGTTACCTCTCGAGGTGAGAGCTCTACTAGAAGAGTATGCTGACCTATTTCTTGTTGAGATGCCGAAAGGTTTACTACCCTTAAGAAGCATTAAACATTGCATTGATCTTCAGCCTAAAGTAACCCTATCGAATCAACTTGCTTTAGACTCAATCTTGAGTAGGTAGTTGAGTTGAAGAAACAAGTGGATGAGTTGGTGGGTTGTGGATATGTTTGAGAGAGCATGAGCCCATGTGTCATCCTAATCGTGCTAGTACCAAAGAAAGATGAGTCATGGAGAATGTGCATTAATAGTTGTACCATCAATAAAATTACTGTTAAGTACTGATATCCAATCCTATGGTTAGATGATATGCTCAATGAGTTGCATGGTGCCCGTATCTTTTCAAAGATTGACTTCAAGAGTGGTGACCAAAGACAAATGAGACTCGGAGATGAAAGGAAGATGGCCTTCAAGATAAGGGATGGTTTGTTCAAATGGATGGTGATGTCGTTTGGCCTGACGAATGCGCCGAGTACTTTTATGCAGCTTATGAAGCATATACTGAGGGCACTGATTGGCAAATGTATTGTGGTTTATTTTGATGACATTTTGGTTTATAGTATTGACCTCATCACCCACGTGGAGCATTTAAGATCGGTGTTCGACATCCTCCGTGCTGAGAGATTATTCGGCAATCTAAAGAAATGTGTGTTTTGCCAAAACGAGGTTATATTCCTTGAGTATGTTATTTCAAAGGAAGGAGTCCAAGTTGATGACGAGAAAGTTAAAGCTATTCTTGAGTGGCCCATGCTGACTAATGCTGCTGAAGTGAGGAGCTTCCATAGCCTTGCTTCTTTCTGTTAGAGATTCATTCGGAACTTTAGTTCCATAACGACTCCATTAATTGTGCTGATTAGGAAGCACTCAGAGGAAGCTCAAAAGAGTTTCAAAGATATAAAGTCTAAATTGACATCTGCTCTAGTACTTACCCTACTAGACTTTGAGAAAGTTTTTGAGGTTGAATGTAACACGTTTGGAGTCGGCATTAGTGTTGTCTTTATGCAAGAGCACCAAACTATTGCCTACTTCAATGAGAAACTCAGAGGTGATGCCCTGAATTACTCGGCCTATGATAAGGAGTTCTACAACCTTGTCTAAACACTACAGAATTGGTGGTATTACCTATTACCGAGAGAATTCATCATCTACTCTAATCATGAATTGCTCAAGCACCTCCAAGGACAACAAAAACTTTCTCGACATTGTGCCAAATGGGTTGAGTTCTTAGAGACCTTTTGTTACGTCATCAGGTATAAGAAGGGGAGCATAAACATCGTGACTGACTCTCTTTCTTGTCATCATACCCTCATCACAACATTGCAAGCTAAGGTGCTTGGATTTGGCACTTTATCTGATTAGTACGAGCGTGATCCACATTTTGGACCCGTAGTAGACAAATGCAATGTTGGAGGAGCTACAAATGGGTTCTACTTGAATCAAGGGTTCCTGATGAAAGGCAAGCTGGTTTGTGTGCTGAATGGTTTGGCAAGAGAACTACTCGTTTGAGAAGCTCATGTTAGGGGCTTGGTAGGTCATTTTAGAGAAAAGAGGAGGGTTGAGATATTGAAAGAACATTTCTACTAGCCTGGGATAATGAAAGGTGTGCACTGAATTCTTGAGAGGTACGAGGTATGCAAACAGGCTAAGGGAAGGAGAGAGCCATATGGAGAGTACACACCCTTACCTATACCTGAGTAGTTGTGGACTGACCTAAGCATGGATTTCATGCTTGGCCTTCCCTAAACTTCGAGAAGACATGATCAATTATGGTAGTGGTCGATTGGTTCAGCAAGATGAGCTAATTCATTTCCTACCACAAAACTAATGATGCTATATTTGTCGCTAACCTCTTTTCGCAAGAAATTGTGCGATTGCATGGAGTGTTAAGAAGTATTGTGTCCAACCGTAGCTTAAAGTTTATGAGCTTCTTTTGGAGGACCTTGTAGAAGAAGCTTGACATTAAGCTTATGTTCAGCACTTCTTGCCATACTTAAATAGACGGCCAAACTGAAGTTATGAACATGACAGTCAGCAACCTCCTGAGAGCAACTATTGGGAAGAATTTACATGACTGGGATTTATGCCTACTTATCATTGAGTTTTCCTACAATTGCTCAGCTCATAGCTCGATAGGGAAATCACCGTTTGACATCATCCATGGACTTAACCCAAGCTTACCCTTAGATCTAATTATCAATCTAACCATATAAGGGGAAAGCTAACCTAGCCTGCAATGAGCTAACGAATTCTAGAAGTTGTATTAAAGAGTTGCCGAACAACTGACCAAGGCTATGGCTTAACAGAAGGAACAAGGAAGCCGAAGAAGGAGACTAGTTATTTGTACCCCTAGAGACCCTATCTGGGTCCATCTTAGCAAGGAGCATTTAGTTGGCAAGAGGATGAACAAACTATCTCCTAGGGCGAATGGACCTTATAAGGCCCTTAGGCATATCAATGACAACGCCTATGAGGTTAAGCTGTTCGAAGGGTATGGCGTGTCTACCACATTTAACGTTGCCAACTTGTCTCCCTATGTACCGGATGCTGACGAAGACCATGATTTGAGGGAAAATCTCTAATAACCTTAGGGAGTTAATGGGTTGTTGACCTTTGGCCTACTTACTTGTGCATGCCTTAGAGGCCTTTAATCCTTCACCCGAAAAATTCTCTCTTGTCAACCTGCTAATGACCAAAAACTGTACATAAAAGGGGGATGACTAAATTCCCTAAGAGCTCTGAATTGTTATACTATGCTTTGTTCTCTCTCTATTGCCGATGCCGACTATTCTATGATTGAGAGCTCTGTGCATAGTGATTAGACCTTTGGTTGCTAAGAGATTCCTATCGAGTAATGAGAGATAGCCTCCTACTTGCTGAGGACTTCCCTCTTAGCCTCCCACTAATTCTCATGACATCTCTTTCTCGTCTCGGCCTGCTTATGATCATAACATCTTGATTCCACTTTATTGCTGTAACTAGAGAATCTTTTGTATAAAACCAATGTTGCGCTACCACCTGTCCAACTCATCTGATATTGTACTATTTTTCTCCTTTTTTTATTTGTCTTATTTACCCTTTTTTCATATATACTAGGAACCCTTTTTATAATTTTTCTTAATTGTAATGTGGCCCTATAGACTTACTATAAATAGTCCATTCTCTTTGTAGCCGGAATTATCACATTTTGATTCCTAACATTTGAATATACTTGTTCTTACGAGATGACTCTTTCTAAGTTCATTTTCCTTATACTCTTATCTAATCTTCCCGAGTAGCTTAGGATTAGTGGTGGGTGGACCTTAACATCAGCTTGTATATCATATCAAGTGAAGTGTAAAGTCATATTGTATTCGTTGGTAAGCTACGACCAACTTTACGTCAGCTACTTTATTTCATTCGTCGACTTACTGGTTCTATTTTCTTTGATATTTTGAAGGGCCCATTGGTTTCTCACCTTCTATAGTAAGCCTTAGTGATAACGGTGCTCTTAGGCACATCAGTAAGGCATGGGATTTTTTCGGTTTGAGTGCTAGAAACTTAAGAAGCTCAATCGTGGTGTTGGCTTGGTATAAAAAATCATTATAACCAAGCTTTGAGTTAAAGAGAGATAATGCCAAACCTAGAGAGAGAAAGAATTTGAGTATGTGTGTGGGATGAATTTGAATGATGATTGATGGTCAAAACACTTGTTGAAGCTCCTATTTATAGTAAGAAAACATCAAATGATGAAGGCAAGTCCAAAAACGCCATGAATTCAAAAAATTAAAGCTCAGGTTTGACCTCAAAATTGATTACAAATTCGTGTTAATTGTTGGTCAAAATCATTTTGAGAGTGCTAATACTTGCCTTAAAAGTGACATAGAAGCTTCAATTCTTACTCCATTAGTCCAGATTCGATAAATTATTTCAAAAGCTTAAATGGTAGATCCTGATTTTTTATAATCTTTAATGGACAATTTGAAACAAGAAATGAATGAATTTAGTTATGAAAATAGTATAGATTGGAAGTGTTCTAAGTTTATTTCGTGATTTCACCATTAATTTGGTAAAATTGTGAAGAAAAAGGGATTAA
The DNA here is from genome assembly GCA_024138015.1 of Lumnitzera littorea. NCBI lineage: Eukaryota > Viridiplantae > Streptophyta > Magnoliopsida > Myrtales > Combretaceae > Lumnitzera > Lumnitzera littorea. The sequence goes on from JAMXBB010000012.1 coordinate 36,574,776, forward strand.
AAAAAGGTCTAGAAGTGAGCTGCACGGGCACATTTTGCATGAGAAAGGAGGAGAAAATGAGGGAAAGAGAAAGAAAATGTCAAGCATATCTAATTAGTGCCTGATACGTATCCTAGCGAGGAATGAAAAAGGAAAAGCACATTGCGCCTGGAAGTATACTCAAACCTATGACCTCTTAGATGTTCATGAGTGCTCTTTTCATTAAACCATTGGCCTATGTCTTATCCATACATGTAATAAAATTGTATATATAGATTCGGTCGACCTAGGTTAGGACCCAAAGGCTAGATTTAAATCTAAGCCTAAGCCCAAAATTCTTGTTTTATTTTAAACCCAACCCAAATAGAAAACAACTCTAAACCTACCTATATATAAAAAAAAAAAAGTTTACCTTCCTAAAAATGATCTATCTTTCTATTTTTTTTTTATCTTTTATATCATTTTTTTCTTTTTTTTTTATTTTTATGAAAATTTCTTTTTTTTTTTGTATTTTCTCTAAATATCCTACTTTTTATGCTCTTTTCTAAATTTTCTATTTTCTTTCTAAATTTTCTACTTTTTTATTTTTTCATATTTTTCTATTTTTTGTGATTTTGTTTTTTCTTTTTTTTTTTTTTTTTTTTTTTTTTGTAAATTTTCTATTCTTTTGTAGTTTTTTAATCTATAACCCTTTACCATATTCAAAAAATTCTAAAATTAAAGGAAGGGGTAGGGAGGGGTTGGAATAAGGTGTTTGTACCCTCTTGTGGTGGTGGGGTATATCTTGTCTATGTTGTTCCATCAAGGATAGGGGTATTTCCAGCTTTAGCCATACCTACTTAGTGTTTATAACTTATAAACCTGCATACATATCTATTTATAAGTTATTTAATTCCTTAGTTTTACAAATATTTCAAAAATTACCAAATTCCTGAAATTTGTATTTATGTAAAATAGTAATAATAATATCATTTTCAATCAATATATATAATATATATAACTTTCATTATTAACTTGATTCTTGCTTTACATCATTATAGTTGATTATAACTTTGGAAACAAAAAGGTACAACTCGATAGACCTTTGAGTACGTATATAAGATTTACAACTCGATTATATCACTATTTACATTAGCCAGTATAGACTTAATATTTATAATTGTACAATATAAAAGATTACATTAGATTTGATTACATCATACTTAATTATACCAAACTTGATTACATCAGACTTGGTTACATCAAACTCCATTTCAACATCTAAACTTGATCCAAAAGCTACAAAATACAACAAAAGTTAGAAAATACCACAAAATTCAAATTTACATCAAAAGATCAAAAGATACATTAATCTTAGCCAAAATTGCTACTAGATCACACCTAAGTATCTAGCTAAGTAAGTTAGCCAACTGTATCCAATCTTCGTCGAAGTTTTCTGTGGCAGTTACCTGATCAAAGGGAACCTACTCCATGTATCTACCTACTATGTTTTCTTCTTCCTTACTTACAGATTCGGAACTTATTAATATTACTTTTGGACTCTTGGGAATTACAATCACTTCATGCACCTCATCATCCTCATACTCAACTGCATAACCATTTCCTATTCCCTCAGGTTCAACTTTTTCATTCTATTTAGGTCTGGCCTTTACTTATCCTCTTGGTCCATTTCCTATCCCAACTATCCCAATGTCAACTATCACTTGCATAACTAAAGCATGAATATCTTTATCAGGTTTATTATCACTTTCCATCTCTTGTTCCACCTCTTCCGGTTCTTCCTCCTTAGGTTCCTCTTCCTCGGGTTCCTCCTCTTTAGGATCATCTTCCATTGGATCCTCCTCAATATTAGCCTCATTCTCTTGATGATTACTCTCTATATCTAAATAGGCTGCCTCTTGTGGTTCTACGGATGATGGATTTTCTTGTAGTGGTCTTAGCATCATGAGATTTGGATTAGGTTAATTTGGTTCCAGGGATACCTCTATTCTTGCTTCAGTTGGTTTTGAAAAATAGGGAAACCAATCAATAATCCTTGGTGGATAATGTCTAAGAATATGTAGGACTTCAGTAGGAATATGGGTGATGCTAGCTGGGTAAGGCCTCCCTTCTTCTAACCTAGTCGAAAAGTATCTCAAAGGCATCGTTAAAGATATAATTCCTTCTCTCTCCATCCATGCCTATTGGTCTTGCCAACTATAACACATTTCATCATAAAATTTATCAATGATCCCATCAGTAATCTTAAATATATTCCAATTAACTAGCTCTAATAACAATTGTTGCATCTTAACCCTCTAATCAATAGGGGACTGTTCACCATTCCAACTAAAATATACCTAACTAAGTATCAACTCTTCCCTTCGTGCCTATAATTAAACTGAGGATCAGTTAATATTTAATATACTAAATATTATACTTACTTCTACTTTAGTGTGTTCGGTACAATCTTTTATTGCCCACTTAATACTTCTTACTCTCACTGTGTTCCTATAATATCAATTTCTTTTAAATTATGACGCTTCAAAGCAAGTTCACTAAAACTACACTATGATACCGACCAAGAATTGTTACACCCTAAAGTGGTGAAGTTACAACAGTCTCGCTGTGTAAACTAACCTATAATAGTAACTAACCTTACAATCCCTATCATAGATATGATTTACATAAGGCATTTACAACTCCTCACTTTGAATTAAATAACTCAGTTATAATTATAGATAAAATTTATAAATATAACTAAAAAGCTTTAATTTGTATTTACATAAAGATACTTATATTGTCTTATAATCTTAGGAAATATTTACATGATATAGTAGCTTGATAAGTAAGGTATTACATGACTAGTACATAAACCTAAGAGTACTAATAAAACAGTAAAGGACTTGATTGTTTAGCCAGTTGATTCTCACTCCCTTAAGTCACTTCAAAAAGAAATTAACCTCGGGATAATTATATCACGGTATCTCAATCAAAACCTGTAAGAAAATCTATAAGAGCATTATCAACCAACAGCTTTGTAAGTCAGGATGAAGACCTAAGAATGTAAAACAAACACAAATAAGGTTTTCAAACAATTAATTATATGCAATGTAACATGTAAATGCCATCACACAACGTAGTTTGGGCTATTGTGAAATCAGAGTAATTTCACCCGCTCTAATCCTAATTGAGGAGTTTCAACATTTATGTAATAGCTCATAACCAAACGCAGGTTTATGCAATAGAGACACCAATCACCTTAAGACTATCCTTCAAACCAGCTCTCATCCTTGCTACGACCTCTTCTCCTATTACTTAGTTTGACTAAGAGTGAAGAAAAGACCATTATGCTTTCCAGCGCCATTTCTTTTGAAGGTATCGGTATTTGATTGGAGAATTCTAATAGTCCCCTAAAGGGTTACAATGCATGCCTAATTGAGGTATTTGGGTCGCTTATAATTAAGTTTGGTTAGGGTGACCAAAGAATCTTACACCACTTAATTTGCAATAAACCACCAAAACATAACATGAATTTTTAGTAAGTAATCAGAGACATACAAGCACATGTACACATGACTACTTACAAGTACATGCACATATGACTACTTACAAGCACAATCCTATACAACCCTAAGCCTTCGAGTACCTTAATATAGTATTACAAAATACAGTAATGTATTGAAACTAAATTACTTGAAATTCTCGATTCACTTACTTAACTTACCGTAGGTTGACTTGCCATAGGTCAACTTGTCTCCGTGTATCCTATAATATAAATACTCTTTTAGTATTTATATCCTTGTCACTATCGAGCCTAATTTTTCTCCCGATTTTATAAATTAGTCTTTTTTAAACCAATCGATATTAAACCCTATTCGTTTAATGTTGACCCTCAATTAAGATTTAAAGAAAACCAATTCTTTTAAGATTTAAAGAAAATTGGTTCTTTTATATTTTGAAAATGTTTTTAGAGTCGCTACTTGATCGAAGTCAGGAAAAAGAGTTAAATTATAACTAATTAGGTGGATTGGTTATAATTTAGCTACTGGTCTTTTTGATAAAACCAAATTTATAAATGGTTTTAAGAACCAAGAAAACGAGTCTAGGGGTTAGACTTTTAAACCTTTACTGGTACCATCAACTTTCCAATTTTAGACTTAATTTCTTAAAATCACCTTTCAAAAATCATTCTATGAAGCTAAAATAAATTAGGTTAAATAGAGTAAAACTAAACTAAAAATGGAAAAAAAAAAGGTTTTTTCGTTTTTTACTGTTGCCTTATAGGTACCTATGTATCTTCTTTTTTGTAAAAGTTTAGTGTATCAATTGATTTTATTTTAAGAAAACAATCATGTTTGTGTTTTTAATTTGATTTAGTTTATTTAAGGAAACTTTCTAAAAAAGGGTCCTAAACTTGATTTTTATTTTTTGAAATGTACCTAAAAAAAGTTCTAATTTAGAAAGATTGATTTTATTTTATCTTTATTGAAAAATGATTGCCTAAATGGTAAAATTATTTTTATTCACTAATTTATCTATTTTATTTTATTTATTATCATTTTCTTTTTGTTTTACTACTGTAGACACTTAATTTCTACCCCCCTGTAGTCTTAATTTTTACAAAAAGGTTCCTAATTCAAAAATAAAAATAATAACAAAAAATTAATAAAAGATAAAAATAATAAAAATTAACAAATGATGAAAATACCAAAAAATGATGAGAAAAAGAGAAGTTAAAAAGATTTTTTAGATTTTTTTTTAGGAAGTAAATTATTTTAGAGACAATAGTTTTAGTTTTAGTTTAGTATAAATAATTATTTTAGGGAATCAGGTAGTTTAAGTATAATTTAATTGTACTGAATGTCAAGGCGCAGACCAACGGCCTAACTAATAAGTATTGGAGTATTTGGATTGGATTTAATTTGAGGTCTTAGGTTCGAGTCTCAGTAGGCACCTATATCTTTATTTTTTTATCTTTGCAAAAGCGAGATGAAAACGAGATTCATATCTAATTAAATCATTTGAATTTAGTTTGATCTTATTAAATTAGATTTGAATTAATATTGGATTTAGTTTAATTATTATCGAATTAGATACAATAGATATAACTAGATATGATTTGATTTGGACCTTAAAAACACACATATATGTACATAAAAGTCGAGACACAGCAGAAAAAAAAAGGACACCCTCGATCACTCTATCCTCTACAATTTTCATTCACGACAGCATCAACTAGACTAAGTCCTTCATCCGGCGCTCATCCTCATTAACTGAGCAGAACACTTTAGCAACTGATCCTAACCACCTAAACAAATTCCCTTACATGTTCAGTGCACTCCGATCAGCATGTACGTGCAGTATTGAGCAACACCAATCAACAACCATCCTTTCCACGACAATTGCAGCAGCGGTAACCACAACACAGGAATCACAGTCCACAAACCGCATACTCTATAGTAGCAGCTAGACATTGTGGTAATCCTCAATAGCCAATTCTGATCAGTGTTTCATCCTTCGTCATGGCCAGCTTCGGCGCTTTACTGTAGAATTTGCCGCAGCACTTCCAGACCGATCTGCAGTGCCAACATCCGACTCACTCTCGTACTAATTGCTTTCACGTTAACCAACATCACCATCTTCAGTAGTATGCTCCATCAAGTACGTACAGCCACTGATTGCACGGTCCACGTTCTAATTACTTTACGATTAGCCACACGACACTGCAACAACTACACTCGTAACCCACACAGCTAGGAGTATGTCCTACCCTCGACGAACAGCTCGTCGTACCGCAAAGATGCGACTAATTTCTGCCGCCACATTACTGTCCAACTCCGTTTGATTCCATCCAACACACCCACGCTGACCTGTTGTCAACGACTGAAGACTATACATTCCATTAGCTAATGAACGAACAACAGCAACATACACACTAGACTACAACTTCGCCGCTACTCTCCTTCACACGTACGATGTTCACCACAATACTGCACTTCGCCACATTGCTTCACATGCCGCTGCAACAAACTGCACATGCAACTAGCTATCGTATACTGTTTGGTCCATAAATAGTAGGCGCGATCTCTAATGAAGCAAACCATCATCGTTGCCGATTCCGATTAAAGAGTAGTCACACATCGGACAAGTTCACGTGTGACCAATCAAAGCTTTTGTCCTTTATTGCCAAACGAAACAATCAGGTGCAGTTTATTTTAGGTTATATTGTTATTATATTATATTATATTATTATTATGTCCTTAGTTAGTTAACATAATATATATGAGTATATTAATTTTAGGATTTTTTAGTAGTAATTATATGATCTTATTAATTTAGTTAGGTACATAATTGTTAATAATAAAATTTAGGCATGGATGTGTATATAAATATAAATATATGAATCTTAGTTTAGGAAATCTTTTAACATTAGTTTTTTTTATTTATTTCTCAATTAGAAAAATTACTTCTTAGAAAGAAAAATTAATAAAAAACCATTTTTTAAAAAAAAATCATGACGTTTTAGAGAGTTTTTTTTTAAATGAAAATACTAAAAATTAGGACCCTTTTAGAGTTTTCTTTGAAAAACTAAATTGATAATAACGTAAACTCGATCGGTTTTCAAAATTAAAATAAACCAACACACTAAAGTTTTTTGGAAAGAACTACGATTGTTTGATCCCGGCTAGTGGGTACGTAAGCACCTTCAGGGTGACGATAAAATATGTAGAAACTTAGGTTTTTCTTTTCTTTTAAATAATTTATTTATTTTTTAATTATTATAGTTAGAAGAATAATCTTAATTTCGGTAAATAGATAGTAGTATCCATTAGGGTTTAATAGGTTAGTCCTTGAACTCGGAATCCTTTGGTTCTTCATTGAAATTGAAATCAAAGACTGGTAGTTAAATCGTAATCAATCCGCCCAATTAATTACGGTTTTCTTCCTTTTTCCTGATTTCGGTCGAGTGGTGACTCCAAAAATTATTTTTAATAAAAAACCGGAATTTCTCAATTTCTTTAGTCGAGAATTAATATTAAATGGATTAAGGGTTTAGTATTAATCGAAAATGGAGAAATTAATTTTAAATAAAAGAAATCGAAAAATAGGCTCAACAACTACCTTTTTTTGTATATGCTTAATTTTTAATCAAAAGATAAAAATTAAAAAAAGCTATTATATCTCCCTTTTTTTCTTCTTTTCTCTTTTTTTCCTCTTTTTTTTTTTTAATTTACAATTACATCCAATTTACAATAAATTAAAAAAAAAATACGAAAAAAACAAAACAATTTGGACCAAAGGAGTGTACACAGCTTGGATTTGAAGTGGGCTTTGGGTCAGTTCAATCAAGTTTGGGTCTAGGTCGAATCCATGTTGGTTTAGAGTCGGTTCTCCAAGTCCTCTTCAACAGCAGCTAACTCGGTCATCTATGCTTACTCTAACTACCAAATTGAGTGGGGAAAGCGATCTTCATAGGTTTTGAATTGGAGTTAGGGGGGCGGGATAGAGCGAGTGCCGTGGTGTTTAGGAGTCACCTTGGTGGTTATTGAAGTGAAGGGCGGTAGTAGAGTAATGGCTTAGTAGTGTGTGGGTTACTGGGGAGGAAGGAACACTTGGGTCTTAGTTTTTTAACTACTATGAAGTCAGCCATGGTAATGATTTTGAGTAAAGCTGGCTAGAGAGAGAGAATCAAAGAATGAAGGAAAGATGACGTAGTTGGTTAGAGAGAGAGAAAGAGTGAGTAAGCTCGAGAGAGTGTGATTCTACTGATTCTTGATGATTGGAAATGAACAACGGACCCTTATGTATATATGAAATCGAAGCTTGGGTTTACTCAGAAAGTCAAACATTGGAATAAATTCAAAGTTTTTGAATTAAATGGGTCCTTGAGTGCAAGTTCAAGATTGATGTGAATTGAGAGTAATTGAGTGTCGAAACACGATGATTAATGCTTGAACTTTCTAAGACGAAGCTAAAGAAACCCCAAATTTTATTACTGAAGCATGAATTAAGCTTGGATTCAACAAATGTATTCATACTTTTTTTCCATTTTTTGATTCAAATTTGACCATCTTAAAGCATGAATTTGGATGAGTTCATGATTGGATTTGTGAAACTCTGAGTCTATTTTGCAATTTCACCATTAATTTTGTGAAATTGCAAAATTAAGGGGATAAAAATGGAGTTAAAATGCGGCTGACTGGGAGCTTGATGCGTGGGAAAGCAAGAGAAACAGGGAGAAAGAGATTGAAAGGGAGAGAAAAGGGGCTAACATGGTGTTATGCCAACCGTATCATCCAATAGCGTCGTGCCTCGTATCCTACTGTGACATGTGGCAACTGACTTGACAGGGGCAGCTGACGTATCAAGGATACGTGGCATGTCACGTGACTTGATACGTAGTGTCACGTCAATTGTCGCCCAATCAACGAGCACTACATGTTAAGACATGTGGCACAATGACCCTTGACACGCAGCGACATATTATGTAGAAAAAGAACAAAAAGTATTTTTATGCTTTTAGTGAGATTCGAACACGGGATCCCAAACTAAGCCCAATGCTAATACTTAAATACTTATCTATTAAGTCATTGGGATGTGCTTTATTCATATATGCAATTAAATTGTATATATAGATAATGTTAGCCCGAGCTAGATTTGAATCAAAGCTTAAGCCTAATGGCTCTCCTTTATTAACACCTAAAACTTATTAAAAACTTATTTAAATTTCCTAAATTTTTTATTTTTTGTGGTCTTTCTAGTATTTTTTTTCTAAAATTTTTATTTTTTGTAATTTTTCTAAGTTTCATTTTTTTTTTGTAATTTTTACTTCTTTTGTATTTTTCTAGAAATTTATTTTTTCTGATTTTTTTTTGTAAATATTCCATTTTTTTTTTGTATTTTTCTAAATTTTCTTATTTTTTGTGCTTTTTCCTAATTTAAGACCTTTTATCCTATTCTAAAAATTTTAGAAATAAAAAAATAAAATTAGGGCAAAAATAGAGTGTCTATAATGAAATATAAGCTTTAAGTTATGATTTCACTTAATTTTCAAAATATGTATACTATTTATTACTGATTCATTCTAGGTTAATTTTGGATTCAGTTTTTAAATTCGTTTTTGATTTAGGTTCTAATTCAATTTTCGATTACAGTATTATACGTGAACTCTAAGAACTCATTCCAAATCACAATGTGAAATTAATTATATTATTTTCAGTTATCCTAAATATTATATTTAATCCCTAACTAGTATTCTAGCCTGTACGGTATAACCTAATCTTAATTTAATTATCGAATTTACTCCTAATATAAGAAAAAATTATATTTTTCATATAATTATCTAAATTTAAGTTCCATATCAAATTTATTATATTTTACTATTATTATTGTATTATCAATTTAACCTAATATTTTCTACTTATTACATTTCCAATTTCACATATTCTTAATTTACACATATAAACTACATAATACACCTAATAATTACATTTAACACCTTAAATGCTACAAATATTATACTACATCATAAATTAATATCCTAAAACACCTAATTATACACTAAATCAGTAATTACCCATTTAATGACTAAATTAACTCAAAATCACTCATTTTATATATCATTTTAAGACCTAAAAATTATTTGAAAATTTTGAAAATAGATTTATAAAAAATCTCTTCATAGCACTGTTTTAAATATTCTAAATAGCTTACAAAAAAATTTAAGCTCAAAACTACATTAGTAAAGTCATTTATTTATAAATCAAAATAAGCTCAGGTTTTTTAGATTTCTTAAACACTATATATTTCTCGTTATAAATTCATTAAACTAATATTTTTTTCCTAAATCTACATATATAATAGCCTCATAATATCAAATTTCATAATTTTCTAATGATATTTAATATTTTTACAATATTAAACAAAATTGGGTTAGAAATCAGACTCATATTTCCTATTGGCTTTCGACAACCAATGGTGGCCCTAGGTGTATTGGCTGGTTTGGGCGATGGTGGTAGGGTATGGTGGTGGTGGCTATTTAGTTCTAGGTGGCCATTAGTCATGGGTTCTCTTGCAATCCTTAATTGCACACTTTTTTGTATATTTTGGTAAATATTCCTACTTCTCTTTTTCTAGTTTCTCTCTAATTTTTTTAACTCCCCAACTGACTCAAATGAGGGATGGTGATGAGTTTTTGAATTTTGAGGATTGATTTAGGTTTTTTTTTTCTTTTAATTTCTACTTGCTATACGTCCCTTATCTCTTTTTCGTTTACTTTTTAATTAGTCTAATTTAATTAGTTAATTTTTCTTCTTAATCCCTAGCATGCCACGACCTAATTTCGGACATTTCCACACTTTTTTATATTTTTCCTGATTTTTTAATTATTTAGTATTATTTTAGCATATTTCAAGTATTTTAAGTAATTTCGGGTATTTTTACCTACATGTAAATACACATATAATACAAATAAGTACTCCTAAATATTATTTATGTTATTTTATGATTTTTAGTGTGCATATGATTTATTTCTATTGATTTGTTAGTTATCGAAACTTTTTTTACGTATTTCTAATAAATAACACGTAATATGTTTATAATTCAATATTGTGATATTTAATTATTTTGTTACTTTTTTTCCTAAATTCAAACTTATAGGGTCACTTTTACTAATACTCTTAGCTTTGTCGTATAATTTAAGTTCAATTGGACAACTTATCCGATTACTTTAAACTTTACGTATCGACTTTGAACTTCTAATTGCAAGACTTACAAAATCCCTAATCAACTTTGGTGCTTATTGAGCCCTAATCTTGAATTTTTCCTTGATTTAACTTACATTAAGCCTATCCCCATCCTCAATATAAATTACTCGATAGCAAAATTAAAGAAAAAAATTATGTGAAAAATCTTTTGAAAATGAGAAGACCCCACCAACCTAAGTTGGAAAAAATAGGAAATTAGGATTGATTGGGAAAATCAATCTTAATTTCAACTATTGGTCTAGGGTCTTCTAAAAATGGTTTTAGAAAATTTAACTGGAGAAAATGTGGGTTCAAGGGTTAACTTATTAAAGCCCTAAGATTACCACATTAGGCTTTGTGATAGAAATAGTTGAGAGGCCTTATTCAAAGTTTTCTTCATTTATTTTCCTAAACGAATTATCAAAGTAAACAAATGAGAGGTTTTTTAATTGATACTTTTATTTTTAATGATTTTCTTGAAAAGAATTTTCCTTGTTTTTTTTTTTTTTTTTTACAGTTGTCTCATTAATGTTTACATATCTGCTAATCAGAATTAGCCATAGTGGTTCTTATTTTATAAAACTTTAGTATGTTGTCAAATATTATTTAAGAAGAATCACCAAAGTAGGTAGTATTTATCCAATTTTTAAGAATCTAAGACACACCTAAATTTTTTAAAACAATCAATTAAAATTTTATTATTTAAGGAAAAACAAATGTGAATTACTTTTCAAAACCTTTCGACTCTCCCACTAACTTACCTTCTGACTCACTTTCTGACTTACTTTTAAAAACCTTTTAACAAAACACTTTTATTATCTTTTAATTTTTATATTTATATTTTTATCTTTTATTAAAAGATCTAATATGAGCCCTAATCGTCCCTAAAAAGTAGTTAGACTACAACTCTTTAAAGTCTACACAATGTTGCACACCCTAATTATTACTTTAATAGCGATAATAACAGAAATGTAATAGAAAAATAAACGTGATTATTATTGTTATTATTTTTATTTTTATTTTTATTTTCATTTTCATTTTTTTAATTATTTTAAAGAATTATCAGTGTATACATAAAAATGAAACAAACACAGTTTTTATGTTTTTTCGTTTCCTCATCTTTATAGGATTTTTCATTTTTATTTTTATTTTCTAGAATGTGCAAAATAAGCACAATTTTTATGTTTTTTTGTTTCCTCATCTTTATAGGATTTTTCATTTTTATTATTTTTTTTTCTAGAATGTGCGAAATAAACACAAATAATACACAAAAAAAAAAAAAACATTACCCTAGTAGATCAGTCAACAAGTTAAGAGTAGGTTAAGCATAGTTTGCCTTCAGATTTGAAACTCTAAGTTGGTTCATGTTGGCTCCCATATGTAAGGTACATGCAACGGTAAAGAAGAAGAAGAAGTAGTAGTCACATACTTGGTTAAAGCTCCTCGAAGTCATTGGAGCTAGCAAAGGTGTTCACCCTAGGGTTTAAAAGGTGAAGAACATCGTGGAGTGGTTAGTTTCTTCATAGGTTGCGTAGAGAGCGATGACTTAGACATAGCAAACAATGGACTAAAGTTTTATAAAATGAAAATGAATTATGGAGACTTGATTTCAACTAATGGACATGCAGGCACTTATGAGACAATCTTTAAAAAATAAAAAATTATTATTTTTTAAATAAAGTTCTTCTTCTTTCTTTTGAATTCATTTTTAATAAAAAGTTGTAAAAATTATATAATATATTTTTGTGATAGTAGTTGCTCTTTTATTTTCAAAAGTACTTTTTGGTGACTCTTTCAAGTTTTAAAGTTTAAGTCCCAAATTTAGATTTTTAAGTTTTTTTATTAGACTAGTAGTTAGGTTAGAAATTAGTTTAGCCACTAAATTCCAAAACCACCTTTTTCTAACTCTAATTAGTAGGCGATTCCTAGAAAAAAAATCTTGTTTTCAAAACCTTTTAATTTCTACTCGACTAATTCATATTAGATGGGCAAGGTCTAATATGACTCGAAATCAAAGGAAAGATGAATTTTGGGCTAAATAGCATTGTTTAAACCAAACTTCCATGACTTAAATTAAATATAACACCATCATGCGTGAAAAAGTTTCAACCATTTATAAATAGACATGCATGTATAAAATCCTAATCATATTATGAGCTTGATACAAGTTGGTGAAAATGACAAAATCAAGCCTTCCTTCATCTTCTTGACAGTCCCTATTTCTTATTTTTTTATAATCCATCATGCATCCCTAATATTTTACTTACATTGTGAGGTGCTCTTAATTCCTCTCTTTTCTCTCAACACTCATGCACTCGACTTATGTGTTAGAGGCTCTTATTCCTCACATTTTTCACAGGCTAGTCACTAGAGGCTTATAAACTCATCCATAAATTCATCAATTACGTACTTGTGCCTTGCACTTATTAAGCACCCTTAGCTTCCACAACTTTAATTCTTCTTCTTTCTTTTTCTAATCAAGATAACTTTTCAAGTATAACTTCAATTTGCAACACTTACATGCCTGTATTAGGCTACTATAACTTCAAAGATTTTGGATACATATTAGTGAACTTAGAAATACAAAAAATAACTATTACTTGATAAAATAAATAGTATGTAGTTAAAAATAGCATCTATGTAACAATTTAATTCCCAAGAAGTAAAAAGTACTCATTATGTGATCAAGTAGAAATTTACATAAAAATTAAAAAATTTTGGCTCAAATTACTTGATTTAAAGAAATGCAATTGAAATTTGAAAAATTTTGTTGCAAAGTGTCACTATGGTAGTGCCAATATATCAAGATACTCACATAAAGTACAGGTTTCAAAATCTTAGCAAGGTAACCAACTAGCACTTACATTATCTCTATCATAGTACAACAAAACCAACAACATCATACTTAACTCTACATTACTCCATAAACCAAATCTCAACCCCTAACTCCTAACTACAACAACATAGCTTCACCCCCATCTTCAAGATAAAACAATGTCCATAATGTTTGGTATGAAAAATTAAATTAATATAAAGAAGGAGGAAGGATGAGAATGGGACTCACAAGGTGTTTTGGTTGACATTCTGGTAACTTACAAAAGCCATTGAGCACTTATTGAATGCATTATTGCTCTTAGTATCTTGATTCCTTAATGGGTTGCTCCAAAATGCATCCATGTGTTATGCTCCGAAAAGGTGGAGTCGTAACAGTCATATTGTGTAAGCTATCCTAAGATAAAAATTAATCTTACAGTTGTTATCTTGGACCTAATTCATATCAGGCATACTTGACTCTACCACTTTAAAGCATCCAATTTAATACCTACTTGTTTTAAACCTATAGACTAATCTTTTAAAATAATTTATTAAAAAAAAACCTTGCAATTTGACTTTGCAAAAGAGTAGTAATAAATCCTATAAGTACCTATCATTTCACAGACAAACTAGAATATTGAAAATTACTAGGCCTCTTAAGGAGTCCTATGTAGTTTTTCTTAAAAGTTAAGAATAAAAAAGTTAATACTAAGGATAATAGCTAGTCATTTCTTATTACGACTCACTCCTATCCTAGTTTGTTAGTGCTCTAGTTATGGGTAGATACTTGTAATTAATTTGGAAGCTATAAAACAAACTTTAAGGGATTAAGTAACAACTTAGTAAGTGGAATAGAGGTAGAAGTATGCATTTAGCACATCATTAGTAGGGTTTTCAACTAAGTTTGTTAGATGCAGTGTATATATAAGCAAATGTTATTGTACGGTGTTATCCAATTCGTCATGAGATTAGAGAAATTGCGCTTACTTTAATATGGGTTAGGAGTTTGACTTTGCACACTCATCAATTAAAATCAAATCGAGGCTTATGCAATGAAGAGCACTCTCCTCTTGCAACCACTTTCGAACCACGGCCTCCAACCTTGTTGCGACCTCCTCACCTATTACTTAGCTCAACTAAGGATGGGAAAAAGACCATTTTAGTTATCCTCATCGAAGGGAGTCATTGTTTTGCCAGAGAATCTTAGCCATTACCCCTAGTGGGTTGCGATGTATGTCAAGTTGGATGTTAAGTTGAGTTTAAGTTAGTTCATTTTTAGGGTGATCAACCAAGTTCAGAAAATTCAAGCATAATAATGTTCACAGAATAACCATAACATGGAGCTCAACTCCTATAACAGCAAATCGAATCTCAAATTACAAGCACTGCATACGCATAAGCATCTAACTACAATCGCAAGTAAATACATACCAAAATCTCCAGATATTCTAAAATAATACTTGAAAATACTATGAAGCATTGATCCCACTTACTTGGACTTCTTCTATTGCTCATTAGGGTACAACTTATGTCGTGCCTTTGCCACTAGTCCCTATAACAAAAATATCATTTTATTATTCATACGATTACAACATGTAGGCTTAATTTCACTACTAGTTCTTGTAATAGAAATATCATTTTAGTATTCATACAATTACTACATATAAGCTTAATTATGTGACTTAGTTTATTATCTTTAGCTTAAGGTTATATTTTACTTAGTTATCTAAGTTTTAGGTTTCTTATAATTAAGTTAGCTCTAAGTTAGTCTCCGTTTCAGCTTCTGATTCAGCCGCTAAATCAGCTCTTAAGTACGGTTTATTCATAAGCCCTAAAACATGTATTAATCTAACCTTTGAAGTTTATCTAACTCTGTCTCAAGTATACAAAGTCTCTAATTTAGTTTCCGATTCATTCCTTAGTTTACTCTATACACCTTATCCATGATTTAGCTTCTGAATTAACCCTTGACCCAAACATACTCTATATTTTGCTATATTTCACACAATTTTATTCATGCTTAGAATCGAGGTACACTATATAACTTAACACCAGTTCAGTTTAACTCAGCCACTCCTTACTCCATTATTTTAACACTTCACTTATAACACATACATCAACACCAAATCTTCAATTCTTAAATCTAACACTTCCAACACTATAAATTTAATCCCTAAACACCACCTAACATTACAATATACCAAAATATCACCCAAATTAGAATCCAAGTCTTTTCCTTTGAAAAATCATTCAATATATTTTGATAAATAGCTTTTTAATAAGATATTAAGGCTTCAAAAATTAGATAAAAATTTAAAAAATAATTTTCGTGAAAAAATCTTCATAGTAATTTAATATATATAATAGGTGTTTCACAGAAAAAATTTTAGTGTCGAAACAACATTATCAAGGGTTTTGAAAATTACTGGAGTTTAGTAATTTATTAACAACAATTACATAACTACTTATTTTTCACAAAATGACGTTTTTCCTAGAATTTATATACAAAATAACGTAGGAATATTTTTTTTTCCTTAGGTTTTTTTTTTGGCATGATTTAATATTTTTAGGAATTAAATAAAGTTTCGAATTAGGGTAAAAATTGAACTCACTAGTAAGGCAGTCTCTAGTGGCCAGTGGCAACTCGAAGGATATCAATGGTTTTAGAAGGTAGGTAAAATCTTAGATGGTGGCAAGTACAAGTTGTTAAGTCTTACTTTGGCATCGAAACTTCTCTCGATTTGATGAATGCTATAATTTTCCCTATTCCATTTTAAACTATCCACACCTAAAGGATTTTCCTATATTCCTTTTTTTTTTTTCGTGGCTTCCATATGATCAAACTGTCAAATGGAAAGCAAGCAAAGTTGCTTATATAGGTTAAAGAGTTGGTGGATATAGTAACATGCTATTGTATAAGTGTTAGTTTAGTATTTTCCTTTAGTTTTATATTAAAAATAGGTATCCATTTATTATTTATTCTTACTTCACCTATTGTCAGGTCTACATTACCCTATAGTATATTGCATTTGGGACATGCTTTCTATTTCTTTATTATTCTTTTCTTCCTCCTTTTTCCTTATTTGACTAATGGTTTAGTCCTTTATGTTCTACCATTTATATATATACATATTTATAAAAAGTACTGTTTCATGTTGTTTCTTTAATTTTAGAACTTATGTAATTTTATCTCAAAAAGCCCGTTTATTATCAGAGTTTATTTTATGTAGTTTCGATAAATAATTATTAATATATTTGTAATTAACTTTTTGACTATATTATCGTCTTATTATTATTTTTTTTGTTGATCCAATTTTACATGACCTTTCGAATATAATTTTATCATGATTTATTACTTATAAAGTTCCATAATATATTTCAAAAATAGTAGAATATTCTATTATACATCTAATGTAAAGTTTCTATTTATTGACTAATTAAAATTTAACTCGATAAACTTTACGTTATAATCTATATTGGTTATATTTTGACTTATTTTTTAAATCCGATTTTGTATGACTATTCCTTATAACTTTTGGGAGACTTATATTATCATTTGATCTTATTTGAAACACATTTTTCATTGGTCTTATATTCTAAGATAAAGGCCTTAAATATATTTTTCTTTAATATATGATATATATGGATATGTTCTGTTAATTATTTATGACTTATTCATATATATTTTATATATAATTTTACTCACTAATATTAATTATTAAGATTACGTAGTTGATTTCAAAAGATTTATCATAAACTATATCTAAAATTGTGAAACTCTACATCATAGTGATTAGACTTGATGAACTTAATATTTTTAAGAAAATTGCATATAAATGAGATTAATTTGAAATATTAAAACTATGTAATTACTTCTTTTAATTTTTATTACCTTCATCATAAGGGTTCAATTTAGTTTTAAGAGCATTGATATAATTCATAATTTCTATAAAAAGTATTAAACTTTTTATTTTATTTCTTATTAACGTATATAATTGTATATAATTTATTTATAGCGATTTGTTAATTATTGAAACTCGTTTTATGGGTTTTCAATAAACAATGGATAATATACATATAACTTAATAGTTTAATATTTAGTTATTTTATTTTCTTAATTTTAAACTTATAGGGCTATTTTTTCTAATATTTTTAACTTCGTCGTAAAATTCAAGCTTAGTTAAATAATTTATATAATATATTTTACTATATTTTAAAACTTATGTTAATTTACAGGTATGTACTTTGACAAATTGGAAATATTTAATAAATACGCATCATTTCTAAATATTATTTCTTGTTACACTATTAATTTTATCAACCATATAATTTATTTTTCAAAGTCTCAATGTATACTAGAATTAGTTACTATGGTTGCCAATAGTAGGTACATTTTCATATTTCCAAATATCATTTCATGTCATTTTATTAATTTTACTATTCAAATAGCCCGTTTCTAAATAGTTCATTAATTGTTAGAACACAGTACGCACATTTTCGATAAATGTCAAATAGTATAATTTGTAACTATTTTTTTTATTTACACACTATTTTATTATTTTATTTTCAAAATCCGAGCTTACGTGTTTCCATAACAACAAATTGCTATTTTAAGTCTAAGTTAGTTGGTCAAAGATCAAGGTTTCACATCTTGCCCTAGAGCCTCATCTCTATCTACATGAAAAAGAACTACATAAGTCTATTAAAAATAAAAATAAAAAATGAATAAAAATTGTAAAGAGAAAGAAAATAGTGTGTTACCTTCAACTGAGTGCTTGTTTGATAGTCTTGACTTGACTTTCCAACTTCTTCTTCTCTCTTTTATAGCAAATCAAACATTTGAGGTCTCTTACTATCAAAAACCCCATTCTTAGCCAATACCCCCATGTTGCTTATTGATATGCGCCTATTAGGCAGTATTAAGCAAGTGCGCTTATCAAGTAATAGTATAGTGGACTAAGGAGTCCAAAGTTGTTAATCTCTTAAGAACTGCACACTTACTCACTCATGCTCAATTATTCTACTAAAAAGGAGATATCAATTGCGATGATAAAATAAATGGATTAAGTTTTAATTAAAAAGAAATAAAACCAAATAATAATTAAAAGTAAATAACAAGAACAAATAAGAACCCTGATTAACCATAATGATATCTAGACTCTAATTACCAACAGATTAGTATGCAGTAATCTTAAAGGTTTCTAATTTATTCCCTATTATTATTAATCGGAGGAATTCAATTAATAAATTAATAGGAATCACTTCTCGATTAATTCTTAATCATAATTACACTTTATCCAAATTATTTCTACAATAGAATAAGTTAGAATAGCATGAAGAATAGGAATTCCTTAAATACGTAACATGATAAATTAATTTTGAAAGAAATCTATAACTTATTGCTAAGCTTATAGTAATTTCCTTTAATTGTGGTAGATTTATTCATACATCGAATCTCACGACCTCAATGTGTAAAATCAAATAATTAAGTTGAAACCTTAGAAGTAACGACTCAATTAATATGAAACACATAATTCAATTAATAAGAAATGGGGAATATCATTAAAATAAATGAAGTAAGTGTGCTACATGTTAACTTAAGGGTTGTAAGTCAAAATATCTATAAATTTATGCTAGAAACATAGTATAAATGAAAACTTACATAAAGAAATGATAAAAACCTCCTAAAAAAATGCTAAAGAGCTCTTGTTCTTCTCTTTCATGTGTCTCCTCTTTTTTGCATATGTTTGGCCTCTATTTATATGAATATGACAAAATAGCTCTCATATGGCGAGTTTCAAAAATCATAGAATGACAATACCCATGGATTACAATCGTAAACTTAGGGTGTGGACCTCTTCTTGCACAAATTTTTCGAAAATTGAATGGAATTATTTTATATTGGGATTACGGCCGGGGAAAATGGCTATGACTTCACCCATGGTCTTCTCCGGCCTTTGATTCTTAACAAAATCCTCTTTTCGTCACTCACCATCATTAAGTTATTCTTCATATTTAGTAAAATTCTTCTCAAAAAGCACGTTACTTTCGTCCTTTTCACTTCATTACTCCGTTAAGGTCCTCAAATCAATAAATGACTTAATTAAATAGCAGAATCATAAAAAATCATAATAAAACAAATCAAAATGACCCTAAAAATATAATAACAAATGTATGCAAAATCAACTTATTACTTATCCTTACTAAAGTCAAGTTTTACTCCAATTAGAGCATCTAATATTGTTTTTAACTTGGTAGCTTGAGGATCCTTTCTTTTCCAACACTCTATGACATTTACATGTAACTCTCTATTCCTAACCTTAGCACCTACTACCCTTGACATCAATGACAGCTCTAGCAGTAGCCCTTTAGTGAACTCTCAAGAATGATGGGAATCTTTGGATTTCTTTCATATCTAAAACCACAAAGTGCATCAAGGTAAACTTGTCCACCTTTAATAGCACATATTCAATCATTCCTCTCCTATGGTCAGCCATTGTCATCACATTTTGTCATATCAATCTACTATTCTCGATTTCTTGGCTATACAGAAAGGAATTGAATTGATACTCATACCTAAGTTATGAAATGCATTCTTGAAAATTGATTCCTATGGTGCAATTAAAAGTAAACTTCCCCAGCTCATTTAACTCAAAGGGAATTGTATTTTTTAGACAGTGTTTGGTTGTAAGGATTGGATAAGACGAAGAGAACTAGCTAGGATAAGTATAAGGAGGATTGGGCAGTACAAACTTATTGTAACATGTTTAGTTTGTACAATATTAGATACAAAATTTATATTAAAAATTTAATTATTTATATTATAAAATAAAAAATTTCTTGTAATGTTTAATAAAAATAATATTAATTAACTTAATATTATAATATAGGGGGGTATTTTTGATAATACAAAATATTTTTTATTTTTGTCATGTGAATTTCATTTTTATACTATGATGTAGATATGACAAAATTTGAGCCTTTTATCTAGTCCATTAGCTTAATTTTTGCCCACTCATTAAGTAAATTTACAAACTAAACATAAGACAAAATTTTGTATCTAGTCTAGTACCACAAAAAATCATGTAACCAAACACTACCTTAATACTTCTATACATGCTTGAGATAGCATGACCATCTTGCATCCATTCACCTTCCTCTTCTTGCTTATGGTTTGCGATATATGAGTCCTTCTTGATTATTCTAGATAACATTAATGCATTCATGGCTACAAGCTAGATTTTACTAGGAAAATGAGTTTCATTGAGACAAAGCACATGTTTTGCAAAGCTGGGTTTCGAAGCATATAAAATTATGTTGAATCTGAAGCATTGCTTCTAGTTGCTCCTTACAGCCATTGATTGGACTAGCCTTAGTTGGGTTTTGACTATGCCAACTTTGTTGTTTTTTGACGGAGCAAGCTTTGCTAAGTATTGACTAAGTTAAGCTAGGTTTTTTATTGGATTTTCAAAATTTGTATCTAGATGCTTAGTAATGTTAGCTAAAGGTATTGGTTAGTGCATATTATGTACAGTAGCATGGCATGCATTTAATGCATTGTTATTCTAATATGGATAAATTGATTGCTCAATATAGGTTCACTAAATTGGTAATTGTATGAAAATTGTTTATGTATCATGTTATGTATTGTTTATCCATTCACTTAGCTTAATAGTGAGCTGACAAGATATTTGTTTATCTTCTGGTATCAATGAAGAATAGCGGATAACATTTAACTCCCCAGAACTTAGGATGTCACCGCTTACTATGTGTCTATATCATCTATTAACACATCAAGTATAAACATTTATTATAATTACCAAAATTAACTATTGAAATCTCCAAACAAGTTTAATAAAATTTAAATATTCAAAGAATTCCAAATAACTACAAAGTAAATTTTTGAAATTTTAATTAAGAAGTTACTAATTGTGCAATAAACTCAAATTGTTGTTACTCAAAATTTATTCTCACAAAGGAAGTTCTAGTCATCACTCCCTACCCTTGTAATCTTGCTTATAATATCGAAATCGACAAACTCAATAAATTTTACTTAAGTAATTGAACTTAAAAAATATTATGGGATGAGTCAGAAGTTGAAACCCAATACAAAATATAGAAACCACATGTGCATAACATACACCATCAATAGTTCACATGCATAATCAGTAATAATGAATGCATGAAGCATCATTTAATTAACATGATTATTAACCAGCAAACAATACAATCTTGGTGTCCTAAGCTTAGGGTAACTCATGACCCCTAGGTAAATAGATATATAATTACTATATAAGTATTGATATAAGTCCTACTCATTGCCCAAATAACATTTCCTAAAATCCAGTTAGGTTGTCTCAATGCTAAACTTCCATTAAGGGAAAATCATGTACAATCACTAAGAGCCTTGCTAACCTAATTGAACCCTACTAAAGGAAGGTCGAAAATAAGCACAAGTAGCATCAAATTTATTAAGTTCAAGTTTAAATTAAGTCTAGTAAAACAACTATTCTAAACAAGCATAACAAGTAAACATGTATCTTGTACCTAGTTTCGATTATCCAAATTTGCCACTTCCTTTATCTTAGTTATACTTGAATTAGAAAGAAATTTTGAATTACAAATCTATGTTTAGTTGTATCTAAGATCAATGCTTAAAGATAGACCATAATTAGATACTCACTGGTTTTAGTTAGAAGGAAAAGGTAATCCTATAGTTAAAAGAATATAATTCATCTAGCATTAAATCCTTCACTATAAATTTACAATTATCTACCTGTGACATAACTTAACAATTTTTATCTTATCTATTCTAAATTACAACTAATTGATAATTTCTAATTATTGACTAAACAAGTAATATGTTTAACTTATTACATGCTAACTACTTGTCATAACACATTCTATATTTTTATAACTAATTGATTTATCAATCAACTACAAATGTTAAATTTTTTATAAATTTTAAAATTAATTTAATTAATACCTAGTAACTAAATTAATTATAAGTTAATAACTTTTATTAATTAGCTTCTACAGTTCTTAACTTATATTAGGTTAAATAGTGTCATTAACTATCTTTTCATTATTATTGATTCAACTAATTAGGTGTCACTAATTTTCTCAATTAAGTTATGTAACGTCCCAAAAGGGGGCTTAATAGTTTTGCCTAAAATTTTCATATCACGTGTGCATCATTTATATAAAGACCCCTTTGTAAGTTAGAGGTTGCAAGGCTCTAACTAGTAAGTTTCTAAAGGTGCTTATTTAATTTACATACATTTGCTTAACTATATATATATATATATATATCTACAAGTGATTCAACAATCTACAGTCATTAGAACCATAAAGAGTTGGAATCACCTACCAAACAATAAGATGGTATAATTAAACTTCAATGACATCACGAGTTACTAAATATTGTAAAGATTTAGCTTAACTAACATAGTTTACTAAAGTAATCTTATCCGTCTAATCCAACCACTTAAGGAACACTTTACACTCTGATCTTAGCCTAGTCCCAGCTTTGGTTTCTTGCAAAAAGAAACTGTTGGGAGGTGAGCATACTACAGCTCAGTGAGTTTATCTCTTATTATTATTGTTCAAGTAAGTTATCAAGCATTATTAACAAGCATGCAGCTTAGCTATATACGAAATGAATGTATACGTAGTGAATTCAAGCAACATATCCATAGGACTCCAAAACCATAGAAGGTATAGATTTGCATTGTTTATATATCGATTATCCCCTGTATTTAATTGCACAGGACACCTCATCTTACCTGTATGAGGCAATTTGTAGGAATCGTCCCAATAGACAAAACTTGACTATTACCTTGGTTGAGAATACTATACTAATCAATTAGGTAGACCCCATTTAGGGCTATCCACTATCAATAATCAATACTACGCCCTATGGGCTCACTATCAATAAATCCATATAATGCCCCATGGGTTAAATCATGTAAGTCCTAACTCAGGCTATTTGCTATTAATTAACTAAAGATGGTCTACTAGCTTTGTCTCAACAAATAAAATGTCACAAGAGACTACTATGAGTGCTCATTGAGTTGATAAATCTTTCTTTGAATAGTAAAGAATTTCAAAATTGTATTTTAGAAAACTTAGCAAAGTTATAGATATTACAGTCTACAACTAATGGATCACAGACATGTAGATATTATAGTCTACAACTAATGGATCACAGACATGCAATAGCTATATCTGGTTATTATGGCCAAATATTTAAACTTACCAGTTTTAATAAGGCGATTAGATGAATGTTGGCATAAAGAACAACTAGTCACTCAATAGATAACCAAGGGTAAGCAATAGAACATTAAACAATTATCAAACATAAGCAAGTAGCAGTTCATCGAAACTCCCTTATGTGGCCTACTTGCCTACTTATCTTAAACTTCAGGGTTCCTGAATTAGAAATTAAGTAACTTAAAACGTAATAAATGTATATGTAAGTAATTAGAAGAGGTTTCTTTAAGAACCTAAAAGTTTACCTAATTATTGAAGCTCACCCTAATTTCCGATTATGGTTAAAACTTGTTTTCACTCTAACTTCTTTATTTTAAGTCCGTTTTTTGTGTTCTCATAGTTGATTTCATCATTTTTTAATATTCTTTCATTTAACAAAGTCATTTTTGGGCCTTAAGGTAGGCAAGTTTTCGATATAGGTCTTATAAGTTCGTGTAACCAAAAGGTGAGTTTGGTCATTTTAGGGTTTGGGCTTTAGGCTTAGTTTTTGATCTTAGGCCTTGCACTTGATATTTTAGGCTTCTTTTTTAGTATTTTTAGTGAACCTTTTTTGTCCAATACTTTAAATTTTCATCTTGAGCCTTAGTGTTGCTCTTATGGGCTTAAACGACCTCTTTTCTTAAGTTTAAAACTTCAACTCATTAAGGAGACCATGGTGGATGTCTTGGATAGGCCTTAAGGTTTAGTGGGCCTTTTATATATCTTCCTTTGAGTCTTTTTAAGTTAGGTTGAGATCTGGTTATGTATTATTTAAGCTTGTGTTTTAGTTTTCTTAAGGCTCTTTGGGCTCATTTTACAATTTAAGCCCTTAAGCCTAATCCTACTTATCTTTTTAGAGTTAAGCCTATCATTAGCCTTAAGTTTAGTCTACTTTTTACAAACTTATAGATATGGTCATGAGTGATTAAGTGGGCTCAAGGCTCCATTTGTAGGCCTTTTAGTTAAATTTAGGCTTAGTTCATATCTTAGGGCTCATATCTTGATTTTATTCTAATCTAATGGGCCTAATAGTTTACTAAAATGATTAAATGACCCAATTTATCATGAGTTTTAAATCTGATACTAATGGTTTATTAGGTCTCAAGTAGGTTTTTCTAAACCTAATATCCATTTTATGCCTAATTACTCATTATAAACCTTATTTATTCTCTTATCTTGTAAGATTAAGTCCTAAATCCTAATTATCTTTAATTAATCATGTGATTAATCCATTAATAAACATTTTACAGGAAGTTGTTCAACATGTTTGGCGTGGTTTAAGATAATTTCTTAAGGCTTTCTACATATCATATACTTAACTTGCTAAAGCATGTGTCAAACTACCACTAAAATACACCTAAAACCATTTCCTACCAAAATAAACATGAGAAATAAAAAATATAGTGGGGATATACATACATATGTTTTGACCCTAACGTGGGAATAAAGATATGATGATGATTCTTCTACTTTTCTTCAAGTTATCATCTTACTATAACTTATGTGCTTCTAAAGTTACATGTAACATGTTTATTACAATAAAAATCTAAGAAAATGCATATGCATAGGCATGTTAACATGGTAAACAAAGGTGCCCTTTTAATAATTTGTTGCTTAGTTTTTAAGCGTAGGAACTATGCTCATAAACTCAAACCAGAAGGAAAGTTGAAAAGGTGCCAATTTACCTCGATGGAAATTTGAATGGTCCCATTTCACTTCTTTTTTGGAAAATGAAATAAACTCCTTTGGTGAAGGATGTTTGTCGGAAAGATAGGGGGATGAAAAAAGATTCAAATGCAAGTCGTTTTGTGTCATTTAGAGATGATGGTAGAGAGTTATAGCTTGGGGCGTTTAGGTGCGCAGCTAAATTCAAGAAGCATACTCTTGTTTCCTTTCTTCTTGTTTTTCTTTTGTTTTTGGATTGTGTGTTTAGAGATTATTTCTAAGGTTTATTCTAGGGAAGAAGATGGAGGTGTCAAAGAAAGGGTTAATTATGAGTGGGTGTGGTGGGGAACAAAGCCCTTTCATTCTTGGTTGCATGGTATAAGCACAAGTGAGGACCAATTTGCTTTTTATAATTTTTGCCAATTGAGGCAATAATTTGTCTACTAAAGGTGAGTGATCTCTTGTTTTTTCAATTAGTTATCTTGTCTTATATAGTTAATTGTGATTATCTTTAGCTAATTATGATGCATGAATGCATGTAGATAATTAGAATGCAATTTAAGCATGCGACTCTAATTACTAGTATAGATGACCATAGTTAGACATAGTTTAGGGTTTTTCATATTTAATTAAGTTAATCAAGCCTAATGGATCATTTTATCTAATTAATTTAGTGTTTATAAGGGTTGGAATCAATTATCACTAATTGATTACGATTTTAGAAGGTAAATTGGGGTTATTTTAGCAATTTAGTAAATTATTAGTAATTACTTAATAATGTGGCTATATAATTAGAGTTTATTAATTAAATTAGGGCTTTTGATACTAAATTAGAGTTTCTAATTTGTTTTAGGACTTCTTGCACTTTAAGGTCTTATGAGGGTTTGAGGGCTTTGAAGGTACATTTACAATTTTAGCGTTACTTTTAGAGAAAATATATCATTTGGGGTAAATTAGTAATCCTATTAATTTATTAACTTAATTTACTTAATTTGATATATTGTTATCATTTGTAGATATCTCCTATCGTTCATTATCGAGTTTATATGATTTATGTAATTTAAGTTAAATGTTTTAATTTAAGGTTTTTATTACGTTTGAAGTTTAATTTAAGGTTTTACGACTCTAGGGTTAAGGGTTTAGAGTTTTTTATTCAATTCGGATTTTTAATTTATGATCACATATACTTGGGTTTAGAGTCTTTGTATGCTATTAGGGTTTGCAGAACTTTATCTTTAGGTTTTCTTGAGTTTGTTTTTAAGATTCTTATTTAAAATTTTGTCTGTTTTAATTTCTTCGGTTTGATCGAGCCTAAGGAATATCATTGGTTTTTTTAATTTGATTCTAAGTCTAAAATGTAAAATTTGCAAGGTTTACAAGTTAACTAGGGTCATTGATTAAGCAAATTAATAGTCCATATATAATTTCAATATAAAAATCCTTTTAATATTTTAAATTCAAAGCTTAATTAAGTTTTATATGGTTGATTTTCAATTATTATTATCATCAATTACTTTTATTCATTAATACCCTAATGAGTTTTTACCTTAGTTCTAAGAATCAATTTATCTATAAGCTTATTATTATCATCATTGTTGTTATTATGTACGTTTCTTGTTACCTATGAAAACATGCATACACTTATATTAATCTACAACGTACATTACATTAATAAAATGATTAATTATATTAATCTATAGCATACATTACATATTATAATATTATATAAGAAACTCAATAGACTTAATTTAATTTAGAATACAATGTTTTTTAACTAAACACATATACATTATTAGTTTGCTAGATTGTTTAATATAATTTATAAATACCAAAAGTAACGAAATTATTTATTAGTAAATATTGATAATAGGAAAGTAATTTATTAAAAATTAGAAAAGTGTTTTTCCCCCCTTCTTCCTCAATTCCAACAAGAATCTTTCTTTATGTTCACATCCAAAATTCTTAAACCAAAGATCAAGTATTTTGTGATGAGCTTGATTGACCAATTACACCATTGATTAATGCCCTCTATTAAATGTGTGTTTTTAAAACCAATACAAGCTTGAAAATCCTACTTCTCCCTCATTGAAGATCCATTCTTTTAACCAAACTAGATTGATACTACAGATTGATTAAAAATAATATAATTTAACCAATAACAACATGTGGATTTATTACCCTAATCTCATCCATTTTTCATGCATGAACCATTTTTCAATAATGTTACAATACTAACAACCTTTACTACTTTGCTATGAAAAATTGTCTATTAAGTTTGAAACTTGTGATTTAAACTCTAGCCATATCACAAACCTAGAATATAAGGTGAATAACGCTTACCTCAACTAATCCTCCTATATCTAAGATGCATGATTTAATCCTTTAGTTTCCCTTAATTAATGGATACAAAGTATTAGAAATCTCATATCTCATTAAAAATTAGACTTTGAAGAAAAGAGATTAAGAGAGCCTACTTACCTTGCAAGCTTAGACCATTAGGGTTCCCTTTCCATTATTTGTACTCTCAAGTCTAGGATTTCAAAAAGACTAATGCTAACACGGTAGGGAAGTAACCACCAAATCATTTGCAATACAAATAGGGAATTTATTACTAGTATTATTACTTTAAAGGAGAAATTACTAAAGTATCTTGTACTTAAAATTATATACATTTATATATTTTTTGGGATATTTCACACCACTATAGCTAAGGGATTTTAAGAGTAGAGCCCATATCTTATGTTAAAAAATTCTCTATAAATATGTCTTTATCTACAAAGAGTATTGACTATGTATTGAGTTCTCTAATTATTGTTTTGAAGATAACAAAGGAGTTAAAGATAATTAACAAGTGTATTAAGTATGTAAAATATTATGAACTCTTATGTTTTTTTATTTAAGTCCTATTTAAAAGAATTAGGTGATAAATGAGAGAATAAATCAAATGATCTAGCTAGAATAATTTTTGACAATATAGTACAGATCATATGTTATTTTGGATTTTTGATGAATTGAATGCTTAGCTCCACTTGTTGAATATATTTGGATAATATATCTAATACGTTCCATTAAGTTATAAACATATCCATGGGGAATAAGGAGGACAAAATTAATAATTTTAAGACATGTTTATTTTGAAAAGGAGATTATGACATGATCTATTGGAGTTGTTATTGATAGATTATTACAATTAGATTTTTCGAGATATCTACTACATATAGATTAGAGAGGATTTCGTGGAAGTTTAAAATTAGATATTTTCTAAGCTCAAGATAAGGATACACAAGTGGATGAATATCATGATAAGGATGAATCTTTTCAGGTTGCTGATGCAAATTTTTATTCAAATTTTAAATTCAACTTCGAAGGAGATTTTTTGTAAGTATGAATGACAAGTTAGCAGATATTTACCTATATCGACGTGCAAGTGATTAGCCTCAATGCTTCTTGGAGAATCAAGTTTAAAATTCAAAATAAAATTTCCAAGATAACCTTTAAGATTTTAGGAAGATATTCCAACTTTTTGAATTCAAGTTCAAGGAGTTCTTTTTCTCAGTCAAAGATAAAGAAATTTTTCTAAAGTGATGCAAATCGGTTTTAAAATATAACTAGTAGGTCATCACTCAAGATTGATTATAATAGCAAAAATATTTGCTTCCATAAATTATGAATAACAAGCTCTAATAGCTATTTAAAGATTAATTAAGATACTATCCTCATATTCGACAAAGGACATTATCTAGAGAGATAATATAAGTAAGGCATTTCAAAATTTCTAGACACACAATTCTAGAACTTTTATCTGCAAACTTTAAGCTCTCAAGAAAATCAAAAGATAAATTAAAGACACTACTAACCATACAATTTTCTTATTTTACGTTATTTTTGTGCTTATCTTTTGAGGAGCCTTATATTTAATCCTTAAACTCTTATAAATCCCATCTTTTGAGTGGTAGGATTGTGTATTAGAAGAGAGATTACATTTGTTTTATAGATCTATGTTAGGCAAGAGATAACTTAGGGAGATGGAGCAGAAGCATTGTAATTATATCCTCTTTTGATTGGAGTTTTAAAGTAGATAGTGCTATGGCACTAGTGTGAAATATTGAATCCCTAGTAGTGGGGCTAGAAGAATGTAATAGGTATAAGGCCGAAACATTATAATTCACTTGCTTGATCTTCTCACTCAATCTTTTATTTTGAAGTTTTATTTATTGTTATTATGGTTTTCTATGCCATCAACTTAAAGTAATAAAAAAGGGGATAATTTTAAAATGTTTTTAGAAAAAGGTTTGAATTTTTCAAAGTAACCAATTCACCCTCCTCTTGGTTACTTCTAGGACCTATGATTGGTATCAAAGTTTAGCTCTTATATCATCTAAAATTCAAAGATCAATGGTGGAAAATAATAGATTTGCTGCAACAAATTGTGCTCTATAGTTTGATGGAACTAATTTTGCCTATCAGAAATGTAAGATGGAAGCTTAAGGCAATTGATTTCGATTTATGAGAGATTATCAAACTTAGACACATTCAAGTTGCTATAGATGGAGATCTAATGCTTATAAAAGACGAGAAAAGAAAAATTAAGAAGAGCAATCAGGTAAAGAATATATTATTGATGACAATTGCTCCATTTGAGTATTATTTAATTCTTCTTGCAGGACTACAAAGGATATTTGGGACACCGGGAGTCATACACATGAAGGAACAACAACAATTAAGGATATACGCATTAATTTTTTACTCCAACAATATGAGTCACTCAAATTTCATTTTGGTGAAAAAATACTTGATGTTTTTAATCGTTTTATAACTATGACTAATGAATTAGCTTTACTTAGTAAAAAGATTGATGACTTTAATCTTGTTTGAAAGATACGAAGAATTTTGCCTATGTCTTAGGATGCTAAGAAGATGTTTATCGATGAAGCTTAAGACTTATCCAAGCTAACAATGAGTCAGTTAAGAGAGAAGTTGTTGGCTTATGAGTCACATATCAAACAAATAAATGAGTTAAAAAGTAGCAAGAAGACAATTTTAAAGAAATCAGATATAGACATTCGTTCCAAGGCATAAAGATAAATCCATCATTGATAACAAATGGATATTTTGGATGAAATTGGATGAGCATGGTAAATTTGTAAAGAACAAGGCATGATTAGTAGCAAAAAGCCACTCCTAAGAAGAAGGTGTTGACTTTGACGAAACTTATATACTTGTAGCTAGGTTAGAAGCTACTAGATTTTTACTTGCATTTATATGCTATAAGGTATTTAAATTATTCCAAATAAATACTAAGAGTGCTTTTTTAAATGGTTATATTAAAGAAGAGCTGTATGTTGAACAATCTCTAAGTTTTGAGGACCCATTTATGGAAGATCATGTATATAAGCTAAAAAAAGCCTTATATGGATTAAAACATGCTCTACGAGCATGGTATGAGAGACTTAGTTAATTTTTAATTAAAAATGGATTCCAAAGAGGAAAAGTAGAAACAACATTATTTCTGAAATATTAAGATATTGATTCGATAAGATGGTTACTGTTAGTTATAGTCTTGTTAACTTGTTTATACACGTGTTAGGAGTTCATTTGTTTCTTTTCTATATAAATATTTTATTCCTCAAGGTTTGTAGTAATAAGACAGTAAGAGAAAGTTTTCTGCTAAGTTTTTCTCCTTCCTCTGGATCAAGTATTCCAATAGCACTTCTGGTAAGACTCATGCCACCCTCAATCCTTAGCAATTATTGCTTTTTACATGAGACTATTATATGGTAAATTAGGATATGCGTCTTTGTCGAAATTGCAACATCTGCCTCAGTTTAAGGATATCACTTTATCAAAATTTCTTTGTGAAACTTGTTTGCTTGCTAAATTTCATCGTTTTTCCTTTCCACATAGTCATTCTACATCCTTACATCCTTTTGATCTTTTACACATTAATATTTGGGGTCCAAATAACACATACTCTATTTCTGGTGCTAAATACTTCCTTAGTATTGTGAATGATTTAACCAAATGTATATGGACATTTCTCATGTCACATAAATCTCATGCCTTTGCTGTTCTATATCTAAATACCTTACATATATCCAAACACAATTCAATGTTATACCAAAAGTAATTTGTTCAGATAATGGTGGTCAATTCATATCACACCAATGTCGAGACTTATTGGATAAGTTGGGCATATTTCATCAAAGGACTGTCCCATACACTTCACAACAAAATGGAGTTGTGGAAAGAAAACATTGATATCTATTAGATACAGCAAGATTACTTCATATTCATGCTAATCTTCCTAAGATTTTTTAGGGAGAATGCCTTCTTGTGGCTACTCATCTCATTAATCTCATTCCAATACAATCACACCATTGGAAAACACCCTATGAAATGCAATATCAAAAACCACCTTCATACGATCATTTAAGAGGCTTTGGTTGTCTTTGTTATGCTGTTGTTATTCTAAAATCTAAGGATAAATTTAACTCTAGAAGTAAGTGTTGTGTGTTTATTGGTTACCCCATTGGTAAAAAAGGATACAAAGTTTATGATTTGGAATCTCACAAAACCTTTGTTAGTAAACATGTATTTTTTGTTGAAAACACTTTTCCATTTCAACCTTTATTTGATAATACACTTGATGTTCCTTAACTTATTGATCTTACACTGTTTCCTTCATACCCTGTACATTCTAGTCCCATTAAACACACAAACATATCTTCAGAACATGTTATTCCTTCTACTATACACAATGATGTTTCTAGTCAGCAGTCAGACATCAACAGAATACAACCTATTCTCCGTAGATCACGAAGACCTAAACACCCTCCTTCTTGGCTTCAAGATTTTGTGTGTAATGTTCATGATAAATTTCTAGCTACTGATTCCTCGAATTCCTCTCTTTCGTACCCTGTTTTTCATGATGAATCCTTCAACAATTTACCTCTAGACTTTGTGATTTCTTTAGCCAATGTATTTACAATCAAAGAACTACAAAATTACTTAGAAGCAAAGAATGATCCATTATGGGTAAAGGCCTTGAACAAAGAAATATTGGCTCTTAAGTCTAATCAAACTTGGGAGTTAACTTCATTACCACCAGGAAAACAAGCTATGAGATCCAAATAGGTTTATGAAATTAAGTTTAAACCAGATGGGACCATAGAAAGATATAAGGCAAGGTTGGTTACTAAAGGATACATACAAATTAAAGGAGTGGACTATACTCATACGTTTTCTTTGATAGCAAAATTAACCTTTGTCCATCTTCTACTAGCTATTGCATCTATTAAATCATAGCATGTACATCAGTTGGATGTGAACAATGCCTTTTTACATGGGTTTATAGATGAGGAGATTTATATGGTGCCTCCTGATGGTTATACGGATGGAAAGAATGGTCAAGTGTGCAAACTTGTTAAGTCTCTTTATGGACTTAAACAAGCTTCACGCTAATGGAACAAGGAGTTCACAAAATTTATTGTTTTACTTGGATTCACACAATCTCGATCAGACTACTCACTCTTTACTAGATGTAATTCTTTTAGTTTTATGGCCATCCTCGTTTATGTTGATGATGTGCTAGTCACTGGTGAGTCTCTTAATGACATAAATCAGGTAAAAAGGCATCTTGATGAAGCATTTACCATAGAAGTTCTTGGACCAATTAGATTCTTTCTTGGTCTTGAGGTTTGTTGTCAAAGTAATGGAGTTCTTATTAACTAAAGGAAGTTTGCGATAGACATGTTGCTTGATGTTGGTCTTACTGGTGCAAAGGCTAAATCAACTCCTTTTCCACAAGGTTTGAAGCTTGATAATACAACTGGTAGTTTACTTGATGATCCTTTTGTTTATAGAAGAATTATTGGACACCTTCTTTACTTAACAATATCTCGACTAGATTTATGCTTTTTTGTACAGCAATTACCCCAATTTGTTTCATAGCCATGAACTTCACATTTCAGTGCTGCGTTAGATGTACTTAAATATGTTAAGGGCACAGTTAATAAAGGTTTGAATTTTTCCTCTACAAGTTCCTTATCCTTACTAGGATATTGTGATGCAAATTGGGCTATAATGCTTGATTGTAAATCCTTGTCGGGCTTTTGTATCTTCATTGGGAATTCTTTAGTTTCTTAAATCTAAAAAGCAAGTGATAGTTTCAACATCCTCTGCTGAAGCTGAATACTACAGTGTTGCTATTGCTACTAAGGAGCTTTTATGGGTTTCCTATTTACTAGCTGATCTTGGAATTTCTTTTCCTTTACCAGTGAAGTTGTTTTCCGATAGCAAGTTAGCCATTATGATTGTTGAAAATTTTTGTTTTCATGGCCGAACAAAACATATCAAAGTGGACATACAATTTACTAGAGACCATATTAGTTTTGGTTTTCTTCAACTACAGTTTGTCCCTTCACATTTGTAGTTAGCTGACTCAATGAAGAAACCAATTACAACAAATCGCTTATCCTTCTTCCTATCTAAGTTTGGCATGCTACCATGGCTAACTTGAGGGGTGGGGGGTGGGGCAGCGGGGTGGGGTTCTTGTTAACTTATTTATACACATGTCAAGAGTTCATTTGTTTCTTTTCTATATAAATAATTTATTCCTTAAGGTTTGTAGTAATCAAACAGTAAGAGAAAGTTTTCTACTCAGTTTTTCTCCTTCCTCTATATCAAGTCGTCTAACTGCACTTCTAGTAAGACTTACGCTACCCTCAATCCTTAGCAATTATTGGTTTAAACATGATTTGTTAGTGGTGTAAATATATGTAGATGATATTATTTTCGGTTCTAGTAATGAATTATATTGCAAAGAGTTTTCCAACTTAATGCAGGCAATTGAGATGTCCCTTATGGGCAAACTTAACTTTTTTCTTGAACATCAAATAAAGTAAATCGAAGATGGGATCTTCATTCTCTAAGAAAAATATAAAAGATAGATTTTAAAGAAGTTTGGACTTATAAATGTAAAAGGTATTACTATCCTTATATCTACTTCTACAAGATTAGATTTAGATGATTCGGGTAAGAAAATTAATGAAAAGTTATATAAAAGTTTGATTGGATCTTTATTGTACTTAAATGATTTACTATTAGATATATTATTTAGTGTATGTATCTATGCTCAGATCCAATCAAAACCAACTAAAATGCACTCAGCCATGAAATATATTCTTAAGTATATATCTTGCACAGTTAAGTTTGGAATCTAGTATCTAAAAAATCAAAATTTTGATTTAATTGGTTAATCAGATTCGATTATGCAAGTTGCAAGATAGATATAAAAGTACATTTGATACCTGTTAGTTTCTAGGAGATAAGTTAATTTCTTGGTCTTTTAAGAAACAAAACTCTAATGCCTTATCCATGGTTGAAGACGAATACATTTCAATTGGTAATTGTTGTACACAAATACTTTAGATCAAACAACAATTGTTTGATTATAGTTTGAATTAGAAAAATATTCCTATAAAATGTGATAACACAAGTGCAATTAATTTAACAAAAATCTACTGCATCATTTTAAGTCAAAACATATAGAAGTGAGACATCACTTTATTAGGGATCATGTAAATAATGGAGATATTAATATATAATTTGTTCCCATAGATCATGAATTGGTTGACATTTTTACGACCTTTAAGTAAAATAACGTTTGAGTATATAAGAAATGAAATAGGTATATGCAACCTTTTTTCATGCAATTTTGTTGTCTGATCTACTGTAATTTTATTTGGTGCATAACAATATTTTTAGCTAGAATTAATTCTAAATAATTATTTAGAATAATTTTTTAAAACTAGTTAATGCTGTAAATCATCTTAAAGTTTGTGTAGTGGTATTTAATATTGTAAGCTTAGTTATTTTTACCTTAGCTAGCATTTAGTAATTGCGTTAAATAGAAATAGAATTTATATGAAATTTAATTTTGTACAGTAATTAATAAAGGTCATTAGTGTTCTCCCCTTTACCATTATACAATTTAATGAGCTCCAATTTTTTTTTTCCCTACATGAGTTGGACGTGTGAATTTTAAACTACTAATCCTTTTAGCTTCATGGGTACAATTCTGTCAAGTTGACAATTGAGAGTTTCTTAACTTCTTTCTTCTCTCCTCACTCTCTCTCTCTTTACTCATTGACTTTCTCCTCATCTCACTAAAATACAATGCACGAATGCACCATCCTCCCTTCTAAAGTATAACTTTGTCTCTTTCTCTCTCTCTTCAAGCTCATCTTCAATTCTCTCTCTAATCTTTGAAGCTCTCAAATTCCTTTCATGGCACTTAGAAAATCTACTACGCTAGGTCCTAGAACCTGTTAGTCCTACATAAGATATCAAGAAGGGGGGTGAATTAATATATTTAAACTTTTTTAATATAAGCTGAAAATACCCCTCTTAATAACTTAATTAGATGAATAATGGTACTTTATTAATTCAATATCAATAATACAATTAAATAGCGCAAATTAAAAAAGATAAGGAAGGAGAATATCGGATTCATGTTTTATAGAGCTTTGGCCTTCTACCTATTGCTCTTTTTCAACTCCATTACTAAGGATCCAGTCTACTTTACCAGTTCTGTTTCACTTGATCCACTATATCAAACAAAACACGAGAAGTTTACAATCAGTAGCCACACTTGGCTTTAATAATCCTCTACTCTACCTATCTAACCTTTTTACAATCTAGGTTAAATATAGATCTACATAATACAATCAAACTTCTCTTAAGTACTTAAACAACATATAAAGTTTACAAAAAACAAGTGAGGACAACAATATGAATCTTAAATGATTTCAGATAAAAACACAAGTAATGATTGATGATGAATTCACTTCAGTTCAACATTCTGTTTTAGCAGCACCTTATGATGGCATAGCCTAGAAGTATCTAAACATCATTCTATGCTCTTTCAGATAATAGAAATTACTTATGATCAAAGTATAATGTGTATGTAATTTTTTGCTTCTTAGATACATGCCTAAACTTTTGAATTACTTCCCATTTTATACTTGAGTCTTTGAACAACCAAATATGTTGAGAATTATCTTCAAATCATGTTTATCCTTTTCAATGCCTAGATAATTTACAGATATTTTTTAGAAGATCTAGGTGTTTTGAAATTTAAACCTAATCCTCTAAGCTTGGTAAGATATGCTTGATCAGCAAGTTCCAGACAAACCTTAGATGTAAAATTGAAATCTCATAAGATCTAAAACCAACCTTATCCTTATCTAATGTAAGATATTATCTTGATTTATCCAAATATATATTCGCTTAAAAAATAATCCTCATGGATTCTTAATTCCATCTTAAGTGAAATGGGATTGAGTGTATTTCTCTAATACACCTAATCTAGTGAAGCTAGGCCTTATTTACTTTGAATCTGATATGTGTTAATTTTCAACGTTACTCTTCCAAACTAACTATCCGAATAACCTTCTAAAGAGTATTGGTTTTATTTTCTTCAAAGTCTTTGAACAAGTTTTTGAAATGCTATATCGATTCTTCTTTTAAAAACCTCTGAAACATTTTTTAAAGACTTTTAGACTTGTCGCTTTTTCAATCAATTTAGACCTTCTGAATAAGTTTCTAAAAAAAAACTTAACATCATACAAATGGTGCAACAATATGTTCAGTTTGACGGTCTCCAAGATGAAGATCCTAATGCCCACATCTCTAGTTTTCTAGAGATTTGTGATACGTTCAAAATCAACGGAGCTACGGATGATGCCATTCGACTACGACTGTTTCCTTTCTCCTTGAGGGGAAGAGCGAAACAGTGGTTGAACTCCTTACCAAGAAATTCAATCACAACTTGGAATGAATTGGTAGAGAAATTTTTGGAGAAATATTTCCCACCAGCAAAGACAGCGAAACTTTGTAATGATATTTCGTGTTTTGCTCAATTGGAAGCAGAGACGCTTTATAACACATGGGAGCGGTTCAAGGACTTGCTCAGGAGGTGCCCACATCATGGCCTCCCACTATGGATGCAAATTCAGACCTTCTACAATGGTCTCAATCTATCCACTAGACAGATGATTGATGCATCCGCAGGAGGTACTTTGAACACTAAGACACCTGAGCAAGCCCAAAATTTAATTGAAGGAATAGCGATGAACAACTATCAGTGGGAAAGCACTAGAGCCAAGCAAAAGGCCATGGGAGTTTATGATGTAGACTTGACCACTGCTCTGGCAGCCAAGGTGGACTTGTTGAGTAAAAAGATTGATGCACTCTCAATTGGCCCTCAACAAGTGCAATCGGATGTAAGTGATTTTGGTATGCAGGGGTATGGAGCACAAGAACAACTGGAACAGGTAGATTATCTAGGAAATCCACCTAAGCAACAAAATAACCCCTACAACAACACTTACAATCCAGGATGGAGGAATCACCCTAATTTCTCTTGGGGAAACCAAAACCAAAACCAAAACCAAGGCCAGCAGAAGACCAACTTTGGCCCACCTGGATTTCAACGACCATTCCCACCTCCTCTCCCTCAAGAAAAGAAGCCCAGTGTGGAAGAACTTCTCACAAAATACATTCAAGGCAATGAGGCTCACTTATCCAACATTGAATCCTCACTGAGGAATCAAGAGGCTTCAAATCGCAACCTTGAGAACCAAATTGGTCAACTTGCAAAGCTAATCTCTGAAAGACCACAGGGAACACTCCCAAGGAATACCGAGGTCAATCCCAAAGAACATGTTAATGCTGTAACCTTGAGAAGTGGTAGAAAACTGCAAGTGGAGAAGAAGGATGGTGAGGAAGTAGTTGAGAAAGAAGTGGAAGTCAACTGTAAGGAAGATGAAGAGCTACTAAAATCAAAAGAAAGTACGGAACCACCGAAAGTGAAGGAGTACAAGCCTCCCATCCCTTACCCGCAGCGCCTTAAGCAAAGTTCCACTGATCTGAATAAGGAATTTGGTAAATTGCTTGATATTTTCAAACAATTACACATTAACTTACCTCTTGTTGATGTTATCTTGAAGATGCCAAAGTATGCGAAATTTCTAAAAGATCTTTTATTGAACAAGAGGAAGTTGGAGGAGCTTACAACTGTCACATTGAACAAGGAATGCTTGGCACTTCTCCAGAAAAAGCTACCAAAAAAATTAAACGATCCAGGGAGTTTCACTATTCCTTGTATGCTTGGAAATTTGTTAGTAGATAATGCTTTGGCAGACATAGGAGCCAGTATAAATTTGATGCCGTATAAATTGTTCAAAAAGCTAGGGTTAAGAGAACCTAAATTAACGCGCATGAGTCTTCAATTAGCTGATAGGTCTATCACATACCCTAAAGGCATCATAGAGGATGTTTTAGTGCAAGTAGACAAATTCATCTTTCCCGTGGATTTGTTATACTTGATATAGATGAAGATATTGAGGTGCCAATCATTTTAGGTCGACCCTTCCTAGCCACTGCTAGAGCTATTTTTGATGTTAGTGAGCATAAGTTGATATTACGGGTCGGAGATGATGAAATAGTTTTTAAAACTCCAAAGGCAATGAACAAATTTCTTAACCCAGAGGACATATGTCACAATGTTAATGCCATTAATGTCGTTATATCTACATGTGTGCAGGAAACACTTGCCAAGGATTCCTCGAGCTATTGCTTGCAAAAGGGAGATGAAAATTTGGTGACTAACCCTAATTGTATAGAAATGGTATCCCAAATAAAAGTTCATGAATCTATTGTGGACAAGAAGGGGATTGATCAACTCCATAAGTCAAAAGATCAAAGGTTAAAATTTTTCAAAGAGAAGCCACCATCTTTGGAACCAAAACTGTCAAGAAATCATTTGGAACATGCCTTTGTGGTGAGAAGTTCAAAACTTCCAATGACAACCGCATCTAAGGTAAAAGCGGACAAGATGAAGAAGTTTAGGTTACATGAATTTGATAAGTGGCATGATAAGAAGAGAAGCTATGGAAGTTATACACCAGTGAAATGGAATTGGCAAGGTCGATGGCCTAAGGGCAAATTTACGCTCGTATAGAGAGTTCGAAAACGAGATACAGGAGGAGTCCTATCTCCACCTGGACAGAACTAACGTAAGAAGACGTATCCCGTCGAGCTATCGACGTTAACTAAAGCGCTTCCTGGGAGGCAACCCATGTCTAACTTTGCTCATATTTTAGTTTTTTTTTAGTTTATTTCAATTTATTTATTTATTTTTTTTCATTTATTTATTGATTTATTTATTTATTTTAAGTTTCTTGTATTTTTAAATCCATGAATTTAGGTTGAAAAAAAAAAAAACAGAACAGAAAGTTACACGGGCATGGAACACGGTCGTGTCCCAGCCCGCGTCCATCCAGGCCCCTTTCATTTGCCATGCCTACAGAAAGCTACACGGGCATGGGACACGGTCGTGTCCTAGCCCGTGTCCGCTCAGATTTTAGTTTCACTATGTAGGTACAGAAAGTTACACGGGCATGGGACACGATCGTGTCCCATCCCGTGTGCGCCCAGTCTTTACACACGGGAAGCACAAGTCACACGGGCAAGGGACACGGTCGTGTCCCAGCCCGTGTGCGTCCAGGTTAGACACGATGAAACAGATTGTTACACGGGCGTGGGACACGGTTGTGTCCCAGCCCGTGTCCGACCAGTTTTAACACTACCAACACAGGAAGTTACACGGGTGTGGGACACGGTCGTGTCCCAGCCCGTGTCTGCCCAGAACCTATACAATTCAGCACACGCCCTATTTATTTCAAAACACATACTCTCTCACACACTTCCACACATCAACACATATTTCTTTTCTCTTCTCTTCTTCTTTTCCTCACGATTTACTTTTCATCAACACATTTCTTCATCAAATCCAACCCGATTCAATGTTTCTTCTCAGGTCGTCAATGGAAAATCGTGAAAAGTAGATTGTTTGAAGGAGGTCCACCTCTGTTACATCATGTTCTAATCATGAGGGCACTATTATTAAGCTACTAGCCACCCTTTCTCCATTAGAATCTCTTATGCTTCAAGGCAGGGAAGTATTAGTTTCTTTTTCAATACATGTATTTCCTTTTTCCCTATGATGTTTTTTCTTGTTTGATATCTTGTTATTATGCTTTCTTAGTCGTACATTGGGGACAATGTACGTTTTTAAGTGTGGGGAAGGGATATATATGATTTTGTTACTGTTTAGGAAACCAATTATTGATATTTGACCCAATTATTTTTAAGTGAACTTACAATAGGTGATTAACTGATATTAAGCCAAATCAACTATGTCATCTTGATTATTATTGACCTTATGATACTTTACTAGAATTGATTAGTCAAATTTTTGGAAGGCAATGTTACGAGTTATTTAGCTTAGGATTTTAAGACTTGAGATTGGAGCAACATCACTAGTTGAGAGTTAGTCATGGTTATTTTTAAATTTACTTTTATGTATACCTTTTTCTTAGAAATTTTTAAGAGCCCTATAATTTTTAGCAAACAAACAAATGAAATTCTTCTTTTGAGAAACCCCTGAAAAATCACAATGATTGGAGGTCAAAAGTAATAATAAGTGTATGAATATAAAAAATTGGTAAGGATTCGTCTTGGTCCGTCAGAAGAGCGAGATTGAGTCCCAATGCCAATTCTAATGAAAAAATTGATATGGATCGGCCTTGGTCCGTCAGAAGAGCAAGGTTTTTTCCCGCTATCAATATAAGGAATAAGTTGGTATGGATCGGTCTTGGTTCGTCAGAAGAGCGAGATTCTTTCCCGCTACCAACACAATTGTGCTTAAATAAGGTAAATTCAAAAGACCTCTCAACAAAAGTATGAGCTAGGGGGATGATCAGAGGAGGAGTGGATGTAAAATGTATTTGTTTTAGATTATGGTGCTTAATGAGATGGAAGAGAGAATTGTATACATTTTAGTCAAATGGATAAAATTTTTATGACTCTTTCTCGGTTGGCGAGATGTTAAATCTAATTTTTAGTTTAAGAATCCTTGGTTAAACGGCTCGAGGAAACTTTGATTTTCATAAATTAACTAGTGAATTCTCGTATTAAGTATTGTTGGAGCATTCGAAGATGGTCAGATGAAATTGGTTGACTTTATTATTGTAAGTTAGTTGAGAATGATTTTCTTACCTTTCTTCGGGTCAAGTGTATTCTTTCATCGGTTTCTTAAATAGTGATAAATTTTGTTTAGTGTTTCTTGTCCTAAAAGTTTTGTTTTGATTTATTTGCTCGAGGACAAGCAAATGCTCAAGTGTGGGGAAATTTGATAACTCTGATTTTAAACATATTTCATATGGTGATTTTATAGCATTTCCCGTACATTTTTGGTTTTCTTTAAAGAAATTGATACTTAATTGAGTAAAATGTTGATTTCAGGGTTTAAACGCGTTCTAGGCTCAAAAACGAAGAAAACGAATCAAGTTTTACTCAATTCCGAGTTCAAACGAAGAAGTTATGAAGTTTTGAAGTTGTGCAAAAATTTTGCCTTAGTGCAGAAAGTTACACGACCTGGGGACACGGCCATGTCCCAGGCCGTGTCTGGTGACAAAAATAAAATCTGTGTAATACACATATATAAGGGGATCTTAGGGTTCAAAAGAAAGAGAGACATTACAGAAACAAAGAGAGACAAGAGACAAGAAGAGACTTAAGGAGAAACAACATCAAGAAGCGATAACGACATAGATTTCAAGATTAGAGATTGTTCATCAAATCAAGAGGGGTTTTCATACTTTATTTCATGTTTTTGATGAATCTCGTTTTTAGATTCATTATGATAGCTTAGAATTCAAGTATTTAGGATTATGGAACCTAGGGTTTCATATGATTCTTGGATTGAATTATAATTTCAAGAAAGTTTCTATCTTTTCTTGATTCAATTATGTCGTTTAGTTATGGATTGATAATTTTAGAGTATCAATATATGATATTATGCATGTTGATTGAGAAATTGCATGTGTGATTAGATCTTAGCATAATTGAAGAGAATTACATGTATACTTAGAGATAAGATACATGTTTCTTTCGGAAAGTTGATTGTTTGTGTGGGAATTCATTAAACATTAATGCAATTCTAAGTTATATTACTAAGTGAAGAGATTCCGGTAAATAATTTAGGATTAGGGTTAATATGCTTGAGAAAGATATTAGCTTTAATTGTGAATCCCTCCGGTCAAGAATAATAGAAACTGAATTGAATACATTTTAAAAAGGTTACATGTTAAACACTAGGGGAAATAATTCCTAAATACATTATTGCATACTTGAAGTCGTTAGTAGTTTATTGGTTTCTAATTTGCGTAATTAAGTCTCATAAGTAGTTTAGTTTATTAATTTCAGTATTTTTAATACATTCAACTCGACACAATTTTTCGGTTAGATAATAAAGCTAAAGTTAATATTAGTACTCAAAATCTCTGAGGGATCGACTCGGACTCATATCCGCTATATTAAAATTGATAGGTGCGCTTGCCTCGTATCAGATGCATTAGTCATCCTTGCAATGCCTATGGTGGTTTTTAAATAAAATCACCACCACCATAGAGTTCTTTAAGCTCTAACCTCGTGAGTTAGACCACCCCTAACATTTATCGTGGCTTCTAGAGTCGCCATCAACTAAAACCCAAGTGCAACCACAATAGCTACTCAAAACACCACTCACCACCACCCTTTGGTCGAATCCACCACCATGGCTAAGTTCGTAGTGCTCGAAAACCTAAAACCTAAACCCCTTTTGAAGCACAACATTCATCTTGTAGCTTAACTACCATTACCACCCTTAGTCTAATTTAGAACCCCTACTAAAAAGCCACCATTAGCCAAAGCATAACCACTAATCTAAGTTTTGCTAATGAAAATCACATACCTCCTACCCCCTTACACTACCCCTTACCCCGTTGTTCAATACACGTATGGTTCATGCATGACTTAGATCTAACCCAAGCTTTGACCCAAAACTCACGTTCTGACCTGTAATCTAAACTAGGTTCTTTTCCTTTTTACTTGTAAAGTTTTTAAAAAACTTTCTCTTTTCAAGTAAAGTGTATATATATAATAAAAGTATTTTTGATACTTAGAATTTTTTTAAATAAAAAACATATAATAAATAAACCTCTTTTTGAAAATTAGGATTTTTTTAGAGTTTTCAAAAAATAAATACTTAAAATTTAGGATTGTTCTAGAATTTTTCTTAAATAAAATTAAATGGTTAAAGAACATAGACTTGACCATCTTATCAAGTTAAAATGAACTAGCAAACTAAAATTTTATAAATGTGAACTACGAAAGTCTAATCCTAAATAATAAGTACATAGGCACTTATAGGTAACTAC
Source organism: Lumnitzera littorea (assembly GCA_024138015.1). Classification (NCBI taxonomy): domain Eukaryota; kingdom Viridiplantae; phylum Streptophyta; class Magnoliopsida; order Myrtales; family Combretaceae; genus Lumnitzera; species Lumnitzera littorea. The sequence goes on from JAMXBB010000012.1 coordinate 36,618,535, forward strand.
TATGTGACTTAAAATATGGAATATTCTTATTTTCCCCTTTGTAGGTAAATAAATATAATTTCTCAATCCTTCCTCTTTTTTATTTTTAAATAAGTAAAATTTATTCATTTTCTTTACTTGTAAATTAGAATTACTATTTTTTTAAATCAAAAGGATATTTTGAAAAGTAAATTTAAATTAGAATAAGTAGTACTCATTTGAGGTTTAATAAGTTAACCCAAGATTCATGAATCCTTGATTTTCAAAAATCATTTTCTTGCATATCAGTAGTTAAGTTAAATCAATTTACCTAATTGGTTTTCCTTTAACTCTTTTTTCCTGACGTTGATCAAGTGGCGACTTTAAATTTCTTAAAAGTTATAAAAAGTAAATTTTCCTTAATTCTTGGTCAAGGGTTAATGTTAAATGTGAAAAAATACTAGGCTAAACTCGAGAGGAAGGAGGGAAAATTGAGTTTTAGAGGACAAATTTTAATTCTTTTTTAAATTTAGCACTAAATGCAACAATTAGTATAATTAAGATAGTATTAAAATAGTAATAAGTGTAGAAATTAAAAGAGATAGGGATAAAGAAGATCAAGCTTGGATGTAACGTGAAGTTTGGACCACTCCTTGCTCTTTACTAACTCACAATCACCTTCAATCGAGAACTTTACAATACTTTATTAATCTCGAAAATCGATGCTCAAAGAGCTACATAAGTTTCTTCAATCGTGATTACATACAATGATTACATAAGTGTAGTGCTTTTCTCTATAAAGATTACAAAGATAAAAACTCCCAAGCACTACACACTAAATCTCACTTGATTAATTGTAACAAAGACTATAAGAGACAAATAGTAAATAATAGGGTCAAGGAATATAAGGGAATGTAAGAAAATTTCTTTTGATTGTAGAAGAATGTCAATTCTTTTTTGTCCTTGGTTGGGTTGTTGAACATTTATACTATCTCATTAAATTCTTCTTGTTGTTATTTATTAAATGCTCCAACGGTTAGTTGAAACAGACTTACTGTCACGATGATATCACATTCTTACTGTCATGCTGGTAAGCCAAACAATTACTAGCACGAACGTTAGCAAGTCTACTGTCATGCCAACTTGGAGATTAGAATTGCAATCCAATTTCTAATCAAGGCCACTTTACCGTCAAGTTGATAACACTCTAAAGTTATCAAGCCAATAGGTCTTTTTCAATTGTTTTCAACTTTCAAACACAACAAAGAACATCCACACTATACAATTTGTCACACCCCAAAGTGGTAGAGTTATAACAGTCTCGATATGCAAACCATTTTAAGATAAAAACTGATCATACAACTACCATCTTAAACGTAATTTACATAAGGCATCCATGACTAACCCACTTTGAAGTAAACAAGTCATAAAATTTAATAAGTTAATTACCTAAGAAAGTAAGAATATATATATATATATATATATATATATATATATAGACTAAGATTCAGATATTACAAATAATGTTTACAAGCTTTCATCGTACTTTATCTCTTAAACAATACATTATCTGAAAATAGAAGATTTTAAAATAAAAGCTGAGACCTTAAAACTAACTTTGTTCTTCAGATGTATTTCCTTACTCTCCTAAGATCTAGTAGTTGCTAGCTTTAAGATAATTATATGGCCACTTTCTAACTAATACCTACAACAACGTCTATAGGGATGTGAGCAATCATAGCTCAATAAGTTGGGACCGAGACTTAAAACCATACAGCAAACACAAATAGGGTTATCAGTCAAATTAATTAGATGCAATGTATGTTCAAAAAAATGCCATCACACGACGTTGTCTGGCCTGTTATAAGATTAGAGAAATTGCACTTACTCTAATCAGGGTTGAGGAGTTTCCATTAACGTAATAGCTCACAATCAAACCCAGACTTGTATAATGGAGACATCGCTCCTCCCGCAACTATCTTTGAACTATTGACTTCACCCTTACTGTGACCTCCTCACCTATTGCTTAGTTTGACTAAGAATGAAGAAGGGACCAATTATGCTATCTGACACAATCCCTTTCGAAGGGGTTGGTATTTGGTCAGAGAATCCTAATGTTCCCCTAATGGGATGTTATGTAGGTTTTGTTTAAATTTATGAGTCAATTATTCAGTTAAATCTAGTTTAAGGTGTCCAATCACTTCAAACAAATCACACAAACAAGCTAAAGCAGTAAATAAAAAATCATAGTAACAGCTCAAAACAAGCACATACGCATAGTTAACTATTTAACAAGCATAATCAAATATAATTTTAAGCCTTCAAGTACTACAAATTAGTACTCCAAAATATAGTAACATATTAATCCTAACTTACCTAGACTTTTCGCTTTCTCACTCGAGGTGTGACTCGTATTAGCCATTGCCAATTGACGAGTTTCTAATTGCACATATTTTATTTAGTGATTTTCGATGATTTTCCTTGATATTTGAGTTTATTTTTAGATAATAATACTTAATTGAGTAAAATTTTATTTTTTAGGTTTTGAAACGATCTATGCATAAAAATGAGAAGATAGAAACAAATTTCACTTAAATCGGAGCTAAAATGAGCAAGTTATGAAGGTTTGAAGATCGATATAGTTGAACGACATGATTATGTCGTTTCTATGCGAATTTGGAGTTGATTTTTATCTGTCACAACCTATGACATGACCAAAAGACATGATCTTGTTGTCAGTTGTGTTGTTTCCAAGTTTAATAAAAAAAAAAAAAAAAAGAGAAACGTGAAGCATAGAATGTTACACGATCGAAAGATATAGTTGTGTCCTCGGTTGTGTCTTTTCCAACCAACTTAATTTTTTTAATTCTTCATATATAAAGCCTTGTTAAGGTTTATTGAGGAGAACTTTTATGCACAACTTTGAGAGATTTTCTGAAGCCAAGAACAACTAAGAAAGCGAGGAGAAGCGAAGACTTAAAGATTCAATTTTTTTTTTTAGATTTCATGATGATTCTTTCCATTACTTTCTACACTTTGATTTTAGATTTCCATTTTAGGATGTGTAGTGACATGATTAGTGTTGATTAATTTAATTCTTTATTAATTTCTTGATTTAACTATGTTTGCTTTATGATTTAGATTATTATTTTCATGGGTAATGATCTAAAGTTTGATAACTTATAAAAGAATCAAGAGATTTCTTATAAAATTAGATTTAGGCATAATTGATGAGAATTGTTGCAAGATTAGAGATAATTTGCAAGATTCTTTCAACTTTCAATTTAAAGTGTAGAGACTTCATTGTTCAATAATGCAATCTTAGATCATGCTATTTAGAAAAGATTCTAATATGTGATTCTAAGGTTAGGATTAATTGACTTAAGAAAGTAAATAACTTTAGTAGAGAATTCTCCTGGTCAAGAAAAATTAAAGAATAAATTAGATTATCTTTAGGAAAATTACATGTTAGATCTAAGGGAGGCAAGATCTAAGTACAGTGTTGAATCTTGAATTAATTAAACTACTTTCTTGTTAATTCTTGAATTTCATCTTAGTTACTCTTTAATTTAGTTTTAGCAGTAATTTAGATTTACTTCTTTAAATTTCTTGAAATTTAAATTGCCGGTTAGATAATAAAGACCTAGTAAGTACTAGTAGTCAAAGTCCTTGAGGGATCGACACTTGGACTTATTCCACTATATTATAAATTGATAGGTGCACTTGCCTCATATCACCAATAATCCCTATAATACAAATGTTGGTTTAGTTTATCATAACTACCATATATATGTTTTGTTATGTAATTTAGATTAAGAGTATCTTTGGTTTATGATCTTCTTACATTTAGTGATTTAAGTCTAAGTCTTTTAGAGTTACTTCCCTTATTCAGCTAGTTTTCGAATTTATTTCTTGTTTCGATTACGGTTTTAGCTTCTGAATTAAATTCTGATCTAGGAATAATCTATATTTAACGTGATCGCTTAAACATATGTATTTATATACATATGAGCTTTAAATCATGGGTTTTAGGTTTAGGGTTATAATCTTATGCATTTATCTAAATTGTATATCTCCTATAACCGAATTAGTTCCAAATTAATTTGTGATTCAATTTCTGAATCATTCTCTAAATTCAATTTTTGCTTTAGCTTTCGATTATTTTTTTTATTTATGAACCTTATGAATTCTTCCCAAACTAAAATGTAAGATTCATCTAACTATGCTTAAGCATTCTAAATCGACGTTTTAGCTCTTAATCAGTATTTCAATCAGTTCGATACACTATATTTTTAATTTAACTACCAAATCAACTCTTGATGTAAGAAAATTTTATATTTTCCATATAAATACCTAAATTTAAGTCTCCTACCAAATTTTATATATATTCCTATTATTATTATAATATCAATTTTAACCTAATATTTTCTTTCTCATCAATTTCTTATACTTATATACTATACATTATCACTTAATGTGTTCATAATGTATAAATCAAATATTCTCATCACCTCAAATATCATTCCTCAACATCAACTAACCCCTCAAAATATCTAAATTCATCTCAAATCAGATTTTACATCTAATTACCCTAAATTACAAAATGAACTTAAAATATACTATTTTTATCTATTACATATTCACTATATAATACCCTAATAATTACATCTAACACCCTAAATGCTACAAATAGCATACTCCATCAGATTTCAATATCCTAAAAAATATAATTATACACTAAATCAGTAATTACTCATTTAATTACTTAATTAACCCCGAATTACCCATTTTATACCTCATTTTAAAGTTTAAAAATTATCTAAAATTTTCAAAAATTAATTTTTAAGAAAGGGCTTTATGGCACTCTTTTATATCATCTAAGTAGTATATACAAAAATTTTGAATACAAAAATTTTGAGTACAAAACTACATTCCTAAGCCTATTTATTTTTAATTCAAACAAAGTTCAAGTTTACAAGATTTCTTAAGGACAGCATATTTCTAAAAACAAATTCATCAAAATAAATTTCTTTTCCTAAATCTACATACTCAAAAACCTTAGAATACCAAATTTCATAATTTTCTAAACATTTTTATTATTTTTAACAAAATAGGAAAAATAGGAGGAAAGATCAAACTTGTCAGTATAGGTGGCTCCGGCTACTGTGGCCCTATCGGCCGGTCTAGGTGCTACTACCACCGTGTGGTAGTGGTAGACGTCCACTCCCAGGTTGACGTCAGGTTAGGGATCTTCATATAACGCTTATTTGCACACTAATTTTGTAAATTTTTGTAAAAATACCCTTTATTCTTTTCTTTACTCTCCCTATTTTTCTTGGATCCTAAACTGACCAAATGAGGTTTTGATAGTGGGTTTCTGAATTTATAAAGCTACTTAGATATTTTTGCATTAATTTTGAGTTGACATTTAGCCTTATCTTCTTCCTTTTTTACTTTCTAGTTGTTTTTTTGTTATTAGTTGCTTTTATTTCTTCAATTCCAAGTTGCCACGACCCATTTCTGGAATTTTCCATATTTTTCTTAATTTTTCCTTAATTATTTACGAATTTTATTTAATTATTTAGTATTATTTTAGCATATTTCAGGTATTTTAAGTAATTTCACGTGTTTTTATCTACATGTAAATTCATATATAGTATAATTAAATATTCTTAAATATTTTTATGTTATTTTATGATTTTTAGTATGTATATAATTTATCTCTATCGATTCGTTAATTATCGAAATTCATTCCAAGTGTTCTCGATAAATAATGAACGATTTTAATTAAATTCAATATTATATTAATTAATCATTTTACTTCTTATTTTCCTGAATTTAAACTTATAAGATCACTTTTACTAATAATCTTAACTTTATCATAAAATTTGGGCTAGATCGAGTAATTTGCTCAATCACCTTACATTTTACGAATCAAACCTCGAATACCTGATTGTGGATCTTACACAATTCAACTTCAAGCATTCTTGTACATATTTCAAATCTAAATATCATATAGAGTTAATTGATATTTATAATTACAATGCAAGATAATAATTTTTTTTCAATTAACTTCATATAATTAAGTGATAACATAATTATACACTTTTTGTTTTGTTCTCATTAAAATTAGATAGTATACCCTAGGTTCAACAATCTCCTCCTTTTTTATGAAGACAAAACTCTTAATCATTAAAGCTCCCCCTCAATTAGTCATTTGATTTCAAAATATTTAGCAATTAAGCAAGATTAAAGGAATTCTTGAAAATAGAGAGTATTAATGTATTAGGGAACCAAGTCTCACTTCTCATATAAGATGTATCAACCTTTCAATGAATTACTTCACATATTAGATATATCAAACTTTCAATGAATTAAGATCATGATATGCCAAAGTTATAAGGTAAGTTCAAAGTTGCTATTGTTCTATCATCTTTTGAGCATCTATTATCAACTAAACTTGATACACTTTTTTACTCTATAAAGGATCATCTTTTAAACATCTATTATCAACTAAACTCAACACACTTTTTGACTCTCTAAAGGACCTAAATGTTTCTCCCCCTTTGGCCTCACCAAAAAGAGGAGGATCTAGGTGGTGAAGAGGGAAAATAATTCAAGTAAGCAAATCTAGCATAGTCCCAACTTAAGCCTTGTGATATGCCCCTTGCAAAAGGAAAAACATAAATAGCCAAGAGAGATCATAAAGATAGCTAAGAGTATGCATATAAAGAACTATAGCCATATTATAAAAGACAACACATAAAATCATCGAGATATATGATAGAAATCAACTTACAATAATATCCTGGCTGAGGCAAGCCAACCTCCTTAAACCCTCGCAAACTTATTCCTATTTAAGGCCAATGTACCCTACCTGAAGCCAAGTTAATACCAAAAGACCAAGAAGGGAGAGAAAGATAGCTCAGTAATTGTTCTGTTGGTTGCCTAGAAGATGAGAGATAAGACAACCGAGGCCCCAAGCCTATAGATCGGTTTGGTATGACACAAGGGATCTAGTGCCGAGCAACCTACAAATTTAAAAACTATAGGCTGACCTCACAGGCAGCTCGGCTAAACATTGTAAGACTTTGGCTACTCTGACCTAAACTAAGACATCTAATTGCCGACCTCAACTAGTTTGAATCCTACACAATCCAGGATAGCTTAGATGACCCACATGATCAACCTCCTTATCAAATGCATAATTTTGTATACTTATACATATTTTCCTTAACTTTAGTTATAGGCCTACTTTAGGGTTTAAAGCCTTGTACTCTATTTACATTTTTGCCATTATGGTTTTAGGATGTACTATAAATAGTAACTTGTGTAAGTAAGTAGACAACAGATTATGATCAATCATCAAGTGTATTTTCCTCAAGAAACTTCTCTCATGAGCTAGCTTCAAGCTTGTCTCCTTTTGAGTGATTATTAAGTGTGCTATTTCTCTTTAATCCTTTTTATGTTCTTATCAATCTTCTTTTTAAGGCTGTAGTGAACCTTAATTTGATCGAGTTAGTAAATCGCATCTAACCTTTATTTGAAACCCCAAGCATCGGTTTGGTTTTTGTAAGTCATATCGAAATCCATTTTGAACTCAACTCCTAAGTGTGTTTATGTCTTGGTGCATGATATCCCTCTACATTCGCATCCAAAAACATTGTTCCGCTTTCTATTTTTCCCATCCCCATTAAACTTTGAATACCCATTAATGGTTCGTATTTGTTACATACTCTGAAGCGCATTATCTTGGTATCAAAGCTTTAGGGAAATACGCATATTAGCATTCTTCAAAGTTTGATTCATGGTTTGAACATCTTTGTTACTCATTATTTAGTAGTATAGTATGTTGTTCGTTTCATAGTGATTATGGTATTGTGTTGTTTATACTAGGTTGTTGACTCGAGTAACAGTAATTTTAGTAGTTGATTCTAGTTGTAGTGGTGTTTATTAGTCGTGGGTAGCTGCAAAATCTCCTAGTAGTAGTTTTTGAGTTGTTGTTAGTTGTATTTTATAAGCAGAAGTGTTTATGGAATTGTTTTAGTGGTAGTTTTGAGTCGAGTAAAGTTGACTATATTACGAGTTTGTTAAAATATCTCAATGGAAATTATTGTACAGACAAGAATGTCTGAAGATAGCGTCAATAATAGTGGAGATAGTCTTCACAGAGGCTTGAGGAGAGGTATTGATGACTTGGAGTATCAAATTCAGAACCTCACAGGTTCTATCTAGGAGCTAACCAAGTTAGTTAGAGGTCACCAACGTATTAGTTGAGTTAAAAGAAGACACTAAGCACCGACCAGTGGAAGTGACTCTAATGAGCTTGTTAATGATGAGCGGTAGCTTGAAAGAGCTGCTGAGCTAAAGAGAAGAGAAAACCGACCTGAACCAGGGAGAAGCAATGATAAGAGTATCAACTTTAAGGTGAACCAAAGAGCTCGAAGAAGAGAGCTCAAGCTAAGAAGAAATTTGGCCTAGTAGGGCTCCAACAAATGTGGTTGATTTGAGGTGAACCAACCAGTTTGGAATGTAAAGGATGAGCCTTGAACACGTTGCTAAGGAATTAACAACATCAAGCTTAGGTTGCTTAAGTTGCTAACCTCCAACAGTGGTAGTTGACCTAAAGAGTTTCTTGATTGGGTTCCTTAAGTAGAGAAATTATTTGAGTGTTATGAATGTGATGATGGGACTAAAGTTAAGTTAGCCTCATTATCCCTTATTGAATATGTAAGTCTTTAGTAGGATCAGTTAATTGCTAAGCAAGATGCTAAAGGAGAAGAGTCAATTGCTAGGTTCTTGAGTGGACTCTAAGATGATGTTGCTAACGTAGTTAAGCTGTAGCCGTACAACTCATTAGACAAGCTGGTTAATTTAGTATTAAGAATAGAACGTTAGAGGAGAAGAGGGCACTAAAGGCCAACCGACCGACCTTAACAAGGCAATCCTGAGCTTAAGAGGTATGACGAGAAGAAAAGGTCAGAGAAGAGGATGGAGAAAGGAGCATTTAGCCGACCTGACTAGGCTGAAACAAAGAAGGTAGAGAAGGAGAAAGTGCCCAGCATTAAGGCTTAAGAAATTAAGTGCTTCGAGTATTTAGGATATGGACATATTGCCTCCTACCATCCGAATAAGAGTGTCGTGATTTTGAAAGGTAAAGGATCGGATGCCTAAGTAGAGATTTAGAGTGATAAGAGCTTAGGAAGTGACATGGAAGAGGAAAATGTCTATGCAAATATGGATGGACTCCTAGCCATGATGAGTCAACAAGCCAACTTGAATGAAGACCCAAGTCAAAGAGAGAACTTATTCCAGATCCAATGTTTAGTGAATGGGAAGACCTGTTCCCTGGTTGTTAATGGAGGTAGTTGCATCAACATTGTTTCTGCCAAGCTAATTACAAGGATGAAGCTGTCAACCCACTCGCATCCTTAACCTTATGGATTGAAGTGGTTTGATGATAAGGGAATGGTCCATGTGCATAAGAGGGCTCGGATAGCATTCAAGGTAAGATAATATGAGGATGAGTTTGATTTCAACGTGATACTTATGAATGCAGCCAATTTGATTCTTGGCTAACCTTAGGAGTATGACCGGAGAGTAATCTATGATGGCTTTTTCAACACTTATACGATTCGGAAAGATGGGAAGAGCTACTACTTAACTCCCATGAGTGTTGAGGAGATTCAGGGTACCTTGATGCCCATGGTGAAAAGAAAAGGGAAGAAGAGCCTGTTTGGCATCTAAGCCCATGTTCATTGCCTAAAGTCAAGGACAACTTCTTTTCAACCCCACAATGATGATAGGAATCAGCCTGCAACAATTTGTAGGTTGAGGCCAACCTATTTCAAGTCAAGACTAACCTACCTCAAGTCGAGATCGACTTATCCCAAGCTAAAGTCGATCTTCCTAAAACCTTTGTAGACCTATTCTTGTTTGAGGTCGGCCTACCCTACCTAAGGCCAAAATGATACCAAAAGGCCGAAAAGGGAGAGAAAGATAGCTCGGTAACTGCTTTGTTGGTTACCGAGAAGATGAGAAACAAGAGAGCCAAGTCTCCAAGCCCATAGACCAGTTTGGTATGACATAAGGGATCCAGTGCCAAGTAACCTACAAATTCATTAGCTGAAAGCAAACCTCATAAGTAGCTTAGCTAAACATTTTAGGACTTCGGCGACTCCAACCTAAATTAGGACATCTAATTGCTAATCTTAACCAGTTTAGATCTTACTCAATCTAAGACAACTCGGATGACGTACATGATCAACCTCCATGTCAAATGCATAGTTTTGTACACTTGTACATGTTTTCCTTAACTTTAGTTATGGGCTTACTTTAAGGTTGAAGGCCTTGTACTCTATTTACATTTTTGCCATTAAGGTTTTAAGATGTAACATAAAGAGTAAATTTTGTAAGTAGCAGACAACAAACGATTAATCATCAAGTGTATATTCCCCGAGAAACTTCTTTTGTGAGCTAGCTTCAAGCTTGTCTTCTTTTGAGTGATTATTAAGGGTGCTATTTCTATTTAATCCTTCTTGTGTTCTTATCAATCTTCTTCTTAAGGTTATGGTGACCCTCATTTAAGCGAGTTAATGAGTGGCGTCTAACCTTTATTTGAAACCCCAATCAGTGGTTTGGTTTTCATGAGTCGTATCAAAATCCATTTCATGCTCAACCTCTAAGTGTGTTTATGTCTTGATGCTTGATATCCCTCTACATTCACATTCAAAAACCCCATTCCACTTCCTATTTTTCCTATCCCCATTGAACTTTGAATACCTATTAGTGGTTCATGTCTGCTATGTACTTCAAAGTGCATCAATATAGATGTCTATGCATCTTCAAAAGATTAGTTACACTTAACATAACCAGCAAAGGCCATAGCAATGGCTAAAACACCGATTGAAAATAAAGTAAACATAAAGGTGGCCAAAGGCTAAGTCCAGTACATCAACTAGAGAAAGAAGCAACATAAGAAACATAAGCTGGAGTGAACAACTTAGGTAGTAGGAGGGTTATCATTTGGAGTTAGAGGAGGGAAAGGACGTAAGGAGTAGTGATAGTCCATGTAGAAATGACTGTAGAGTCCCTAAAACCTGTTGTAGATGTAATTGTGAATGTCCTTACAGAGTTGATTAAAATGCATCTTTGGGTATTAATAAAAAGGATACCGAGATGCTAAAGGAGCAGTTGGATCAAAAGAAGGAAAGTTAAAGTTAGGAGGAAGAGGTTAGTGAGAGGATCCTGCCGGAAGAGGAGTTGTAGTGTGATCAACAAGTGATGGAAGTTGTCTTTTGAAAGTTGAAGTAGCCACATCAGAAGGACCAAGATCACTATTACTTCTTGGTTCGTTAGAGGATTCGGGTGGTTCTTACTCAAAGCTAAGATCAAGAGGAGGAAGGGGTTTCTTTCTAACCCAATTATTACCTACCTTTTTCTAAATGCCCAGACAAATATCAACTAGTTTAAGATGTTTGACTTGAGTAACCCGTGGGAATGTAGAAAAATGGACTCCCTTGTGAATAAACAATTGATGACTAACCAGCTAAACCTAAGGAAAGCTTAAGAGGGGTTATTGGTCACATGTTTGAAGCATTGAACCACAATATTGAAAAAATTAATTTGCTTGCTCATAAGAAAATAGTAGAGAATCCATATGTCTTGATATGTAACATTAAATTGTTGGCCTCGACAGGGACTGTAATTGTGGATCACAATATGGTAGAGAATTTTAGTTATAAGATCAAGTTTGATGGTAGCCAAATTTTTGGGTTTCCTGCAATGTCCACCAATACTCTGATATCTAAATACTCTTTCATAAAATTGTACCCCATAATTATTCACATTGACCTTAGTTCTACCAATCTCAACAACGATAAGGCTACAAATATCCAGTAATAGTAATCATGGTTCCATAAACATAAGTGTAGAGAACATGTTAAGTTATTTCATCACTAACATTCATTTTAAGCTTTGGCTAGATTTGATCATCTAAGGAATCAAACATATTACAATAGAAGAATTTAAAGGCGTCATCATGTACGATAAGGATCAAAGACCGATTACACACTCCCAAGCTCGAGGGCTCTCTTAGGTAGTTTACTGAGCTGTCCGAGGTAAATTAAGCGTTAAGGAGTAGTGCTTGCCCCAGTCCAATCTACTGAGCTACTTCGCTCTCTATACCATCCAAGGAATTTCTAAGGTGACCAGCCAACGTACCGAATCAAACCCTTCGCTATGCACTAGTTTAAGCGCTAAATCTGAATACAGCAATCTCTACGGTACCGAGGCTGAGCTGACCACTGTCAAGATTTGACCATCCAAGGCTGACCTAAATGTTAGCCGTTCCTAAGCTAACCCTAATCTTGCCTCAATAATCAAGATGTAACTTTCGATGTCGAACATACCTGAACAGAGGCCCACCTTTATTCAACTCACTATACTATTAGAGTCACAGAGTAAAACGTGCGCGCATTGTCCTTTTTGACAATCGTACTATCCTTTTTTATAGAGGACATTTGCTACATACAATTTCATATTTTCCCTATAAATTATTTTCCTTCTTTTTAGCAAATAGGGATCCATCTTTGTAATTTTCCCAAACATAGAACTTACCCTAACAGGGTACTATAAATAATCATATAATGTAATTGCCGCAACAAAAAAAAAAAAAGAAAAACAAAAGACATACATTAAACTTTTACCCTCTTTTGAGCTAAGTGTTATCTTGCTTACTCTTGAGATACTCTTATTTAGCCTATTTGAGCGTAAACTAGTCGCGAACGACCTCCAACCATACTTGTGTGCCATTTCAAGTGTGACTTGAGCTCGTGTAAGGCATTGGTATATCATATCCATCGTCGGTGTACGTGAACCCTTATTTACCCTTGACTATCATTTATTCTTCAAGCCATCTTACAGCTTAGACCTACCCCTTTGGTTACGTGTGATATTAGGTTCGTGTGTTCATCCACGAGTCCATATCATCTTAGTATTAGAGCTTGGCTATGTTCAAAGCTGGATTCTGCTACTGTGTTCTTTTGATAGTTTGTCATTGCTTTTGTGTAATAAAGGTTTTATGGTTCACATTGGAGTTTAGTAGCTAAGTGGTGTTTTGTACTCTGTTCTTCCCCTATTTTTGATACGCAAAACAGAGTGTAGTTGATTGTTTGCTTGATTATCATTGTGAACTAACCATCAATGTCATACTCAAGTACTTAAGGAACTTTAGGAAATCAAGAAAGTAGTACTCGACATGGCCAAAGGCAAGAAGGAAGCTTCATGCCTTAGTTAGTGGATGATCAATTGGATAGGCTTACCAATTTAGGAGCTAGTTTGGTGATTGTTATATAAGAAGACAGATAACAAGCTAGAAATAGCCTCACTAGAGAACATGAGCAGCAACAGTGAGGCAATGGTCAGTTTGGCTTAGTAAATGCCCTAGCTTGCCTACCCCGAGCTAAAGGAATTGATAGGGATGCTAAACGAAGGTTAGCGCTTGAAGAGATCGAAGAGGAAGCAGAAGGGGATGATGAGGCAGAGGAGTATTACGAGCTCAAGGAAAGAAATGCACGTGCCCCTAGAGTTAAAGGATTAAGGATGCGTATTCCAAGTTTCTTTGGAAGTAATGATGCCGAGGACAATCTAGATTAGGTAGATAAGATTGAGAATTGTTTAAATGCTATGAAGTGCTCGATAATGGAAAAGTTAGACTTGCTATATTGGAGTTCGTTGGTTATGCTGCCTTGTGGTGGAAGAACTTGCAAACCAGCAGAAGAAGGGAAGGGGAATGAGAGATTAGGAGTTAGGATGATATGAAGAGAGTTATGCGGAGAAGGTTTGTGCCGAGCTATTATCTACAGGATGCCTTCAAGAGACTGCAAGAATTGAGATAAGGAAGATCAAGTGTAGACGCTTACGTTAAGGAATTCTAGATGTGAAGTCATAGAGCCCGAAGACCGAACTATGCCTCGATTCATTGGTGGATTGAAGTATGAGATTAGGGATGTCCTGGAAACCCTAGACGTTAGAACACTTGATGACACGATTCAAGCTGCCCAAAGGATAAAAAGGCGCCGAACAGGAAGATTCCGACCTCCTGTTGGTAGACTAGGAAGTAGTCAAACTGTTTCGAGCTGACCAATGCGAATGAAACCTAGTAAGATTGTTGAGACTTGATTCATTCCGACCATCCGAGTCGAGGAAAAGGAACCTCTGAGGAAGCTTGAGAAGGCTAGAGTTCAGGAAGGAAGATGAGTGAGATCAAGTGTTTCAAATGCTAAGGATTTGGACATATGGCCACTTAATGCCTAAATAGGCAAACAATGGTGATCCAAGGTGAACAAATCATTATGCGCACTAATTGTTGATAATGGGTGTTGCACCAATGCAACCTCTACGTTTATAGTCCAGTAGTTGAAATTGCCGACCATGCCCCACTCAAAACCTTACAAGCTTCATTAGCTCAATGACAAGGGAGCCTTACAAGTGAACAATAGGTGTCTATACTGATTTGTATTGGCAAGTATCGAGATGAAGTGCTTTGTATTGTACTGCCCATGAGTACATCCTACCTTCCACTTGGACGACCATGGATGTTTAACCGAGTAGTTATATATGATGGCAGGAGGAACACATGTTCTATGGAGCATGAAGGGAGAAGGTTGAAATTGAGTCATATGATTGCTGAGCAGGTAAAAGTCATGCAATCCTAGCTTAGCCAAACCTTGAAGAAGGAAGCTTTGGTATTGACTCAAGCTGAACTGAAAAGAGAAATGGAGCTAGAGGGACCAACCTATCTTCTTGTCAGGAAGCTTTTAGAGATAAGACCCGAGGAGGAAGAGTTGCCACCTAAGGTAAAAACCTTGTTGGAGGAATTTGCTGACCTGTTTCCGGAGGAGCTATCGAACAATCTACCCTTAAATTGAGGCATTGAGCATGCGATCAACCTACAGTTAGGAGTCATGCTACCAAACAAGCCTGCTTATAGGCTAAATCCTAAACAGGCCACTAAATTGTAGAGGCAAGTAGATGGGTCTTAGAGGATGTGTGTGGATAAACGAGCGATCAATCAAATCACTATCAAGTATAGGTATCCTATACCTAGGCTTGATGACATGCTAGACGAATTAAGTGGAGCAAGAGTGTTCTCCAAAATTGACCTAAAAGTTGGGTACCACAAGATTCGAATGCGTGAAGGTAATGAGTGGAAGGTTGCATTGAAGACACGATATGGTTTATATGAATGGCTTATAATACCATTCGGATTTTCCAATGCGCTAAGCATAGTCATGCAACTTATGAATCATGTGCTCCGAGAATTACTAGGAAGGTTTGTTGAAGTTTATTTTGATGACATTTTAGTGTATAGTCCTGACCTAGAGACTTACCAAAAGCATCTCCAATGAGTGCTTGCAAAACTCTGAGATGAAAAGCTCTATGCCAATTTGAAGAAGTGTAACTTTTGCTGTTCCGAGGTAATCTTCTTACGTTTTGTTATGAGTAGTGGTGGTATTCGAGTTTATGAAGAGAAGATAAGAGCAATCATAGAATGGCCTAAGCTGACTTGTTTTGCCAATGTGAGAAGTTTCCACAGCCTAACATCATTTTATCACCGATTCATCAAAAACTTCACTACGATTGTAGCCTCACTTACTAAACTCTCAAATAAAAATGTTGAATTCAGATAGGGTGAGAGAGAAAGAGAGAGGAGGAGGAGGAGTTTTGAGGATGTGAAGGAGAAGCTAATTACGGTCCCTATCTTAGCTTCGACAAGGTATTTGAAGTAAAGTATGATGTGTCCGGACTAGACACAGGTACTGTGCTAATGTAAGAAGGCCGACCTATTGCTTACTTCAGCGAGAAACTTAGAGGAGCCATACTCAACTATTTCATCTACGATAAGCAGTTCTACTCCTTAATCCGAGCCTTAAAGGTATGGCAACACTATCTACTGCCCAAGGAATTTGTGATTTACACCAATCATGAATCCATGAGATATCTAAAGAGCCAACGGAATTTGTCCCAAAGATAAGCCAAGTAGGTTGAGTTCATGAAGGGTTTTTCTTATCTCGTAAAATACAAAAATAAAAAAAACAATGTAGTAGCCGATGTCCTATCAAGATAACATACCTTCTTAACCAAGCTGTAGACAAAGCTACTTGGTTTTTCAACCATTAAGAACTTATATGCTAAGGACCTACACTTTGGTCCCATCTACGCTCATTATAAGGAAGGACAGACACTAAATGACTATCACAGGGAGGATAAATACTTATTCAGGAAGGGAAGGCTATGTATCCTAACCTATTCTACGTGAAAACTGCTAGTACGCAAGGCATTTGGAGGGGGATTGACTGGACACTTTGGCCAGTGCCGAACTTATGAGGTATTATTCAGATTTTTTTAGCTAAGGGTAAAGAGAGATGTCCAATCCATGTTGAAAAAGTGTGCAACCTGCTAAAAAGCGAAAAGTCGAGCTGAGCAAGGACATTACCAACCCTTGCCGATATCAACCAAACCATGGTCCAAACTGAGTATGGATTTCTTAGGATTGTCAAGGATGTCTCGAGGGAAGGACTCTATCATGGTGGTTATGGATCAATTTAGTAAGATGGCACATTTCGTGCTCTATTCCAAAACTAACAACGCTTCGGCTATATCTTTTCTTTTCTTGCAGGAAGTAATGAAGTTGTACGGAATTCTTAAGACCATTGTTTCAGACCATGACCCCAAGTTCATGAGCTACTTCTGGAGGACATTGTGGAGGCTAATGGGAACCAAGCTGGTATACAACACGTCCTGCCATCCACAAACTGATGGACAGATTGAAGTTGTCAATAGAATTTTGGGAACTTTGTTGTCGGTTGTTGTCGGATGAAACATAGCCGACTGGGATTTGTGCCTACCAATCATTGAGTTCGCATACAACAAGACTACCTATAGTGTAATAAGCATGTCTCCATTCGAGGTCACCTATGGGATCAACCCCGAGCTGCCATTAAACCAAGCGCCTTAGCTGATGCTTAATGATGATTGGCCAACCATTAAGAAAGTTAAGGCCATCAAAGCCATGCACCAGAAGGTTGTAGAGCAATTAGGTTAAGCTAATATTAAGCTTGAGAAGTGAAGCTAAGGATAGAGGGAGAGAGAATTTCAACCAAGCGATTTGGTCTAGATACACCTCAGCAAGGAACGATTCTTAAACTTGAGAAAGAGTAAGTTGTCTCCTAGGGCCAACAAACCTTTTAAAGTGCTTGAAAAGATCAAACCTAATGCCTATAAGATTGAATTGCCTGAAGGATATGGGGTCTCAAACTCCTTTAACATTGCTAACTTCTAACCTTAAACTCCCGAAGATGAGCAACCTGGAACAGAAATAGATTTGATCCCAAATCGCAAACAACGTGAAGGGGATGATAGGGATCAAGGACCAATTACATGCTCCCAAGCCCGAGAGCTCTCTCAGGTAGTTCGCTGAGCTATTCGAGGCGAGTTAAGCGCCAAGGAGTAATACTTGCCCTAGTTTGATCTACCGAGTTACTTCACTTTCCATACCGTCTAAGGTGTTGCCAAGGTGACTAGCCGACGTGTTGAATCGAACCCTCCACTATGCATTAGTCTAAGCGCCAAATCTAAATATAGCAATCTCCATGGTACCGAGGCTGAGCTGACAACTGTTAGGAGCCAACCATCCGAGGCTGACCTAAATGTAAGCTGTTCTTAAGCTAACCTCAGTCTTGCCCCAGCAATCAAGGTATCGAACTTCCAATGCCAAACATACCTGAACAAAGGCCTACCCCTACTCAACTAACTATACTATTAGAATCGTAGAGTAAAATGCGTACATGTTGTCCTTTTTGATAACAGTACTATCCTTGTATTTTCCTTGTAAATTATTTTCCTTCTTTTTAGCAAATAGGGATCCATCTTTGTAATTTTCTGAAACATAGAACTTACCCTAACAAGATACTATAAATAATCACATAATATAATAGCCACAAAAAAAAAAAAAAACAAAAGATATACACTAAACTTTTACCTTCTCTTAAGCTAAGTGTCATTTTGCTTACTCTTGAGCTACTCTTATCTAGCCTATTCGAGCGTAGATTAGTGGCGAATGACCTTCGACCATACTTGTGCATCATATTAAGTGTGACCTAACATCGTGTGAGGCGTTAGTACGTTATATCCATCATCGATGCATAAGAACCCCTATTTACCCTCAACTATCAATTACTCTTCAAGCCATCTTGTGACTTGGACCCACTTGGTTACGCGTAATATTAGGTTCGAGTGCTCATCCATGAGTTCGTATCAATGTACCTCATTTGGAAACTAGAGAATGTCTAAGACATGATTAGTGTTGACCTCTGGAATGGTCGAAATGTGCAATTCATCAAGCACCTCTTTTCTATAGAAGATATCGGTGTTCACTTCCAATTTGGTGAATTTCTCAAACCATTGAGTGTGATGGCGCGTAGGAAAGAGACAATGGTCATACATAGGGGATGCAAGACCATGTGCGGTTCTTGGTGGCATGGTGTTCTGAAGTGTGTGAAGATGTTGGAGATAAGGAAGATGAGAGGACATTTATGGAGAGTATATGTGCATCTGTGTAAAGTTGGGATGAGGGTAGAGTAATGGGTGATGGCATTAGGACAGTAGAGGCAGCATGACAATAGAGATGGTGTAAGTTATGAGCTTCTAGAAAGAGAAAGAGAAGAGAGAAGACCGCGTGAGAGAAGAGATGGGTGAGATTGAGAGAGAAGATAGTGTGATGGAAGGTTGTGAGATGATTAATTAGAGAAAAATAGGATTTCTAGGGTTTGGGGAGGATGAATCAAAGTGGGTTTAAAGATCTATGGTTTGGAAAGAAAGGGAAAGAGGATGGTTATGAGGATGGAGAATGAGAGAGAAAGAATCAAGAGAAGAAAAGAGGGGTTTTTAAGGGCTGCTGGTTTACCGACATGACGACGAGAAGGGGATGCTATCATGATGGTATCAAGAATAGAACCAATGTGAGGATGTTATTTTGAAAGGTATACCATCATGATGATAAGGAAGGTTACCGGCATGATGGTTCAGCAAACATATTCAAAAGAAGTTTTTGTTAGAGGCTTTGTTACCGTCATGACAATATTATGCAATTTTATAGAATTTGAAGAGATTCATTTTAATGGGAATCTAACTACTGGAACTTTAATCCCTAGTCGAGCTCAAAGCCTTAAAAGACTAATAACGTGAATTCTCTTACTCCAACCAAGTCTTACTAAAGCTAAGCTGATTTTTTGATGCATTTCTGGGGTCATACATATAGAGAAGCATCACAACGAATCATAAAAAGAAAATAGAAAAGAAATGATCAAAACTCAGGCAACTACCGAATGGATATAACTCACCAATCGATCCTACTTGGCCGATAATTCGCCGGATATGACACATTAGTCCCAACTGAAGGGTCACTCGCCACTGTTCTTTGCTAAAGGGAATAAATAAGAGTTAAGAGATAATGAGAACACTAAGGTTGCTCAAATGAGTAATTTCTATATTGAAAAGGATGTGTATCTACATACAAAGTAAGTTGGGGTTTATAGACTTGCCTACTAGGGTTATTCTACATATATGAAAAGACCAAAGGGGTATTCTACACTAGGTTACATAAGATATACTAAAGAAGTTAAAAGAGACAAAGAATATACAGTATAGAAAAGAAAGAATCATTCTAGAACATTCTATCAGAAGACACGTGTTGCTTGGTGGTTGGACATCTAAGATATGATACAATGTAAGCATAAGCAGGAATACGTTACAGTTAGGGGTCAACCTAATCTGAGTCAGGTTAGGAGCCAATCGACCTAGCAAAAAGGCCAGCTATCTTAAAGTTAGATGCCAGTAGGTCAGGTCGATAGCTTGACTTGACTAGTTTTAGGTTGTCTTCTGGATTAAGACTTCACTGTTAGGTAGGAGCATGTTGGACACATGTGAGGATCTAAGAGACAGGTCGGCAGGTGGTTAGATCGAGATAGGAGTTCCTGTTTCGACTATGGCTTAGAGCTAGTATTTTCCATATGAACCCTTAAAGTTCTCTAGCTTGGCTTCTTCTGATTGGTCCAGGGGGTTGATTCTTATCATCTACCTAAGGGTAAAAAAGATTTGTCCTCAAATCTAAAGTGGTTTTTGGTTGCTTTTTTAGGGCGCTCGCAGGGTCTTTTATTAGTTGATGAGGAATCACATCAAATACATTAAAGGTAAAGGAGACACTGTAATTGTTAGGCAACTCGATCTGATAGGCATTGCGGTTGATTTTCTTCAGCACCTTGAATCAGTCATCGGCTTGAGGAGATAGTTTACTTTCTCTTAAGTGCAGGAATTGCTCTTGGTTAAGGCGAATCTATATTAGGTCTCCTGATTAGAGAGAAATAGTTCAGTAGCCTCGGTTGCCAATCTCTTATTGTCTTTGATTGAACTCGGTGATCTTCCTTGTGACAGACTGGTGTAGCTTATGTAATTCTTTGGCTCAGTCCACTTTAGATTAACTCTCTTCAGTAGCTGTTGAGGTATCGATCATATCCAGGGGAATGGTAGGGTTAAGGCCATAGATAACCTTGAATGAGGTCTTCCTAGTAGTGCTATGGACGGTTTGGTTATATGTGAACTCTACAATTGGTAGACACAGATCCCAATCCCTCATGTTCTTTCCCACAACAACTCTAAGTAGATTGACTAGTGTCCTATTTACTACTTTAGTCTGCCCATTAGTCTGAGAGTGGCTACTAGAGTTGAATACGAGTTTGGTTCCAAGTCTTCTTCAAAGGGTCTTCCAAAAATAGCTTAGGAATTTTGTATCCCAATCTAAGACTATACTTTTTGGTAATCCTGTAGTTGGATGACCTCCTGTAAAAACAAATTAGGAATATATAAAGCATTGTTAATCCGATGGCACAGAGTAAAGAGTGCCATCTTGCTAAAGCGATTTACTACAACAAAGATAAAATCTTTTCCTCTAGATGTTTGGGGTAACCTTAAGACAAAGTCTATACTGAGGTCAACCAAAGGTAAGATTGGTGTCGGTAGGGGCATGTACTCTCCATAGGGTTCTCTCTTCTCCTTTACTCGTTTATACACTTCACAATCACTAACTACCTTACGGACATCTTTAGCCAACTCAAGCCAATAAGAGTTTTCTCTCAACAAATTATTTGTCTTTAGTCTCCTTGAAATGTCCAGATAGTC
This sequence comes from Lumnitzera littorea, assembly GCA_024138015.1. NCBI lineage: Eukaryota > Viridiplantae > Streptophyta > Magnoliopsida > Myrtales > Combretaceae > Lumnitzera > Lumnitzera littorea. The sequence continues at coordinate 36,639,730 of JAMXBB010000012.1, forward strand.
CTCTGCTATGAGTTTCCTTGACCAATATCTCACACGTAAAGCAGTTTGGTATGCATAGCCTTCAGTCTTTAAGTAGGTAGTTGCCCTTAAGATAATACCTTTTGATAGCAATTCCATCTTTGCATAGTTTTATAATGGGGTCGAAATGAGGATCATGAGCACACTTCTCGGTGACGAGTGAAAATCCCAATAATTTAGTTTATAAAGTAGTCAACAAGGTTTGCCATTGTGACAGAACGTCGGCGACCACATTTGCACTTCTTCTCTTGTATCGAATGACGTATGAGAAACCCTCTATGAACTCTAACCACTTAGCTTGCCTCTTTAAGAGCTTGTTCTAACTCCTTAGATGCTTCAATAATTTGTGGTCAGTATAAATAACAAACTCTTGTGGTAATAGGTAGTGTTACCAAATGATAAGGGTTCAATAAAGAGAGTACAACTATTTTTCGTACACAGAATAGTTTAAGGCAAGACCATTAAGCTTCTCACTGTGGTAGGTGATGGGTCATCACTCTTGCATTAGGACAACACCAATTCCAATTTGCGATGCATCACATTCTAATTCGAAGGGTTTGTCAAAATTGGACAGTGATAGGACAGGTACCGAGGTGAGTCTTTCTTTGATTTCTCTGAAGCTTTATTCATCTCAGTTGTTCTACCTAAATCTTTCATTCTTCTTCGTCAACTCGGTTAATAGGGCAACTATGGTACTGAAGTTCTTAATAAATCACTTGTAGAAAGAAGCTAGGCCATGGAAACTTTAGACTTTAGTAACATTCTTGGGCATCGACCATTCCAGAATAGCTCAGATTTTGTCCTCATCTACTCGGATTCCTTCCCTTAACCATGTAAATCCTAGAAAAATCACCTCACTCTAGTAGAACGTATGCTTTTTCATATTCCCATACAACTTTTCAACTCATAAAAAATCAAATACTTCATGAAGATGTCAAACATGTCCATTCAGGTCGACATTGTATACTAATATGTCATCAAAGTACATGACCATACATAATGTACTCAGCACATTCGTAAGTCCAAATGGCATAACCAACCATTTGTAGAGTTTATGCCTAGTCTTGAAGGCAGTTTTCCTTTCATCACTCAGCCTCATGCGAATTTGGTGGTAGCGACTTTGCAAATCAATCTTCGAAAATATCTTTGTGCCATTAAGCTCATCTAACATGTCATCGAGCCTCGGTATTGGATATCTATACTTAACAGTAATTCGGTTAATTACTCAGCTATTAATGTACATTCTCCATGAACCATCCTTCTTTAGAACGAGCAGAGCTGGTACAGTATAAGGGCTAATGCTCTCCTTTACATATCCTCGCTCAATAAGTTCGTCCACCTGTCTCTTCAGTTTGGTGGCTTACTCAAGGTTCATCCTATACGCAAGTTGGTTCAGCAAGTCAGCACTTAGCTATAGATCAATAAAGTGCTCCATGCCTCGGATTGGTGGCAATCCTTTAGGTAGTTCTTTCAAAAACAGGTCAGAGAACTCATTTAGCAATCTTCAGATTTCTTCTAGGGCATCTGGCAATTCCCTCATCTCCATCAATCTTCTAACCAACAAGAACATTAGTCCGTCAGCCATCTCAATAGATCAGAGCTCTTTACAGCTTATCAATAGGGCTTTCTTCTTACTAGCTCGGGTGAGTTCATTATAGGTTTCATTTACTTGGGATGGGGTTAATGTTTACAACACTATCCACCTTTCATCTTTAATAAAGGCATAGGTGTTCTAATACCCGTCGTGAGTGACACGTGGGTCAAACAACTAAGGTCATCCAAGCAATAGATGTGAAACTCCTATAGGGACGACATTGCACACTACTTTATCCCTATACATGTTCCCTAAACAGTACAGTCACTTGTTCAGTTATGTATAGAATACCCTTATCATGAAGCCAATATAGCTTATAGGGTCAGGGATGCTTTAAGGTTGGTAGACCCAACCTCTGCACAAAGGACTCCGCAACGACATTAATACAACTTTCTCCATCTACGATGATTGTGCATAGTTGGCCTTTAACGGTACACTTGGTATGAAACAAATTCTCTCTTTGGTCTTCCTTAAAGTTCGGTAAGGAACTTAGGAGTAAGGTCATTACTTCTCTCTGGTTAACATAGACATAAGTCTCCTCTTCCTCTCCTACTTTAGGTTCTCCAACATTCTTTTCTTCTTCGGGGTCGCTCTTATTGGTACTATCCTCTACGTCTCCTTGGAGTATCATGATACGCTGGTTTTGACATTCAGCAACCATGTATCCGAAGCTTAAGCATTTAAAATACTTCACCTAGTTGGCCTTCTATCCAAATAGCTAGCCTTGCTTATAGATTTCTCGAGGTTGACTCGACTGTCTTGTTTAGCTATGTTGGTCTGCTTGGCGTTCATCAGGCTGGTTGTTCCTTTCCTTGGCTCGGTATGGCCTCCTTATGTTGGTTTGAATAGTTTGGCACAATACGGGAGCTCAGGGGAATGTTTGCCTAAGTCAGCTTGGAACATTTCTCCACTACTTTTCGACCCTCTGTACGATTTTGATCGCATCTTCTAAAGTATAAAACCTCTGTACTTCAATGATATTATGAATCTCATAATTGAGTCCGGAAATGAATCTTGATACTATATAGGCTTCTGGTTCTTCCACGTCGACTTAAATCATCAATATCTAGAACTCTCTGACATAGTCATCAACATATTAGTTTCCTTAGCAAAGCTCTTGCAATTTCACAAACATATCTTGCAAGTACGTCTCAGGTATAAATCTACCCCTTAATAAACCCTTCATCTCATCCCAAGTTTTGACACCTCATCTTTCATCCCTTGCTTAGGCCGCATTTAAATTTTTCCACCACATTGTCACATACCTAGTAAACTCCAATGCAACAAGTTGAACCTTGACAATATCCATATATTCGTAATAATCAAACACCTTCTCAACCTTCTCAACCTTCTCTTCCCACTCTAAGTATTCATTGGTATCTCCACTTCCATTGAAGGGCAGGATTTGGACCTTGACATTCTCTAGCCCTCAAGAAGCTCGGCATCCTAGTCCTAGTAATGGGTAATGGTCAGCTTCCTCTCCTTCCTCCCCAAATTCTTTGACATCCAGTTCTTCATCTTCTTCTTAAATCTCCTCTAACTCCAATCTTCGTCTAGCAGCTTGGCTCGTTACTCCTCCAGCTCGCTATGGTCAAACTGGGCGATTGGTTCGGTTGCTTTAGTCATGGGGTCTCTTAGGGGCATTCTTTTGTGGGTTAGGAAACTGTACACCTTAAAGTTATTACCTATTTACTTGCATTGTTGTGACCAGACTCTTAACAATGTTTGTGTGTCAAGTCTATCATCAACAGACCTTGGGGTGTTATTACCATTATGATCATGACCAAGTTGAGCACCACTGCCTTGGTCACTAATAACTCCCCGAGCACTTAAATCTGATATAGTGTAAAACTTTTTCGAATAGATTAACAAACTACTAACAACCTTAATATCTAATAGTCACTAAACAAAGTAGAAATGAACTTGCTCTTTTCGTGATGAAAAACAGATTAAAACAGAGTAATAATGAAACCACACTTGCTATTGCACCAACACACAATAGTAGCTACGGAAGGAACATAGCAGCTACTAACAATCAAGTAAACAAAAACTTCACTGTAACTTCATACACCCCCTCGTAGAACCGTGCTTTGATACTTGCGAAGCTAATGCGTCTCCGGAGTTGTATGCACGGAGAAGCGCCACAATGAACAAATCGAAAAGGAAACAAAAAAGAAACTAGAAAAACCCGGGCAGCTATCGAATGGATATGACTCACCACTTGATCCTACTCAACCTATAATTCACTGGATATGATACATTGGTCCAAATTGAAGGGTCATTCGCCATTACTCCTTGCTAAAGGGAATACATAAGAGTTAAGAGATAATGAGAACACTAAGGTTGCTCAAATGAGTAATTTCTGTATTGAAAAGGATGTATATTTGAATATAAGGTAAGTAGGGGTTTATATACTTGCCCATTAGGGTTATTCTACATATATGAAGAGACAAAAGGGGTATTTTACATTAGGTTACATAAGACATACTAAAAAGAGTAAAAGAGACAAAGAATATATAGTATGGAAAAGAAAGAATCATTTTAGAACATGTGTCAGAAGATACATGTTGCTTGGTAGCTGGATATGTGGGATATAATACAACGTAGCCAGAAGCAAGAATGCATTACAGTTAGGGGCCGACCTGATCTGGGTTAAGTCGGGAGTTAATCAGCCTAGCAAAAAGGTCAGCTATCTTGAAGTTAGATGCCAGTGGGTTAAGTCAGTAGCTTGGATCAGCTAGTTTTGGGCTATCTTATGGATTAGGACTTTGCTATTGGGTAGGAGCATGTTGGACACACGTGAGATTCTAAGAAACAGGTTGGTAAGTGGTTGGATTAAGATAAGAGTCCTCGTTCCGGCTATGGCTTAGAGCTAGTATTTTTCATGCAAGCCCTTGAAGTCCTTTAGCTTAGCTTCTTGTGATCAATTAAGGGGGTTGATTCCTATCATTTTTTCTATCGACCAATTCCCAATGCCAAAGCCAAATGACTTCATGTCTCTCAAAAGTCATGTGTCGACTAGTTGAGTGCTTTGCTTACAGCCCAATCCCTCACATATAACTACTTAGCCATGGTCAAGCTAACCTCCCAATTGGCAATATTGATGCTAAGGAGCCAATAGCTCTAGTATATATCTATGGCTACTCTTTTGATGAGCCCATGTCTGCTTGGAACCTATGCTTGGTACCCTTGTTTAGCCTTCCATCATGAACATATTATTTTGGCTATTTCCACTAGGAGTACCTCCAATATGTTGTTACTACATATCCTAGACTAGAGTAAAGGAATTTGTTGTGCCTATCATTAATTTACAGGAATTATCATTTGTACCCTTTATATTCCTTTATACATTACTTCTTTTGGACACTACCCTTTTTTGTCTTTTCCATTTTGGACAGGTTGCCCTAGTTTCTTAAGTATAAATACCCATTGTACATGTAGCTGCATCATCATGAATCATCATTAGTACACTGAATTTCCCCCTTATGAACATTGCTCTTGTTATCTTGTTTATCCTTTTCACTCTTATCCTTATCCTTGAGCAAGGTTAGGTGGCAAGTAACCTCGTCGGATCATTTCGTACATCATATCAAGTCGTGTTGTGAGTCCTTAAAAGTTCCTTAGTGAATTATATCCTTGGAGTTATTTGTGGGTTTGCTTATTTTACCTTTTTCTGCTTTTTACACAATTCCATCACCTTCTTCAAGCTTTCGGCAAGCTCTGACCTACCCTTACGATTGGCCTTGTCTATCCTTGGTCTCAGTCTACATCATCTTGGTATCAAAGTGGATGTTTTGTTTGGGTAAGTTATATTTATGTTTTGTAAGATAATGTTTGCAGCAGTAGTGTATCAGAGTTATGAAGAGAATTTATGAAGTGTTTGAGTAATTAGTAGGATGTGGTAGTTTGTTCTCGAGTATACTTTGTTTTACCCTACTTCAGACATTTGATAACAAAGCAAGTTTCTATGTAGTAAGTTGTTCATTAGTATAGTTACTGTATTTATGGGTTGACTGGATATTTATGTAGAAAGTGTGCCTACTGTTTAGTTTGAAGGAATAGTTTTAACTATATCACGGATTCGAAGTTTGAAACCAAATTTGTCGAAGGAAATGATAAACCCAAGTGTTAACGCTAGTATTAAGGATGATAATAGTGATGTTGTCCACTATGGCTAACAATCCTAGGATACCCCTAAAAGTATAGATGAGAGACTATATGAGGTGGCCAACTTTTTCATTGATTTAATCAGAGCTGTTCATCTGATGGCCTATTAACCTACTGAGGTTGTACAGAATACCCCACAAGTTGCTTGACTTACTAAAGGACAAAACTTAACTCGACAAGTTTGAGGTAGAGGAGTAGGAGGACGAGTATGACAAAGGAATGACTTGGAAGATATGGGTGATGATGAAGAAGAGGAGTAAAATGAAGAAGAAGAGCAAGTTAGAGCACCTCGAGCTACTAACCATATGAAGCTTCAGATTCTAAGCTTTAGTAGTTCTGGGAGTGTAGATGATCATTTGGATTGGGAGGAAAAGGTTAAGCGTAGTTTTTATTATTACCAGTATGAGGACCAAGAGAAGGTGAGGATTGCTGCTGTTAAGTTCTTAGGATATGCTGCCTTATGGTAGAAGGACTTTCAGATAATAAGAAGACGAAAAGGATACTAAGAGATCAACACTTGAACTGAGATGTAGAGAATATTTAAAAACAAGCTTGTACTGAATACCTATTTATAAGACACTTTTTCTCGGCTATAAGAGTTGAGATAAGGAGGCCAAACTATTGACGAGTATGTTCAGGAGTTCCAAATATTCATGATTTGTTGTGAAGTAAAAGAGCCATTGCCTAAATAGTATCCAAATTCCTTACTAGCTTAAGAAGTGATATCTAAGACATTATGGAACTTTAACAGTTCACCACATTGGATGAGGCTATAAGGATAGCCTAAAGAGTAGAGAGGCAGATAAGGAGTTAAATGCTAACTAAACCCCCGATGAGTCGACCTGGTCAAATAAGTCAAGTATCGAGCCAACCAAATGAACAAATGTTAGGACTGAACACAAGGGCCAAACTGATGGTAATGTGTTGAACCGATCATATGAGAAGGAGTAGGGATCTCGGAGGAAGACAAGCCAGATTAAGTGCTTCAAATGCCAGGGGTTCGGACACATGGCTGTTTAATGTTCGAATTGACGAATTGTAGTCATCAAAGGAGATGTCCTAAAGATTAGAGTGGACAATACTTATGAAGAACTTGAGGAAGATGTTGTTCTCAAGAAGGAAACCACTTAGGAGGCTAAATTGGTCGAGCAAGATGTGTTCACCGAGGACTTGAATAAGTTGACTCTTACTGTCCGAGGTGCTATGAGTATAGAACCCCCACTTGAGGAAGAGTAGAGGGAGAACTTATTCCACATCACTTACAGGGTAAATGATCAGGTATGTATATGCATAGTGGGCAATGGGAGCTACACCAATGTAGCATCTGCCAACCTAATCAGGAAACTAAAATTGTCGACTATTACTCATCTAAAGCCATACAAGTTGCATTAGCTGAATGAGAGAGGAGCACTTCATGTCACTCAACAAGTATTGCTGTCGATCTCTATTCGGAGTTACTCCGACTAGATTCTTTGTCACATACTTCACATGTATGCATCATATGTGTTGCTTTGCCAACCCTGGCTATTCGAATCAAGAGATATACATGATGGATTTAGGAACACCTATGTGATTAAAAAGGATGGATGAAAGGTTACTTTAAACCTTATGACACCGAGTCAAGTTGGCAAACTGTAAGCTAAACTTGCTCGAGGATCCAAGAAAACCTTAATTCTAAGTAGAGTTGAACTTCGAGAAGCTATAAAGGTTGATATGTTGACTTTTATGTTGGTCAAAAGGTTACTAGAGTTGAAGGAGCAAAATGAGCTACCCCTTGAGGTAAGAGAGCCATTGGATGAATATGCTGACCTGTTCCCATAATAGTTACTTGAAGGATTACCTCCATTCAAAAGTATTGAGCACCGCATTGACTTGATACTTGGCTTTGCCTTACTAAACAAGCCAGCTTATCAAATGAATCTCGAGTAGGCTTTTAAGCTTCACGAGCTTCTAAACAATGGTTATGTAAAGGAGAGCCTCAGATCCTGTACTGTACTAATGCTCCTTGTATTGAAGAAGGATAGTACCTAGCGAATGTTCATTGATAGTTGAGTTGTAAACAAAATTACAATTAAGTACCGTTACCTTATCCTTATATTGGATGACATGTTAGATGAACTAAGTGGAGTTAAGGTCTTCAACAAGATTAACCTGAAATCTGGCTACCATTAGATTAAGATGAGACTGAGAGACAAGTGGAAAACTACCTTTGAAACTCGACATGGACTTTATGAGCAGATGGTTATCCCTTTTGGTTTATCAAATGCTTTAAGTACTTTCATGCGACTAATGAAACATGTGCTAAGAAATTTGATCGGGAGATGTATTGTGGTGTACTTTGATGGCATTCTTGTTTACAGTGTTAACATGCTGAGTCATTTAGAACATCTCTACGCTATCCTCAATGTTCTCTATACTAAGAGATTATTCGGTAATCTTAAGAAGTGTTATTTCTACTAAGAGGAAGTGGTATTTCTAACCTATGTAGTTAGTGGAAGAGGCTTATGAGTAGATGATGAAAAGATCCGAGCCATTGTAGAGTGGTTGACTGCAACCACTTGTACTAAGGTGAAAAGTTTCTATAGACTGGCATTCTTTTACTGAAGGTTCATTAGAAACTTCAGTGACATTATCATACCCCTTACCAAGTTAATAAAGAAGAACATTGAATTCAAATGGAGAGAAAGAGAGGAAAGAAGTTTTGTTGAAGTGAAGACAAAGTTGGCTTTTACACCAATATTAGCCTTACTTGATTTTGAGAAGATTTTTTAGTTGGAATGTGATGCGTTAGACATGGGTATAGGTGTTATCTTAATGCAAGAGGGCCAACCAATTGCCTATTACAGCAAGAAGCTTAGAAGACCTCAATTGGATTACTCCATATATGACAAAGAACTCTTATCCCTTATCCGATAGCTCTAAGTATGGCAGTACTATCTATTGCCAAGAGAGTTTGTCATCTATATCGATCATAAGTTTTCAAGGTACCTTAGAAGTCAAACCAAACTAATGAAGTGGAAAGTGAGGTAGGTTGAATTCCTTGGAGGATTCAACTTTATAATAAAGTACAAACAAGAAAAAAACAATGTCGTTTTTAATGTTCTATCAAGAAGACATGTTCTCCTAATTGAACTATAAACCAGATTGTTGGGGTTTGCAAGCATAAAAGAACAGTACCTTAAGGATCTACACTTCAAACCTATACTTGGGCATTGTGTTGAAGGAAGGACAGTAGATGAATACCGTATGCAGGATGGTTATCTCCTTCGAGGTGGAAAATTATGTATGCCAACCTATTCCTTGAAAGAATTGCTTATCAGAGAAGCCTACAATGGAGGACTTTTTAAACATTTTGGAGAGAGAAGAACATATGAGCTATTGAGTAGAATTAGGTAAGATGTGCACCAAATTGTTAAAGGTTATGATGTTTGCAAGAAGGCCAAATGTCAAGCCGAGCAAGGGAAAGCAATGTCGTTACTTACCTCGACCCGACGCTAGACTAAGTTGAGCATGGATTTTGTTCTTGGATTATCTAAAATTGCTCGAAGCAAAGATTATATAATGGTAGTCGTAAATAGATTCAGTAAGATGGCACATTTTGTGCCCTGCTCTAAACTAACGATGCTTCGGCTATTGCTTCTCTCTTTCTGCAAGAAATTGTTTAGTTGTATAACATGTCAAGAAGTGTAGTCTCGAATAAAGATCTAAAGTTCTAGAGCCATTTCTGGAAAACTCTGTGGCATTGGATGGGGACTAAATTGCTTTTCAACACTTCTTGTCATCCTTAAACTAATGGCCAAACAAAGGCAGTCAATTGTACTTTGGAATCCTTGCTTCGAGCTACAATAGATAAAAACTTTGTTAATTAGGACTTCTATTTGCCTATGGTAGAATTCGCTTATAACCGTACAGTACATGATACCACCAAGTAAACCTCCTTTGAAGTTATCTATTTCCTTAACCCTGAGCTGCCCCTTGATCACACCTATGTACCCATATTTAAGCAAGAAGACCTTGACGCGAGAGCCCAAGCACAGTCCCTACAATACATCTATGACAAAGTTACTTGTCAAATCGACCAAGTTGCTAAGAAAATGCAAGAAAAGGCTAAGGGAAGAAAATTAATACAGTTTTAGCTTGGAAGCCTAGTATGGTTGCACTTAAGCAAGGAAAGGCACTTAAGCAAGGAGAGGTACTTAAGTAAGAGGAAAAATAAACTACTCGCCTACGCTAAAGGCCCTTTCAAGATTCTTTAGAAGATCAATGACAATGCTTACAGATTGGAACTGCTTAAAGATTATAAAGTCTCAGACGTTTTCAACATTGCCGACCTCAATCCCTATCACCTTGAAGGAGCATTAGATGAAGACCAGCCGGATTTGATCCCAAATCTAAATCTAAATCAACCAGGAGAGAATAATGGGAATCTAGCCATTAGACCTTTAACTCGTAGCTGAGCTTCAAGCCTTGAAAGACTAATAAGGCAAATTCTCCTACTCTAATTGACTTTTACCGAAGTCGAGTTGATTTTTGCTACCGACCTATTCCCAATGCCAAGCCAAATGACTTTATGTCTTTTAAAAGTCATGTGCTAACTGGTCGAGTGCTTTGTTGATAGCTTGATCCTTCATATACAACTACTTAGCCATGGCTAAGCCAACCTCCTAATTGGCAACATTGGTACCAAGAAGCTGAGACCTCCAACACATATTCGTAGTTACTCTTCTAATGAGTCCATGTTTGCTTAGCACCTCTACTCAACCTTCCATCATGAACATACTGTTTTGGCTGTTTCCACCAGGAGTGCCTCCAATATGCTGCTACCACGTATCCCAGACTGGTGTAAAGGAATATACTGCGCTTATCATTAATTTACTAGAATTATCATTTGTAGCCTTTATATTCCTTTGTACATTACTTCTTTTGGACACTACCCTTTTTGTCTTTTCCATTTTAGGTAGATTACCCCAGTTTCTCGTATATAAATACTCACTGTACGTGTAGCCACATCATCACGAATCATCATTGGTGTACTAAATTTTCCCCTTGTGAATATTGCTTTTGTTAACTTATTTATCCTTTTCACTCTTATCCTAATACCTGAGTAAGGTTAGGTGGCGAGTAACCTTATCAAATCCTCTTGTGCGTTATATTGAGTCATGCTGTGAGTCTTTAAAAGTTTCTTGGTGAGTTATATCCTCAGAGTTGTTCATGGGTTTACTTATTTTACCTTTTTCTACTTTTTGCACAATTCCATCACCTTCTTCAAGTTTTCAGCAAGCTTGAACCTACCCTTGCGACTGGCTTTGTTTGTCCTTGGTTTCAATTTGCATCACATTCCATTTGTTCAAGTTGCAAGCTCATTCCTATTTCAATGAATGTGCTAACTTATTTAATACTCTTGTCAAGTTTAATTTAGTTCATTGAAGCTTAAAAAACTTAAGTTTTAGCTAAAAGATTAAGATTTAACCAAATCAAATCCATAGAGTTATGTAGTTCATGATGAAGCGAAAGTGTGTACATATGAGCAAATTATGTGCATTGATATTGAGATTTTTTTTTTTGACACTTCAAGCAAGTTTTAAACACGTGTTTAAGCATGGTAGGAACAATTTGTAGCTTTAACACTCTATGAATTGTAAAATCATTACTTTAGTTCCATGAGTTTAAGTGTATGATACAATTAGCTAGAAATTAAGCAAGTACATCAAATCAAAAGTAAGTCAAGTTTCTACTTCAAACCACTTTTAGTAGTTCATATACACATGATAGAGGCATTATCAAGGCAAGTATAATTCAAATTGTCAAAAAGATCAAGTAACCTATCTTACACTATAAAGAGCCTAATGAAGGTCTTGATAGGTTAAATTTGCACAAAATTAATATTGATAAAAATAATAACTCAACCATGATTTAATAATGAAATTAAACATGCGAGAGCCGGTTTTAAGCATAGAAACCAATACATGATGAAATTGTGCATATATGAACTTGGATATTTATGAATGACTTCAAGTGTACCCACAACATGTTAAACGTCATGTAATGTGTATAAAACCTATATGATCATGTTTCTTAGGCCTCATAGCATGTTATTTGCCAATTAAACAACTTAGAATGCCATTTTTACCCAAAAAGACTATCTTAGTTCTTATGTGCTTAGCATTTGTCTTGCACGATCATTCTCAATTCTCTCCTTAAGGTACAAAACCTATCCTCACTCAAAGGTCTGGTGAAAAAATAAGCTATTTAGTTGCTAATATCGACAAATTTTAAGCATATATTATTGTTTTGTATATGATCACGAATAAAGTAATGTCTAATTTCTATATGCTTAGTTATTGAGTGTTGGATTGGATTCTTTGTTAGATTTCTAGTACTAGTATTATCACATTTTATTGGGACATTAGTGAATTTTTAACCATAATCATACAGTGTTTGTTTCATCTATAGAATTTGAGCACAACAATTATCGGTAGCCACATATTCAGCCTCAACAGTTAAGAATGCTACCGAGTTTTGTTTCTTTGAATGCCATGACACTAAAGAGTTGCCAAGAAGGTGATATGTGCCGTTTATGCTTTTCCAATCGACTTTACAACTGGCAACATTAGCATTAGAGTATCCAATAAGATCAAATAAGGTAAACTAGGCATATTCGATTTCAATAATGTCCTTAAGATACTTGAAAATGCATTTGATCGCACTCAAGTGAGAGTTTTTAGGGCAAGATTGAAATCATACATATAGACACACGAAAAACATAATGTCTAACCTAGATGTAGTTAAATATAGAAGACTTCCTATCATATTCCTATATATCTTTTCACAAATTATCTTTCCCCTTTCGTTTTAATTAAGTTTTAGAGTAGTGCTCATTGGGATAAGCCTAGTATTACAATTCTTCATTTTAAACTTTTTTAAGAGCTTCCTAGTGTACTTAGCTTAGTTGATAAAGGTTCCACTTTCGATTTGTTTGATTTGAAGACCAGGGAAATAATTAAGTTCACCTATCATGCTCATTTCAAACTCATTTTTCATACAATGGACAAACTTATTAATTAGGTCTATATGAGTAGCACCTAACACAATGAGTTTAATTTACATGTTGCAGGTGAAAAGATATTTCTTTAATTGAACCAACTAAATAAGATCAGAGAAGAAGCTTATGAAAACGCTAGGATCTACAAAGAGAGAGATAAGTGATGGCATGACAAGAACATTCAATAGCGAGAGTTCGTGCCTGGTCAGAAAGTGTTATTATACAATTCTCAACTGAAATTGTTCCCAGGTAAGTTAAAATCTTGATGGTTTGGACCATTTGAAATAGCTAATGTTTTTTCTTATGGTATAGTTGAGTTAAAGGTAGGAGACAATCGCACTTTCAAGGTAAATGATCATCTCCTCAAACACTATTTTAAAGAAGATAACATAAATAGTAACGCCACTATGGTGGTGAGCGAGAATTCACAGTAAGATTGGAAAAGTCGGGCTAGCGACTATAAACTAAGCACTTCATGGGAGGCAACCCATGTTTAACTAAATTAATTTTTTATCTTATTTATTACTAGTTTTTTTTTTATTTTATTATCTAAAAAACAATCGTAAAAATTTGAACTTAAGGCCATTGGCCTATCAACTGGCCTACTCATATATGCTAGCAATGTACACCGCTAACGTACAGTGCTTTTTAAAGCACGACTATTGGTTTTCTCTCTCTCTCCTCACTCATTTTCTTCTCGATTTCTCTCTCTACCTTCTCTCTCTCTCTCTAGTTTTCTCTCTAGATTTCTCTCCCTCTCCATCACTCTATCTCCTACATACATTTTTCATCACTCCATCTCACATCTACTTATTATCTTTACTTTTTTTTCCATACCCATTTTCACTTTTTTAGTTTAGATCTGTGATTCACCATGCCACCCAAGAAGATGTAACTTCAACGAAAGAAACAAAAGATGGCAGCTGCTTCGTCTTTTAGAAGTTCAAGCAGCGATCTATTTTCACATCAGAAGTATGCTAAGGAAAGAAGGAAGAAGTTACAATGAATGACATTCATGAATCAGCAATATCTAGATTGGACTCTTTTGCAAGAGTATGGAATGGACGATGGAATCCAATAGATGATTCTTGATAAAACATGATTTCGATTATTTAAGGTAAAAGAACCCACTTTTAGAAATTTAGCCATTGATTTTTTGTCCACTTTGCAGCTAGAGAGAAGTAAGCGAATGTCCACTTTCACATTTCAGGTTTATAGGGAAATTTATGTAATTGAATTAAGTTAAATTGGTTATTTTATGGGTTTATATGATGAGGAGGAAGTCAATTTGTCCAACTCTTAGTCTAGTGATATGACTATTGGGAGATTTTGGTTTCAGTTGATTCATCCTAAGCTAGACGATTTTGTACTTTTAAAGTCGCTCGCCATGATTTTCTCAACAGTGGAGTACATGTTACTCTACCATATTCTTGGTTATACTCTCAACTGTAAGAAGACTACCTATAGCAAGGTAACCAGTTTTGATATGTTTTATCTATACAGTATGATTTCTGAGTATTAGATAGATCTAGGAATAGAAATAGCTAATTTTATCTATAGACAGATAGATGATACCAAGACATAGGCTATCTTTTGTAGCGGGTATATTACATCATTATTGAAGGGTATGGGGCTTTTTTGAGAACTAGAGGGAGACAGTGGTATACCATGTAAGCCTATTTCTGCTGCACCCTTTAGGAGTTGGGGATTGGTTAAGATAAATAATAGGCCCAATTTTGTTGATGAGGAGGATATTCCTGACAATCCTCTTTCTACTAAAGCGTCTATTTCATATCATCCACCAGCTTGTAGTTTTGAGCAGTTGAGTGCTGAAATCAGAGAAATTGGAATGAAATTAAGAAAGAAAGGAAGAAGAATAAGAAGTTCTGGACTACTATGTTCAATATGTTAAAGTCTGCTATTTCATGTTTCCAGCCAACAACTACATAGTAGCTTCAATACAAGACTTCCAATGCAGAGAGTAACAGCACCGACTGAAATAATTAGATATTTGTGCACTTTTTTTTATTTTTTTTTATGTTATTTTCTTTTCTTTTCTTTTATTTTCACTTTGCTATTAGGTTATTTTTGTTTAATACCCATCTATTTGGGTAACTCTAGATCATGAACTCTACAATGTACTATCGAGTGCACCTTTATGCTATCTTTGCTATTTCATGTTTCTTTGCGTTTAATGAGACAGGTTAGATTTGAATTCTATACTAACTATGATCTTATGCTTGGAATTTTCCTTGTTGCTGAAAATTTGAATCTAGGGAAGTACTAGTTTTTCATTTCTTATTACTACGAATTTTTATTTCCTCTTGAATATTGAATATAAGACAATGTGGACATTGTCTATTCTAAAGTGGGGGGAAAGGAAATATAGGAAATGGATTTTGAATTAAATTGAATATCAATTTTGATGCCGGTTTTTGTTTATAAATAATTATACTTTCCTATTAACTTGAACTTTATTTGTTCTTAAGTATTTGTCAATGTTTAGGCCAATTTTTTCTTCAAAATTTTGAATTTCTTATTTGAAACCTAGAGATTATACAAAGAAAAAAATTATTGATAGCATTCGATTGTGATTTAAATAATTGACTCACTAAGGTGCCCTACTCACTAATGTTGAAATTTTTGTACTCAGTTAAAATTAATTAGTGAATTTTTTAGGAACCTAATTTACTTAATTTTTAACCTTAGAATTTGAAGTTTAAGAGTCGGTTGAGTCCTTAAGTGAAAAGTAAACAGGTTTACTTCTATACAAAGTTAGTTAGTATATGGTCTTTTTAGTTATTCTAACGATACTTTAATACTTAGGAAAAGAGGTAACTGAAGCTTTAAACTTAGTAATTCCTATAAAAGAAGTCTGAAAAATTTTAGTGAATATTCAAAAAATGATGAAATAAGAGCCTTTACTCCAATAACTCAAAAAATTGAGTTAAGAGTATCATAACTTGAATGTTAGAGTGGGGAAGAGTTCGTAAGGGTCCCTTTAAAACCTGGTTACTTGGGTAATGAGCTCGAGATGTGTCGACTTTATGTACTTACTATAATGAGAAGGATGGAAAAGCAAAAGTTTAGTATCTAAACTAAAAAGAAAAAGAGAGAGAGAGAGAGAGAGAGAGAGAGAGAGAAGAAGAAAAGAAAAGAAAAAAAGAAATGGGAATGGAAAATGGAAATTTTGAATGTAATTCAAGAAATGAATTAAGGCTTGTAATAAAAAAGGAAGAAAACCTAGTAATAGAGCAAATATCATATGCTTTCACTATTTTATTAACTTGTTTGTCATAATAACTAGAGAGATAATATGTTTGCTAATAGCTATGAAATTTAAATGGGTGTTTTTCCTTCTAGGATTGAGTATGTTCTTTTGATATAGAAATCCTAGGTTAAACACTTGAATTAAAATTTGTTTTCTCTATAATGGTTAATTAATTTTAATTGTAATACTCTGATCACATATTTCGGTTTAGTTTGAGCAGTGGCCGTTATAAATTAGTGAGTCTGAAAGTGTGAAATATCAGATGTCTTGGATTAACAATTGGAAAATTTATATTTTCAAGGATAGATTTCTTTAGTTTTATTTATTTTGCTTGAGAATAAGCAAAAGTTCAAGTGTGAGGGAGTTGATAAAAACACATTTTTCTTGTTTTAATATACAAATTAGATAGAATTATTATTGATTTTATATAAATCATTAAGAAATGGTACTTAATTATTTTCATTTGGACATTTTAGGAATTGGAGGGTTTAAAGTAGAAATACAAACAATTTAGAGAAGTTTTACATAAACAAAGAGGCCCAAAATGAGCTATGGCATGATTAGAATTCAACATAACCGGCCTACACTTACACCGACGGTGTTTAGAGTCTACGTCGCCGGCCTTGAAGCTTATACCGTTGGCCTATCAGCTGGCCTTCATTAAAAAAAAGCCTTACATGAGCTAACCCTAGTTTTTCTTATCAATAGCCTTATGTTTCACTGTTTGAGAGACTTGTTTTTTAGATACACACTTTCCTTAGACATAAAGAGTCGTAGAATAGTTATTAGATAGTTCTTGAAGAATTTTTCTATAGGATCACTTAGATCATTGAGAAAATTTTGCTTTGGAGACCAAGTTTTGGAGTTACAATTAAAGTTTACCTTTTCCAATTATAGACTTGGTGACATCTATTTTAATTTTATTTATGTAATTCTGTTAATTATTTATACTATCAATTATGAATTTCCTTGCAATTTTAATTAGTAGTTGCGCTTTTGTTTCAAATTCCATAGTTGGTAAAATTTATTTGTAAGAATTGATAAAACCCTATATAATTAAGATGATGATTATGTTCGCGTTATAGGATTAATAGATATAGGTATGATTCATGATTGCAATTTCTATGATTTCAATTATAGTTGTTTAATTAATTATAACTGTTAGAAATCCTAGTGATACAGAAGTTGATATAGGGTTTATTAGAAATTCTTGGTTAATTTGATTAATTTATATGGAAGCAACGTTAATTGAATTAATAAAAAATTATCTAAAGATTAATGCGATGTTTGGCAATTAATTATTCACTAAGACATTAGGAATAATTGATTTAGGACATTAGACAATCATATATCTCATAGTATCAAGAGATTTATGATTGTAATTTAGAGTCTACTGCTCATTAGAAATGCAAGATCTAACTAATTAATTAAAGGTTTAAATCCTTAAGTTTTAAGACATAATAATTTCACTTGAATGACTATATAGTTAATAATCTATATAACATGATAACAATTTGATTTGCATAATCTAGGATGAATTCTGTTTTTCCTACAATTCTCAATTGATTGCTTAGTTTTAGAAATATTATAATTATTTTCTTTTCAATAGTTTTGGTATAATTATTAGATTAGTTAATTTATTTTTGATTGCCTAAATATCGATAAGAACTATTATAGGTTTAGTAATATTATAGTCCTTAAGAGATCGACAACCTTACTTACTCTGTATTACTTGATTTCGACCCAGTTTATTTGCTAGAGTATTCGTAATATATATATATATATATATATATATATATATATTTTAAGTGAATCATTGAATCCAAAACTTGTTTTTTAAAGCTTTATTTACATTTTTATGTTCAAGTTGAGATAGGAGTACTATATTAATTAAGTTCTTTACGAAGGTTCTTATTTGTACCTTATTAGATAGTTCTCTTATTATTAAATTCTTAGGGTGATTTTTCACAAACTTCCATTCTTTATGTAAGTCTATTTTAGACTTGTTAATGATTCCATCTTTCTTAGAGACTTCCTTTTCATTTGAGGTAGATTGATCCTTATTAAGACCAAGATCATCTAATTGAGCACCAATATTATCTATTTCATCGTTACTCTCTACATACATATGTATCATCAAATGCAGTATGAATTGGCTCTTCTACAACTAGTGTTCTCTTATTATATACTCTAAATGCCTTACTAGAAAGAGAATAACCAAGAAAGATGCCTTCATTTGATTTTGAATCTAATTTTCTAAGTTGTTCCTTTACATTCTTAAGAATATAACATTTTGTATCAACAGGATGAAAATATGATATATTAGGTTTTTTGCTTTTTCAAAACTCATAGAGGGTTTTCTTAAGAATTGGCCTTATGAAAACTCGATTTGATATATAACGCGTGATATTAATGGTTTCGGCCTAAAAATACATAAAGCAATTATTTTCACATAGCATGGGCCTAGCCATTTCTATAAGAGTCATATTTTTTTCTTTTGATGACTCCATTTTGTTGTGAAGTATTATGTGCCGAAAAGGTGTGTTCTATTTTATTTTTATTGCAAAAATCTTCCATATTATGATTTTAAAACTTTCTCCCACGATCACTTCTTATAGAGACAATAGAAAGACTTTTTTCATTTTGAATATTCTTTCTATAATTTAAGAATATATGATATGTTTCATCCTTAATTGGAAGGAAGAGGGTCTAAATGTATTTAGTGAAATCAATTACTATGATTAAGGTGTATTTTTTCCTTCCTAAACTTAAGATTTAGATTGGACCAAATAAATCTGTATATAATAGTTAGAGTGGCCTAGAAGTTAAGATTGCATTTTTTGATTTGAACAATGACTTTGTTTATTTGTTATATTGACATGCCTGATATGTTCTATCTTTATCAAAACTAATATAAAATAATCCCTTAATAAGATTTCTTTTGATTAGTTTTGATAAGATATCCATACTAGCATGTCACAATATGATGTATTGCGTATGTATGTATAATATAACTATTTTTGCCGCAATAATTATAAGTTTTATTTGAGGCCTTAACAAAATAACTTTTATAAGTGGTATGCATATTTTCTTTGTTATGTCCAATTTCGGTTTTGTTTAACCTTAGTATTTGTAAGCCAATGAGCTTGTTTAAGTTTTTTTTTCTCCATTAACAAATTTTGCTATTGTTTTTCTTAAATCATCTAAGCTAGATTTTAGAATAGTATTTTCAATTTTTAGCTGACCTAGCTTGTCAACTATGCACTCTTCATCTTTGTGCTTATGTTTAAGCTATTTTATTTCTTCTCCAAAATTATTATTAGCTTTCTTCAATTTGCTATTTTCATCTATCAATTCATCGTTTCTAGAACTTAGTTCTTCATTATCTTTAGTAAAATTTTCAACCTTAATTTTTAAGTACTCGTTGTCTAATTTTAGCCCTTCTTTTGCATCAACTATTTTATTATACTCATTCTTGATAATATCAAATTTATCACCTACTTTACGCATTATTTTTTTCAAGATTTTATTTTTCTTTTGCACTTTCATGAATGTTTTTAACAATTCATCATACATGTTACTAAGTTCATTAAAAAGGAAGAATTATGTGAGGTAAAGCATACCTTATCATCGATAGCCATGAAACATGTTTAATCATTGGAATCGGTTGAATTGCCATCACTCTAAATGGTAATCATAATTTTTTTCTTTGATTCCTTATTAACCTTCTTAAGCAAGGGATAATATTATTGAATATGTCTTAGTTTTTGACAATTATAGCACTTGATGACTTTTTCTTTTCCTTCTTGAACTTAGAAAATGTTCCATGTTCATCCTTGTCCTTCTTGATTTTTTTGTTGAATTTTATGAATTTTCTAAACTTTTTTGCCAATATGGCTATTTCATTATTATCCTCACTCTCATCTTCACTTGTGCTTTTCTTCGTAAACTTTAGAGCAATTGTCTTCTTTTTAGAGTCCTTTCCTTGTCTTTTCACCATTTCATATATCTTAACTGTTCTAAAAAGTTGCTCTTTTAACATTATATTAAGATCATGTGTTTCCTCAATTGTGGTTCTTTTGACTTCCTAAGTAAAGACTTAAGGATTTTAAAATTTATTTCAAGATTGGTAAATGTCTTTTTAAGAATACTCAAATGATTGATGATATTAATTAATCTATTATGCATCTCATCAATAGTTTCATTTCCATCCATTTTAAAGTTTTCTAATTGTTTACATAACAAGCTTATTTTTGTATCCTTTATTCTATTAGTTCCTTTATATGTACTTTTTTAGTTCATCTTATATTTCCTTAGCATTTTTATATGTACATATTCCATTGAAGTCATTTTTATTTATAGCACAATGTAAGATATTCATGGCTACTTCATTTAGGTCAAGTAATTTCTAACCTTCATCTGAGTAACATTTTTCTTCTTTGCCTTCTATCTTAAATAATCCTTGATCAATTATGTGCCATAATACTCTATTTTATGTTTTCAAGAATATAGTCATTCTCCATTTCCAGTATGGATAGTTGCTACAAGTTAGAAGAGGAAGCTTATTAATTATTTGTCATTTTAGAAAACCTAATGCATTAGATGTTATGATCTTTACTTTATTATGCCATTAAGTAAATAATTAGAGACTTGCTAAACTCAAGAATTAGGCTAAGGGGTATGATGAATTAAGTTTTAGAGGAAAATTTTCAAGTCTTTTTGAAATTTAGCAATAAATGTAACAATTAATATAATTAAAATAATGATAAAATAATAATAAGTATGGAAATTAAAAGAGCTAAGGATAAAAAAGATTAAGCTCGAATGTAATGTAAAGTTTGGACTGCTTGCTACTCTCCACAGACCTACATTCGCCTTCAATTGAGAACTTTACAATACTTTATTAATCTCATAAATCAATGCTTAAAGAGTTGCACAAGTTTCCTCAATTACAATTACACACAAGATCATACAAGTGTAGTGCTTTTCTCTCTAAAGGTTGCAAAGATAAAAACTCTTAAGTATTATACACTAAATCTCACTTGGTTGATGTAAACAAAGAGTACAAGAGACAAATAATAAGTCATAAGACTAATTGATGTAAGAGAATGTCTTTTGATTGCAGAAGAATATCAATTCTTTTTTATCCTTAGTTGAGTTATTGAGCATTTATACTATCTCATTAAATTCTTTTTATTGCTATGCATTAAATACTCTAATGGCTACTTGAAACAGACTTATCATCATGATGGTTGCTAGTAAGCCAAACAACTACTGGCATGAACAGCAACAAGTCTACTGTCATGTCGGCTTGGAGATCAGAATGCAATCCAATTTCTAATCTAGGCCACTTTACTGTTAAGCTAGTAATACTCTAGACATGTTAAGCTATTAGGCCATTTTCAATTGTTTTCAACTTTAAACACAACAAAGAACATCTACACTATACGGTTCAACTTCAAGGATGCTTATACATCTTTTAAATCTAAATATCTTATAGAAATAATTGATATTTATAATCATAATAAAAGATAATAACTTTTTTTTTTCAATTAACTTTATATAATTAAGCGATAATATGTTTAATCATATACTTTTTGTTTTGTTCACATTAAAATAAAATTATAAACTCTAGGTTCAACAAAATGGGTAGGGTTGAATATTAAGTAGATAAGAAAAATAAAAATGAAAATTTAGGCTTGATACTTATAATTTGAAAAAAATCATTAAATTACCTAATTGAAGTTTTTGACATTCATTTTTATTACATGAAGTAATTCTATTAAGTTCGTTTGTTAATATAGACGGCAAATTAGGAATTGAATGTTCTAACTATCTCAAGGTTAGAGGATGATTGACAACCACTTGTAGAGAGTTGCATGACCTCCCACTTGGTGGCCATTAGTCACCTCCTCAACCCTAGAGTGGTTGAAATGGCTTTTTAAGATAAAGTGGATTGTGATTTATTTTAAAAAGTGGGTTATTTGACTCGCCAACGACCATAAGTCAATTCTCTATTTATCCTTATATTCATATTAGCAAATAGATTTAACAAAATTAGTTTAAGTAATGAAAAAGACCACGAATATTTCAATTTTATAGCAAATTTATTAGTTAAAAAAAAGTATAAATAGTAAATTGTATATTTTGATAAAGTATAAATATCATTAGTAACATTAAAACTTTTTATTCTTTCTCAACTATTATATAACTTTATAAAAAAGCAAATTGAATCTAATCCATTCTAAAGGTTAGTGTTAATGTCATTTAATAAAATAGTCTAAATTGTATGGTAATAATTTAATAGGAGAATTTCTATTATACTATATTTTGACGGGATTGGTTTCGCTCTTTATCACATAGATTTGATATCCACTAAATCTGAATGGTTGAAAATATAATCAGTTTAATAGTTTAGATTTAATATATATTAATTAAAAATTAAATAAAATATAAAATTAATCTTTTAAAAAATATAGATGGAAACTTAGCAAAATTTATTTAATAATTTGTTACAAAGGGATGGCATGTAGGCAAATATTTTCTTGTTTTTAGAATCCCATTGGAAATGGAAACTCTTGTACAAACTTCCGTCTCATTCTCCTATAACGAGCAGAAGGAAAATAAAACTTAGGGTTAGGAATTTCAGTTTCCTCTCTCTCTCTCTCTCTCTCTCTCTGTTTCTTCCACAACTCAATTGAACAGTTCTTTTTCTTCAATTGCCTAGAGTTCCAACAACTACACCGCTGAAGTTCCTTTAATTAGGGGCTTTTAATTCAGTTTTCCCCTGTGAAGTTTCATTCTTTGTTGTCCATGTCGAGCAGCAATCACGAGGGCTTGCAAGTGCCAGTTAGGGTTGACGATGAAGACGAAGGATACGATAGTGGTGGTGATGAAGATGATACTATGGATGAATTAGAAGAAACTAGTGGTGTTGGTGGTGTTCACGGTTTAAATTCTATCCAAATGGCTACTTACAATTTAAATAATAATAATCATAATAGTTATAATAATGGCTTAAATAGTAATAGTAATTTAGAAACTAGTGGTGGTATTATGGGTGCTTCAAAGACAAGTGAACTCACTCTATCCTTTGAAGGTGAAGTCTACGTCTTCCCTGCAGTTACACCTGAAAAGGTGCTTCCTTTTCACTTATTTTTGTTTTTTATTTCGTAAGGGAAGTTATTAACGCTAATTTTAATTGGATTTCCTTTTTGGATCGAGTATGTATAGTTTGATCTTTCGTACTGTTTCATACTTGAATGCTGGGGTTCAATTGAAAAATCCGCGCTAACAGTGTTAGCTGACAGTGGATAGTAGTTGGAGTTGGTTGGAACCTGTAGTGGTGGTCGGTGTAATTGGTGTTGTATAAAACTTGTTGGCCATCTAGGATATAGGCAGAGCGACTGAATTTACCAAATTATCGGTCTGACAAGTTATGCAGTGACTTCTTCATAGTTTAAAAGTTGATAAGCAATACATTTCCTCATTTTTTCCTTAAAATAGTTTCATACTTAATTTTCTAAAGAATGAGATTAAATTTTTGGCCTTTTAATTATATATATATATATATATATATATATGTATATATATTATATAAAATATTTTATAGGTGTATCATGACCTTTATCAATTTTACTGACAATTTCACGTGAAATCATTTTTGCACGCAGCATGGGAACACTATAAGTTTCCGATTGTATATCAGCACTTTTAAATTTGTTTGTATATAATTTTTGGGGGAAATGGTTTTCCTCAATTATTGTGGAAGAAAGTAATTTTGGTTAATCCTATACAAGGGAAACGCACATGTTTTGCATCTCCTTCAAAGTAAAGAAGAACTGCACATAATATGATTATAAATTGTGATTTTAACTTTTTATGTATTTGCTTTATTGTAAAGTGGGTTATTCTCTAATCACTGGTATGCTCCACTAATTCACCTGCATTTCGTACTTCAAATATCACATATTATATATTTCATCACGTGGAGTCAAATATCCATTTTTGTCTAAACAATGTAAGCTTATATTTCTTGTATATCTTGCTTATATTTATGTACTATCGAATAGGTTGTTTAGTAATATAGAAGCTGCATTATACTTGCCAAAGAAAAAGGTACATTATATTATGAAATTAGAATGAATTTCTTTTGAACAAGAAAATGAGTGCCTGGCTGTCTGGAGATAATTAAGTTTCTTTTGACAGATGAAAGCACTCTTATACCACATTTATGCGTGTAGATGCATCCACCGTTGGTCATTTGGTTCAACTTCTGCATAAATAGTTTGTACTTCAAGGTGATTACAACTCAATTCTTGGATATTATATATATAATATGTTATTTGTCACAGAACAACCAGTGAGTAAATTGTGGTTTCATTTGAGCACTTATTTTCAGTTTGAACTTTCTGCATATCCATGAAAGTTTTGGATGTTTTAAGGAATAATAAGTGTTGCACTATCGTGAACTAACCATTTTTGAGTAATTTCTTATATTTTGATGTAAGATGTGAACTGTGAAGTCCAATTAGAGCTTTATTTAAAGTAAAGCCAATTTTGTGTCTCTTTTTAAATGACTTTATCTTAACAATTTTGCTAACAAGTGCCCTTTTGTGCACTTGATGAGCATACTTAATAAGGAAATTTACAGTTTCCAATCTGCTTTTTATCATGTGAAATGTGTAATTGGTGCATTAGAAATTGCAAAATTCCTTATAAGTATGTCTGTTGTGGTTGTTTAGCAAAGTTATTATCTTAAAGGTAGTTAATCCTTATAGCCAAACAAGCTACTTCCATTTTCTGCCTTAGACATTTCTATATAATAGGTGCAAGCTGTGCTCTTGCTTCTTGGAGGACGTGATGTACCAGCAGCTGTCCCAGCAGTTGAAGTACCATATTCCCAGAACAACAGGGTAACTTTGATTTCTTTCTTTCTTTCTGTTTTTAAGGAAAAACTTATAATGTTCACATGTTCCTGAATGCATTCTTTAGGCTGTGAATGATGCCCCAAAGAGGTCAAATCTTTCACGACGAATAGCCTCTTTGGTTAGGTTCCGGGAAAAAAGAAAGGAGAGATGCTTTGACAAGAAGATTAGATATATTGTCCGAAAGGAGGTAGCTGAGAGGTTAGCTGAACCTTTTACATTTAACCTCTCTCTATCTGATGCTTTTTTGTCCAACCTTTAATTGAAAAAGTGTCTAGTTAAAATGTTCTCTAAGTCATTTTAGGTGGTGTTTTCAGTTAGCTATCTAATCTAAGATTTGAGCAGTGCTTGACAGCCAAGCTGCTCAAGTATTTGTTTGGACAATAGTGAAAATTGTAAAAGGTTGAGCATTACATATCCTTTGTCTATCTATTTTTTACTTCATAGTACCTACTCTGCATTCTGATTGATATATACATTTTTTTGTGCCGGTAGTCTCTTACTTTGTCAAGACCTGCTTTTGGAAGGATTGAGGATTGGATCTTTTGCGGCTGTTGTCGCTTGAGGCTTCTTGGTAGTTTGTGCACTGTAAATATAATAAAATCTGAGTCTAAAAACAAAGTTTTAGGTGGAGTACTTTTTCAATATTACAAGCTCAGACAAGAGTTGTTTTAGTTTTTAGTTTTTCCTTTCCCTGTGAATAGATCAATCATCTCATGTCCTTTGGTTTAGAAAAGGAAAGATGCTGCTACTGGAATTCATTTTTGACACCTAGCTGACTGTTGACATGCAAATAGGATGCATCGGAGGAATGGCCAGTTTGCATCACTGAGAGAAAGTTCAGGGGCCTCCAGTCTGGATTCTCCTCAGATCTATCCTCAGGATGGCAATTCACATCCAGAAATTGTGTGAGTCTTTTATCTGTGGACGACCATGATATTTCTATGGTAGTATTATTTGGAGTCCTTCAGTGTGATTGTGGATGATGCTCCTCTATCCTTGCTTGATTGCTATTCTCAATTCATTTTCAGTATCTGGAGATGTCAGCATTGTGGTGTCAGTGAAAATGCTACTCCTGCGATGCGCCGTGGACCAGCTGGACCTAGGACTTTATGTAATGCCTGTGGGTTGATGTGGGCCAATAAGGTGTGATGCACTGTTTTCTTGATTATCTCTAAGAAAAGCCATTCAAGCTTGGTTACTGTTACATTTTCGTGCTTGCTACTTTAAATGATATTATCATGCCAGAAATCGGTATTGATAACTTACCTCCCTTTCTGTAATGGCTTTCATGATGCCATCAAATCTTTGTTTCAGGCTTTATGTTAATGTTTAATCGATGAACTTTTGAAAACTACATCAATGAAATCTTAGAAAGCTATTTGTTATTTCTTGATGTCCATTATTCTCCTTATTCTAATGGTAGATCAGTTATACCTGATATATTTTCTCCATTAGGTCGGTTCTGATTTTAATTAACATACTCCTCTTTGGGTAAGAATTGACATACTCGTAATTTTACATTCCTCAAAAAATGATCAGAATTAACAAATTCCTCTTGAATATGTAATGGATGCTTGTCAAAGATTTTGGCATGTGTTATATGTTTCACTCCTTTTTTTCATTTTTCCTTTTTCTTTTCTTTTTTTTTAATTTTTCATAAGGTATATGCTCTATTTATCACTAGATTATTTTTAGATTTGTTTGTTGTCCTCTGTAATCAATTGTAAGATATAATCAGGATAAAAATGTTGTGACAGACAATGCTTGCACTTCGAGTTTGCTCTGTTGCAGTCAGGAGAATCTCTCTTATGCTTTTATTCATCTGCATGCAGGGAACATTAAGAGATCTCAGTAAGGGAGGGAGAAGTCTTCCATCGGATCATATCGAACTGGTATGATGAAGAGAAAAATGCTAAATGCCTGGTTGTTTGGAGGATTCCACAGCATTTTAGGTTTTTTTAAATTTTAATTGATACTTTCCTTTTGGAAGGGAAATTTTTATTCAGATAGGAGTTTATACCTGTCAAACAAAATGTACTGCTTTAACATTTTATTGTTTTGCACTCTGTGAGCTGATGGATTTATGGAATGACTGTACTTGCAGGGTACCCCAGTTGATGTAAAGCCTCCTATTGCCCGAGGACAAAATCTCTCCTGCAATATGATTGAGCATGTAATTATCACTGTCACTTGTGCCCTCTAAATCTAATATATGGGGGGCGATTTGCTATTTTGAAAATGTTTCTTTCAGGGAAGTTCAGGTGATGCTCCTAATGTTCAAATTGACAAATTGGTTGCTCCTGCCATAAATTCCTGTGATGAGGTGAGATTCTATAATTCTTTATTTTCATTTCTTTTTGGGTTGGAGTCGGGAGGATTAACTATTTAAAGAGGATTCTCAACAATCAAACTTGATTGCAATTCCTTTATTTTGAAATAAATGTAGTCTTTGATGGAATTACTCTCTGTGGAAGTACTTATATTGCAGATTTAGCCAAATTATGCAAGGGAACATTCTTTTCCCTCCTTTTGATGCATTTGAGCTATGGCTTTTATCTACATATGATGCCACCACCAAATTACACCTATTCCTTGAGTCCATGCTTTCTTGTGCTGTGACAATAATGTGATTAGTGGTCATGGATATGGTGGGTGGTGACATTCTATCCCCTTACCTAAGTTTATAATTGCTTTAGTTTAGTGTATGAGTTAGGATGATGTCTATGGGTATTGGGGGCAATTTTCTTTGGATGGAAAGTTCACCTTTCTAAACTGTGCCAAGTTTTTTCCTGTCCATGTTTTGTCATTGTCATGCTTTCCATGGTTTTCACAGTTCTACACTTTTATGATCTCATTCTTCTGCCTTTTTGGCTTTTCCCCTGTTATCACATAGGATAAATTAGCAAGATGCATTTTTTCATACTAACTTGAAGTAACATACTCAAAAATACATGAAAGCATGTGATTTTCAGAAAAATATTATCAAAAAAATGTTTTCTATTACCTAGCGGTTCTCCTTAAAAGAAATGGGCCCAAATTGATTAGATTACTTACAACTTGGATATTCTAAAGCCAACATCAATTTGTATAAGAAGTATTACGATAAATTCAATAAGAGGAGAAATTATATACTAGAGGATGAATGTTTGAGTTTAAATTCATGTACATGATGAAAGATTTTAGTAGTATAAAGATGAGATAAATGTTGTTATAAATGGTGCAAGTAGAGGATATCCTCAGCACTGTTATAACTCTGTTATAAAGATGTGGCATGTCACATCAGCATCCATTTCAGCAGTTAATGTGTTACATTGGTGATATTAATGGACATTCTCTATCATTACTATTTATCTTCTCTTTGTACTTTTAACATAATGCATTCTCTATTGAACTTGTATCAAAATGTTCATCCTTTCTTATATAATTTTTCTGTTCAATAATATAATCCAATAAATTTCAATTATAGTATTACACCATGCACATTGTTCTGGTTGATATTGGTGTATTATGGAAATACAAGGTGTTGCATATATTGGTGAAGGACCTTAAAAAACTGATCGGATTCAGTTTTAAAATGAAAAATAGATTAAAAACAAATGGAGATCATTAATCAATGAGGATTAATCAATTTGCAGGCAGATAATTTTCGGAAAGATAAATTGTTTGTTTTTCTTGTTGCTTGACAATAGAGATGGTTATACAATATTTTGTCATTAATGATGTGGATTTGTTGTTGATGGGCATTGTTGGAAGTCAAAGGTTGCATATATTCTAGAAACATGAGTCCCTTAGTTGAAAAGGAAATTATTATGATGGGAAGGAAACAATATTCTTTGTGTGAATTATTGGTGTTTAGACTGTCGATGGAATTTTAGTGTTGTGCATGCCAAAATATAAATGTTGAATTGTGGGCACAGGGTGTTTGCCATCTCTAATTTTTATCGGTCATTCTTATTCAATTATTTCATTTTAGAAATTTAGTAACTGTCTCAACTGATAGCGAATGTGTAAATGGAAGTGGCTACATCAAAAACAAAATACCAGGTGTATAAAACAGATATTTGTTTTAGGAGCTGCTTAAACCTTTGAAAATTGTTATTTTCCATCTCTTACCACCACCCTCCCTACCCCACCTCATTCCAAAAGAATTGTCTTTAAGAGGAGGGGGTTGGTCATGAAACTGCTGGTCACATTAAGAATTAAGCTTCTTGTCATTTTGCTACCCTTTCAATGAGCTTCTGGATAACATCTCGTCCTATTTGCCATTCTTTTAGATGAGCTATATCCAAGTCCTGTGAGTAGCCTGAAAATGCTGGTTATGCATATACTGTACTCACAGTGGCTGGTCATTGGTAGCACAGTGTTAGTTTGTATGCTTACTGGGATTGTCCTCTTTTGCAGAATTACTGCCAAACCACAGAAGACTTGACAGACACGATCCCATTGGGAATAATCCATTCTTCAGCAAATGATGATGAGCAGGTATAATATGACTTGTTCATTTCTATTTAATTTTTTCTCTGCTGTGCTGCTGTGTGCAAAAAATAATTTGCTTGATGATGCTTTGAGCTAGAATAGCTTAATCACAATGTGAAGTTTAAACTGACTTACCAAAAAGAGTCAAAAACTGCTTTGTTTGGGATGAACGAAATTCTGTAGTTGAAAGAGAAGCAAATATTTCTTGTTTGTGGCATGTACTTGTCTACTTTTAGAGATTCCTCGAGTGGTCATTATCATATCCATCTAGATTCCACATATACTTGTAAAGAAGCCATGTGCCCCCCTGTTTATTTATTATTTTATCACATTAGAAAAAGGTAGATAAACGAAACAGGATTAGATAGAATCTGCACAATAAAGCAGGAGGTCCCATCAATTAGATTCAAATGAAACCCTTTTTTTATGGCAGTCTGTAAAACAATTGGCATTGTTTGAGATTTTTCTATCAAAAGGTGAAAAAAAGGGTTGAGATTTTGGTTTTCATAAGTGCACCCAGTTTATTTGACCTCAAGTTTGAGACATGCACTCCCTCTTGTATTTGAACTAATAATTAAGTCAAAATACATTTTACGGAGCAAATTAAATGAACAGTCGGGAAGATACTCTTATGAAAAATAGTGAATCTAATATGAAAGGATATATAATCCAATTACTTACCTCTACATGAGTATTGTTTTTTATATTTACGAAAATAATAGAATGATATGAATAAGGTCTTATATGTTAAGGGACAGTATTTAGGTGTAGAAAATTTGTGCTGATAGATAGATATCCTGACTTCACCAAAACCACATCAAACTTAGATTTTGTTTGCAAAAGCTGTTTGGTTCCTTCTTTTGGGCGATTTGTTTATGAAACTGTTATAGAATTGTGCTTATGATCTAGCAATGGGATGATCCAGATTAAATTCCCCTTTCTCAAACTTCACCCCCTTGCTAACCCTCCTTCAAAACTTACCTGTCTGGTGAAATTATTAGGGCTGCTTAGATCCCATAGAATAATTTTTGGGAAATAAAACTCTGAATCATTCAAATTCATGCAAAGCCTTTTAGTTACAGCACATATGAGCAGTTACAAATGAGCACTAATTATATGGACAAGTAACCATCACCTATCCCTATTGTAAGTGACCTAACATATGACCAACAACACATCAAATACACTGCCGCACTTGCCCTACAGACATCTTATGTGAAAGCAACTACATGACATCAGACCTACACAACATCAAACAACACATGGCATACTGCTGCTATAACATGCTACACGCTTTACACTTATAAAATTCCACAACTACATAACACACTCGCATACAGCTAAGGTTAGGAGAATTCCACCTGTTCCTGCATGTAAAGACATGCCTAAATGGCATGATTAGTCCTTGTGCATTAGAGCTTCCACTTCTAACCGGGAGCCCATGGTTTTTAGGGGGCCTGCTAATTAAAAAGATCTACCCTTGATTGCATTGCTTCAGCCAATTGAACTTTGTAGCCACAAACTGCAGAGCATTTTTCAATATTTTAAGATCTATGATGTTTTATTTCTTTGGGCCTGCGACATCTCTAATTTCTTGTAGGTTTCTTATCTGCAGGAAGCTCTGGTTGACTTTGCTAATCCGTCAGATACAGATATTGACATTCCTGCTAACTTTGGTTAAAGGTAAATTGCATCTTCTGCTGCAAGTGAGAGAGGCTGAATTCTGCTCACCTCTTGAAACCATGCGGCCCATCTTATGGTTCTTCCTTAGATTATTGACTTCCTAATTGATTTCCAATGACCTTTCATGCTTCTTACAGGGTTGGTTCTGTTTGTGGAAGCAGTTAAGGATGTGAATCTTTGTAATTAGAAGTTTGTGATTTCGAGTTAGAAATGCAGTTATTATCTTGCAGAGAAAGACTCGGAAGACTGATTGATCTAAATGTAAACCTAAGACATGAATATTGTTGATACAACTGTTGGTATGTTTATGCAGCATCCATAGGAGATGGCTCAAGTGCCATTAGCAGCAGATGAAATGTGATCAATTTGCTTCAACTATTCTCACTTCCATGAGCTTGTGTTGCATTCATACTTGACATGATTTGGTGAAAAGTGTACTGCTTGGCTGCAATTCTTTTAAGGGAAGGAATGGAACTATGGATGCAGGATCTGTGTGCGTGCAAGCATCTGATGCCCTCTAGGTGTGCCTTCTGACTTAATTTGGAGTAGTTATATGCTGTGGATAGCGGTGACCTGATCCATTGCGATTGATAGAGGTGTCTGCTGTTCTGACCTTTTTCTACTTCATTTGTAAAGAGCATGTTTCAAGATTTTTATGATAGATGCAGTATTCTGATTTCAAGGAAAAGAAAAAGATGTGCTCTGTATAAACTCTAGTGTAATATATGGGTTTGTTCATGTTTTGCAAAACTCTGCTCTTCTTCTGCCACCATGGGTTCTAAATACTTCATGTACATCTAGTGATTCTGGAAACCAAAAGTCTCAATATTTATGCAGGTTCTTAATCTCTGCAGAAGCCTTTTCGGGTAAAAATATTTTTTTGAAAAAAGAGAAGATTGATTTTGATTTCTTTGTTGCTGTAGACATGTATTTGAGTCTAGATAGTAACTGGGTTTAATTGAGCTCAAGCTTGATCGGTAGGATTTTGGGCTTCATGTCGAAGTTAGAATAAATTTGTTTGAATCTCTCTTTAAAATATTAGTATTACGATGTCCTGTGGATGTACGAATACTTAGTTTTCGTCTCTTGCAATGGTCTCGGATCCACAACAATATAAATAACACTTGGGAACACGTACAAGATGTCCTTTGAATATAATGTTTATGACCAGGTGATGTTGGTATAATGTTTGTTTCATAGATTCAAATTGGATTCTTGGATAAAATGTTTTTTGTAGAAAGAATGTATAAGATCCACACTTTTGCCTTATTTGAAATTTTAGGAGTTGTAATCTGTAGATATCCGCTGATACAATGAAGAAGATTGAGCTTTTGAATGTCCAAACCTAGGCTTGCAAAACAAAATATGGTGAGGGGTACTGGAGTGCTATCATGCCTGAGTATCTTAATGCTTAAGTTAGATTGTGTTTGAGGAAGTAAGAGCGAGAGAGTAAGTGAGCTTAAGCTAGAGTACCTAGAGTCAAAAGTGCCAGTGTGTGAGTGTATGAAGGTGTTTTACTGTTGGTGGAATTCCTCTATTGATAGGGAAGGGTTGGAGAGAATATAGGGAGCATATCCCGACATTGAGGCATCCACTAAGTATAGGAATTGAGGCATCCACTAAGTATAGGAAGTTGACGTCATGTAGGTAGTCATGTACTGAGAGTCTAATCTAGGAGACGTGGTTGATCGAGTCAAGGCTTTTTTCAACTGTTCTCGATGTGAGAGGAGGTCTGGTGTGAAGCAATGCTGACAAGTCGATTGAGGAAGGATCCCTTTGGCTATGGCCTGAATAGGTTGGCCACGGGGGATCACCTTGGCTATGAGCCTGAACAGATTGGTCCAAGGCTTTTAGGTTTCGACATGGGCATAAGGGACCCGTACCCGACATGTACTATCAACTCTGCCAAAAGGTTGGCAAGGAGAATAAAAAATTGGACAGGTTCCTTAGGTACATGACCGAGTTGTTCTTTCCTACCAGAGTATGGACTTCTTAGTGAACGTAATTGTTGTGAAAGACCGAGAACCTAGATTGATGGAGTGGCTGATGGCATATGTTGCTTTGCCTGAGCTCATAAGGTTATTCCCGAGTACCTGTGCCGACCTGGACCAAGTAGTGTGCCTGAATTGGACTGGGAACGCACTAGGTGAATGAGGCGGAGAAACCGTCATGTTTGGGCTAGGACCCGCCGTGAAAGGAGGGTGTGATTGTGCCATCCTGTTCAGGCGTCACTCGTCCTGTATAACCTGTAACGGCGGGTCCTTGAGGTTGGACACCGTGATGGGTAGGTGATTGGGCAAGCCGACCTAATGAGGCTCATGCTTGTAGATGGATTGAACACGAGGGGCGATGTGATCCCTTGCTCCCAACCGAGCAAGGTTTTTTCCCCTCCTGAAGCCGTCTAGTGTTTCGGGAGTCCTTCCTGGATTAGAGCGCCTAAGATTTGGCGGGAAAACATTGAAGCTTGTTTGGGAAGATAGACTTTTTTAAATTACACTTACGGCATGCACCTTGAGGTGCAGTTAATGCGACTTGACAGTTGTCTTGTGCGTGTGGCTGGAACTGTTTTGCCAGGAAGATCTCGACCGTTCAATTTAATTGCAAGCCACGCGATAAGATTGGAACGGTAGAATTGTCGTGTCCGTTTGAGTCCCGATAATCGCAGTTGGCCTCGCCCTTGTGCAGAGCCTGTAGATACCCTTCAAGTGAATTGATTTCCTCTTTCGCAACTCCTGCTACTCGAAATTCACTTTTGCTCTCAAGCTTCCTTCATCCCTTTCGAAGTTTTCTGCACGTTTAACTTCTCTCTTTTATCTTACCTAATATATCTTCCTCGGGTAATTATGAACTGGCCTCCTTTGACTTGGAGGCGCAAAAGGGACCCTGCTCCCTTAGCAGCGTCAGTAGGAGAAGCTTCATCAACGCTGGTATCGGCTAAGGATAAATTCCTTGGGGATATAGATACAGAAATTGATAGCGTGGCCCTAATCAGGAGCCTACCATGAGACATTTACACCGACAACAGGGAGGACGAGAAGGAGGTCCAGGAAGAATCAACTTTACGTAATCTCTATTGCTCCTACATGAATATTATTGAAAATGCTGCAAGGGAAGTCCTCTGTTGTTTTCTTTTATCTTCTTTTATCGCCTATCTCAGGTGAGCTGGAAAGAGAGCACTAACAAGTTTATAAATCTTTATTATATGCTTTTTTAAGTTTATGTGATTTGCTGAATACATAAAAAATAGCAAGCTCATCTAGATATGATCCTCCCAGTGCCAACTTTTTTTTCCACAGGCTTTTTGACTACCCTCCAGGAGCATTGTTCATGGCAAAGGATTTGCTAATAGTTGGGCAAGAATGTGTTGTTGATTTGTGTAAGGTGGATTCTATCGGGGGTGCCCATGTGTTGTTCGATAGAATGCCTCAGCAAAGCGCTGTGCTGGAAACATTGTGTTCTTATTGATGCAGCCAAATAGAAGATTCCATGTGATCACTGGAAAGAGAAATCGGTGGAAAAAGTTTACAGGATGAAGTTTCATTTAGCTCAAGTAAAGAATAAGGACATTGTTTGAGCTCCAAATGATGTGGGGACTCATTTCAGAATTATATTAAACACTTTTAACATAAAGCTCCCAATAAAACTAAGATAGAGTTTGCTGCCAATAATCATCAAAATAGCTCTTCTGCTAGTGATAATTCAAACGTCAACAATAGCTTTACGGGGCAACAGGAGCAGTTGTCCACCGGTGGATTTACTATAATCTTCACCAAGTGAGCACTTGGTACTAGATGAAATGCAAAAGAAGAAGCATGAGAGTTGCTTGGTGCTGTAATTGAGCGTCCACCAAGCTCTGAAATGTTGAAGTCCGATCCCTTGGTAAGAGTGAAGGATGACGTACATGATAGCTTCAAGGAATACAAAGATGCATGGAATGAATTGGTTGTACAATTTATGTGCGATAGCTTGTCTTAATGGAAAAAAAAAATCGAACTCATCATATTTTTTATAGTCACATGCCTGAGAGGAGTAATATTTTTGAAATCAATGAATATATCAGTGCATGAAGATGATGTCACATACATATGTGAGATGGTCGAATCAGTCATCTTGGAGGATAACAAAAATGACATAAAGGTAGCTGTTTGATTGATTGAGAAAATGGAAGCTAAAAATGTAATGCCAAATTGGATCGCATTCGATTGTTTGATCGGCAAATTCAACTCCAAGAAGCAGCCCATTGAATCCAGCTCCTTTTCTTGTACACAGCCGAAAGCATTGGTAAACTACCCGACCAGAGCTTATCTATCCAAAGCCGAAATGCTACCTCAACTGAGCATTGCCTTCCCATTAGGACTGCCGAACAGAACAATAGCACCAGAGCGCTATGATCTAAACTTTGAGCCGGTCCATCCACACTCAAAAGGAGCATGACCAGAGTTTGACAACCGAGAGACGTGAGCTCCTTTTCTATTTTTTTATTTTTTATTTTTATTTTATTGAATTCCAACTTCGAGCTCCAAGCTCCATGGCAGCGAGCAACCGGGTTCCAATACGGCCGTAGCAGCTCAAACAGTAGAACGGGACACAACATTTTCGCACTTCATTTTAATTTAAATTTCTGTAGGTCATGAAAACAAGGACTGCATCTTAATTAGTAGCCACTTGAAAGACATGTTAAGGAGCCGTGTACCCATAGTAGCTGCATCTACATCATGAACCCAACTTTTCTCCAACACAAATCTGACCTCTAGCGAACAGAAGCACCAAGCTAGGTTACGAAGAAGCACGGCCAACCTAAGCCCACTTATTTGAGGTCGCATATGGAAGATCCAAGCTGTTTGAAAAAAAAAAAAAAAAAACTGAGCATGACACCGAGCTATTCACCCTGCTCAGCAATCTTACAGCAGATGCAAGCCACAATAGATGTCGACATTAGTCACTCCAGCATTATCATGCTATACAGAGGGACTCAACCACCTAGACTATAATCAATAGACATAGGGCTGAATTGACTCGTCGGAAATCACCAGTTGGCTTTGTCCAACCAAGAAAGGCACGGGAGTCTTTGGGCGGGTCGAGTTAAGTAAAGACTGGCTATCTCTCTCTTACTAAAGCACTCTTATGCACGAACAGAGCCCCAGGCGGACAGCAAAGCTGAGTTCTCTACCCTTCCGACCGAGTTGTTCTCGTACCAGATTTCTGAGATCTGTCACTTTACCGAACTTCGAGCTGTTCACCCTACCGAACACATGAAGCTTGAGTTGCAGCATACATAAGCACTACGGCAGCCCATTTTAACATAGCAGACTGAGCTAATACTTCATGAGTGATACACCATCTTAAGCAGCACATCAACTACAGCAAAACAACAAGAAGGCCGAACTTTGTGTACTTGAGGCAGAGTAGACCATTTAAATCCGAGTCCACTTCGTCAAACCGAGATGAACAGATTACGCTGGTCTAACTATATAACAGAGCCGAGCTCCATAACTCAATCAAACTAGCAAGCCTCTAAAATCCGAGCTACCTAGTGACTGAATAATGCTCGCAAAGCCGAGCAAGAACATTTCCAAGCTGCATCACCGAGCTCTTTGCAACAATTGCAACCCAAGGGAACCAATCCCTAGCTCTCCTTGCAAGTAAGTCCGAGCTTCAGGCAACTGCTCCACACTTCAAGATAATCCGAGATCATCGACCGAGATTCCTTTCTGCCCAAGCTACCATATCCTAGCAGTCGCTTAAGGAAAACATGACAACCACCAAGTTTTCCACATGCTCTTGAGACAAGAGAGCCTTTAATAATTGGAGTTTTATACGAATACAGCCTCCTTTCCAAAAAATAATATGGAAAAGAGTCCCCTACCATAAATATATTGACTTTCTATGATTTTTTTAGATTGAAAGTGCGTGCAAAAGTGTAAAAATATATAACAATTATAGTTAAAGAAGCCGCATGTATGCACCTTCAATGCATTTTGAGATACACTGATGACGCATATAATAAATGCACCTTCAATATAAATAGAATATATCAAAGACACATCTACCGCATGCACCTTTCATGTATTTTAAAATGAGCCTTCTTTTATTACCACCAATAGATATCACAAAATAACTAAGTTAACCTGAAATATATTGTTTTTAGTAAATACAAATCCAAGCTACAAACAACCAAAATCTCCCATTCAATACATTTACTCTAGTTGCCGAAAGACATAAGAACAAAACTTAGTACATGAAATGAACATCCACTTCACATAAGAGACAAACAAAGTCACAAATCATGCAATATTTTCCATTGACTTAAAAAGCCTTCAACACATTCTAATATAGGAAAAAAGTTGAATTGATATTCAACCAAAAGTATATGTATGAAATAGCTTTTTGTTCATATAGATATAATCAACTATGATTAATAGAATGTCCATCTAATGTCTCTTATGATGGGTGAAGGTCTTGATGGCTTGAGACATAAGGGAATGACTTTAGTGATTTGGTGACTGTGAAGGTTAGGGTGGTGTCTTCTTAAAATCTTAGGGAGACATTAAGATGCTAGGAGGAGTCGAATCTATTGAGTGATGCCTTTGCCTATAAAGGATTATGAATGGCTTGAACGCAACTTTTAAGGAGCCAGTAGAGTGAAGAGTTCTAGCTAATGATAGGGCTCAAGAGTTATGTAAGACCTGGACTCAACCTCTAAGCTGGATTCGACTATTGAGTTGGAAGCAACTTTGATGCTAGGGTATGTACTATACATGGAGCTGATCAATCTTAGTCTACTGAATGTTGCCCCTATAACGTTATGTCCTGATCATGGCCACCATAGCTATGCTTCAGTCAAGCTTTGCCTCCCCAAACTTTTGGCTCTATCTTTAAGTGGTGGGGGAGGAGGTGGCATAGCTTCAACTGTAGGTGTTCCTTGATCTCCATTATGATTGCCAAGATAGTATTGCTACTCCCCCTTACGCTATGGGTAGAGTATGAGGCCGCTATACTGCTTGACAAACTAGAATACTCCATTTGTAATGCTAAGAGCAATTAGATAGTTTGATGCCAGCCGTACATTGCGAAACGAGTCTTCTTGAAATAAATAGACATGTGGATGTTAGTATGCATAACATAACATAGGTATAGGTATAGAATCCATGTTACAAT
Organism: Lumnitzera littorea; assembly: GCA_024138015.1. Lineage (NCBI taxonomy): Eukaryota > Viridiplantae > Streptophyta > Magnoliopsida > Myrtales > Combretaceae > Lumnitzera > Lumnitzera littorea. Next base: position 36,678,069 of record JAMXBB010000012.1, read on the forward strand.
AGGATAGGCACTTACTAAATAGCCTATGATTACTCCTTAGTATGTGATGTAACAGTAGGTGATCTGCTAGTATCACGGCCAGTAGCTAGGGTCGACTTTACTAGTCCCCTAGATTTGCACCATGTAACCATGCCTATCTCCCCATGCCTGGATGTAGGTATGGTGTGTGTAGATCTAATCTACATCGGTCCTACCATGGAGGTCCATCTAGTGGAGCTGGTCGCAGGTGTTTACATTACATGACGAGCACTGGTACCTACTAAATTGTCGAACGACACAATCGGGGAAATACTACTTAATGATGTAGAAACATATGAGTGAGACTTAAGTCGTCTAAATGTGCTACCCAGCCTTGGATAAGTTGGGTAGTAGCTACAGCAACTCCTCTAAATATGGCTCCCAGATACTTAGTAACAACAAATAGTTGGGAGAGTGGAGAGTGAGGTATGATAACACAAGCACGTAGAAAATGGGTTAGCAAATTGTACTTGCCACACCGTCTGTAGGTCAAAAGCAATGCAGTACACATCTATGACATGCATGGCGTGCTAGGTTATATCTTGCATAACCATCCATTTAGTCTTTAATGGCCTCCCCTAAAAAATAGGGAAACCATAACGATTAAGGGGGGCAATGTGCAGAAATTTATCTCAAGCCTATACCTGTAGAAGAATGGTAGCCTCTTTGATCTCATGTACATCTGACTGCATAATGGAGCACAACTGTCTATACAGCCAAGCTAAGTATGCAGAGTCCTAACTAAACTACCATGCAACAAAGAAGTCTTCCAGTAATGGTAAAAACATCAACTGGATCAAGTTAGAGGATTTATTCGCAAAGATAAATCCCCCCATTAAGCTCAAAATGTAGGTATGCGTGTATTGCCAGATTGTTTCATTTTCTACGCTGTAGGGAAGAATCCGGAAATACTTTCGTAACCATGTAAGGGACATACGGGCTCCTTTCATCCTAGTAGGCTTCACTTCTAGTAACCTTTTGCCGACATCTACCTAAGTCTAATCATCATCTGGCTTTATCCTCCTTACCATTGCCATCCCTTTATTGGAAGCTTGAATTGAACCTCTACATCTTGCAACGTGATAGTCGTCTTTTCGATGGGCAAGTAAAAGCTATGCGTCTCCGACCTCCATCTCTTCACCCAGGTTGTGATAAGGTGCTAATTCATCATGATGAAGAGAAGCTATACCACTCCCTAGAATTTGGCCTCCTGTACATAAGGCTCCACTCGAGGATGTATTAGGATATTCTGCTCATCTTTACATAAAGACATCTTGCTTCGCCATATTTGTAGCGTATAGGCAACCTCCCCTAAACACGAACGCAATAGTAAGTTAGTAGTACAACTTTTATGGACTAGTAGCATCATCTAAGAATGTTATTACTCACCTGACCCTCTTAAATGACTTACAAACAATGGCTAGCCTACCTTCTTAGTATGTGTGGATTGATAGGTCCTTACAAATGCATACAAATATTGATAAGGATCGAATCTCTGATGCTGAGATGAAAAGGAATCAAAGGGTCGATCTATAAAGAAACAGCAGCAGATCTAGAAATGAACAGGAATGAGTATTCAAGGAAAATAGGTATGTAGAATGGGAAAGGTTTTGATAGTAAATGTGGATGGATATAACTCACCAAAACACAAACACAGTTAGGGGTTTGAGCTTGAAATACAGTTTGATATGACTTATGAACACTAAATGTTGCTTGGGATTTTAAATGAAGGTTAGATACAACTCACTAATCGGCTCAAATGAAGGAGTTCACCACAATCTGAGAATAAGATTGATAAAAACATGGGAACGATTAAAGAGTCTAATCAACACTCGATAATTTGGCAAATGCTAACTAACTCAAGTATAACCTTGCTCGAAAGAGCAAAGTTTCACTCAGTATATCTATCTATCTATCTATATCTGTCTATCTGTTAGTATAAGTGTTGTTATTTATAGTAAGTCTTAAACCCTAGTGACAAAATTATAAATAAAGTACAAGGCCTTAAACCTTAAAGAATCGGGCCTATAAATAAAATAAAGAGAAAACATATACAAGAATACAAAATTGTGCATTTTACAGAACTTGGCATGCAGTCACTCGACATGTCTTAGGAGGAGTAGTATCAGAATCGGACGGGATTGACAGTTGGATGTATGGGTTCAGGAAATCGGCCCATAATTGTCGAGTTCTAGAATTAATTGGCGTTAGTCTCTTGGAGTCGTATCGAGTGGTTCTTTGGTCTTAAGTACTCGACCCTGCGGTTTCTTGGCACCTTGGCTAATGACAAAGTTAATGCCGAGCGTTTATTTTTCTTCCCCTCGTCTTTCTAGCTGTAGCTCGACCTCAACAAGTATTGATAGGCCTTGGCTTGGATATGGTTGGAGACTGATTCCCATCATTACTGCGAGTTTGAAAGGAAGTCGTCCTTGACATTAAATGTTGAGCATGGGCCGGGATGCTGAATAAACTTCTCTTCCTTTTTCTTTTCACCATGGGTACCGAGTGTCTCTAGATTTCCTCAACGCTCATGAGGGTTAAGTAATAGCTCTTCCTATCCTTCCGAACAGTGTAAGTGTTGAGGAAACCATTATGAATCACTTTCCAGTCATACTCCCAAGGTTAGCCAAGAAGTAAATTTGCTGCATTCATAAGGACCACATCGAATTCAATCTCATCTTCGTACTGTCTTACCTTAAATGCTATTCGTGCTCTTTTATGTACATGGACTATACCCTGGTCATTAAACCATTTCAATCCATAGGGCCGGGGATGCGGATAGGTCGGCAACTTCATCTTTTCTATTAACTCGACATAAATGATGTTAGTACAGCTACATCTATCAATAACTAAGGAACAGGTCTTCCCATTCGCTAGGCACTGCATGTGAAATAAATTTTTCCATTGTCTGAGATCTGTCTTTAGGTCAGCTCGTTGAATTGTCAAGGATAAAAGTTCATCCAAATTTTCAGCATAGACATCTTCTTTAATCAATCCTTCTTCCAAGCTCTTATCACTCTGACTCTCGATTTGAGCCTCTGGCCCTTCGCCCTTTAAGACCATGACCCTTTTATTCGGGCATTGGGACATAATGTGTCTGTAACCTAAGCATTTGAAGCACTTCACTTCTTGGGCCTTGTTGCTAGGTGCTTTTTATTTCTTGGCAATCTTTTTTTCGGCATGGTTTGGCTGGTTAGGCTCTCTTTCCTCTATCTTCTTTTCTTACCTTCTCTCGGCATACCTCTTAAGCTCAAGGTTGCCTTGTTAAGGTTAGCTACTTGGCATTTGATGCCTTTTTCTCCTCTGTCTCTCTACTCTTAATGCTAAATTAATTAGCTTGTCTAAAGAGTTGAATGGTTGAAATTTAACTATATCGGCAATGCCCTCTTGGAGCCTACTTAGAATCTAGCAATGGTACAGTCCTGTGGCTTGGCAATTTCACATCTCGTTGTCAAGGTCTCAAACTCTTACAAATATTCTTCAATAGTATTTTGACCTCATCTTAAGTGCTGGAAGGCATGGAGCATCTCCTGCTTGAAATAAGTCGGCACAAAGCGTTGATTCATCAATCTTTTCATGAGCCTCTAAGTTCTTATCGACCCTTCTCCTTCAGCATTTTGCTTGGCAACTAGCTTATCCTACCAAAGACTTGCATATTTAACAAGGAATAAAGAAGCCAGCTTAACCTTTGCTCGATCATTGCACTCGTAGCACTCGAATAACTTCTCGACTCAAGGAACCTAGTCAAGGAAGTCTTTAAGTTGGTTACTTCCATAGAAGGTCGGTAGCTTTAGCTTGACATTGTCAAGTCCTCGGCCGTGTGCTCGGGGTTCATCCCTTGCATTCCAAGTTGGTCAATTCTCCTCGATTTGGCCACTTCTAGTAGAGCTTTGCTTGGCCACATCTCTTCTCAGCCTTGGTCCTCTTCTCCAGGCTTCTTGATTTGTTTTGGAGTTAATACTCCTTTCATTCCTCCTTCTCGGCGCTGGATGGTTTTCTCTTCTCCTCGGCTTGGCAGCTCTTCTTGGTTGTCTTGCTTCATTACAAAGTTCATTAGAACTACTCCTATTGGTGGGTGTTTGTTCCCTTCTTTCTTCTCGTCCATCACATCTGTGGCCTCTAACTAAGCCAGTAAGCTCCTGAATAAAGTTAGTGAGATTCTGAATCTGGTATTCCAGGTTATCAACATGTCTCCTTAAGCTTTCATGAGGACTGTCTCCAATGTTGTTGATACTATCCTCTTACATTCTTGTTCGTACAATAATTGGCTAGAGAATTGAATAAACAAATAATAACAACCTAGAAACAACCACTACTAAGCGTTTGCAACTACTACTATTGACAAACAACACATAATACTACAAAGCAATGATGAATAGAAATGTTAGAACCACGAATCTACTTTGAGAATACTTGCACACATATCTCCTTAAAGCTTTGATACCAATATGATAAGGATCAAGTCTCCGATGCCAAGATGAAAAGGAATCAAAGGGTCAATCTAGAAAGAAACAGCAGTCAATCTAGAAATGAATAGGAATGGGTATTCAAGGAAAATAGGTACGTAGAACGGGAAAGGTTTTGATAGTGAATGTGGACGGATATAACTCACTAAGACACACACATGATAAGGGTTTAAGCTCGAAATACAGTTTGATATGACTCATGAATGCTAAATGTTGCTTGAGATTTCAAATGAAGGTTAAATACAACTCACTAATTGGTTCAAATGAAGGACTTCACCACAATCTGAGAATAGGATTGATAAGAACGCGGGGACAATTAAAGAGTCTAATCAACACTCGATAATCCAAGAAATGCTAACTAACTTAAGTATAGCCTTACTCGAAAGAGGAAAGTTTCACTCATTATATCTATTTGTCTGTATAAGTGTTGCTATTTATAGTAAGTCCTAAATCTTAGTAGTAAAACTATAAATAAATTATAAGGCCTTAAACCTTAAAGAATCGGGCTCATAAATAAAATAAAGGAAAAACATGTACAAGAATACAAAACTGTGCATTTTACAGAACTCGGCATGCAGTCACTTAGCATGTCCTAAGAGGAGTAGTATCAGAACCGGACAGGATCAACAGTTGGATGTACGGGTTTGAGAAGGGGTCCCTAACGTCTCGCGTGGCTTAGCCGAGACACTAGAGAGGTCAGCCCATAATTGCAGAGTTATGGAATTAATCAGCACTAATCTCTTAAGGTCGTGCCGAGTGGTTCTTTGGTCTTGAGTACTCGGCTTTGCAGTTTCTTGGCAACTTGGCTGATGACAAAGTTGATGCCGAGTGTTTATTTTCCTCCCCTTTGTCCTTCTAGTTGTAGCTCGGTCTCAACAAGCATTGATAGGCCTCGGCTTAGATATGGTCGGAAGCTGATTCCCATTAAATATGGTTAGTAACTAGAATGATATATATGTGTTAATACGTTTACATGAGACGTAATAATTTCCCAATATGTGTATGTAGCATTTGTTGGCCTTATTAATCTCTTAATACCTTCTCCTATTGTGTCCTTGTCTCTTACAAGCACTACATCTAGTTCTTTCGACCCACTTTCTGACATCAATTTCCATGTGATAACGCTTTCACCTGGGCTTACCCTTTTTTACGTATTAGGTCTATGTTCGGGTGGAGATATGGGAAGCTCATTTGTGGCCAATTCAGCTTGTCAACCATCGAATAGAAGTAAGAGCAGTAACACTCTATCTGATTTACCAACTTATACCATAGGCCTATTGTTGTTTTGCTATCAACCCTCATCTTTGTGGCCACTACATATGCATGGGAGTAAGGAATCCTATATATTTGTCACTTTTTACATGTACACATGAAATTTCTAAAATTAACTGTATACGTCCTCCCTCCTCCCTTAAGGTTAGTCCTTATCATTCGGCTTCTTGTAAAAAACTCAAATAAGCCATTTTGTAGACTAAATGATACTACATTATGTGCATTAGCTTAGCTCCTCTACATCTTGTAGATGATGGAATACCAACATCTGGACCCCTTACCCAAGCTTAACTAGAGGCTTACAAAATCTTATAAGGAGGATTCTATCTCCTCAGCTTGGCTATGATGAATTCTAGTACTAGGAAGGCTTATTGTTGAACTCCTTGAATGCCTGGTATGGACATACCCTGATCTGCTCTATCTCATGCCTATATGTTGAGCTCATAAACACTTATAGTACAGCTAACGTGACAAGTACTAAGCATCTTAGTGCTAACTTGACTAAACTAATGCTAAGGACTTAAGTGTTGACTTGCCACAAGTCGAGGACCCAAATGCCAGCCTCCTTACTTCTTCCTATCGACTTGTCTCATCGCCTAAACAGCTTGGCTCTAGTATTTCACTACCCTATGTACGGAGGGAATGACAGCGCACCACTTGTCTTTACTTTTTCTGACATTGTACTATATTCTCTTTGTTGTGATTGTCTCATTTGCCCCTTTTACCAATGTATTAAGCTTCTTTATTTTGTATTACCCCTTATATAATTTTACGTATTTCCTTATTGCCCTAGGAACTTACTATAAATGGTCCCATGTCATTTGTAGTCGGAATCATCTTATCCTTTATTAAGTAATGGATATTTTCTATTTTTTCTTGCGAGCAACCCTCTTAAGTTAAAGACTCTCACTCTTATCTAATCTTGCTAATAACTCGAGGTTAATGGCGAGTAGACCTTAGTTCTTTACTTGTGTATGATATCAAGTCAAGACTAAGTTGTGTAGCGTTCATTAGTGAGTCATATCCCAACGAACAGCCTCATAAAGCTCTTTGAAAGGCTGAACCAACCCATCTTTGCTTTCTTCGATAGTTCAAAGGACTCATTTTCAATCCTATGGTAAGTCTTTTTGATAACTAAGCTCTAAGATACATCAGTACATCCTTAAGGCATAGTTGGTGAAAATTTTGTCACAAAAAATTGCCTCTCTCACTTCTTGATGTTAACCTCCCAATAGATCATGTAGTTGTAGAATATCTTTTTGACTAGTACAGTGATGGGTAATCGATGCGCCACTTTCAAATTAAGTTGTAGCCCTCAACAATATTCGATGTCATATCCAAATCGGTAATACCTATCATATGTTAGTGTCCATCTATCCAGGTCCACATTATGAAACCACTTGAGAGCGTCCTCTTTAACTTGTCCTAGCTACTCTATGAAGCCTTTGAATTTCTTTTCCTAAGCCTGAACCCCTACAAACCACATCAGTTTCTTACACAGTTGGTTTTTGTGGAGTATATTGAAGTTACTTGCAATGTATTGTAGACAGTGTTTCTAAACTACAAACAGAGGTTACCACCCATTCAACGGTTCATTGTATGCGGATTGGATGTTAGATGCTTTAATGGAGATAAGGTAAAGGGTTTCCTCCTTTTAGCCAACTATGTGTAAGTTTTTAAAGAAACTATCCCCATGTTTTTGCCAATTCTATATCTACATGCACAAATGCTAATGGAATTATGGAATTGTTTTCATCCATACTACATGAAACCAATAACTTATGACCATACTTACCGTATAGGAAAGTTCCATCAACACAAACTAGAGGTTGGCAATATTTGAAAGCTTCTACTAGGGATGTAATTGAATTGAGTCAAATTGAATAGTATTGAGCTTGAGTTTGAGCTCGACTTGCAAACTTGAAACTCAGGTTTGGCTTGAGCTTGATTGAGTTTTAAATTTTAATCTCGAGCTTGACTTAAGAATATATATGGCAAGTTTAAGCTCGACTCAATTCGCTGGATTAAGCTCGAAATTTTTATAAATTTTTTCTAACTAATATTAGATTCACTTATATTTGTATAAACTAAAATATATTAAAAATTATTTTAAGCTTAATTAGGTTGGCAAACCTAATAAGCTTTGTATTTTAGAGCTTGAACTCAGCTCAATTTACTATTCGAGTAGCTTGACTAAGCTTAAGCTTGAGCTCGACTTGATTGTTATTGAATCAAATTTGAATAAAACTCAAGCCAAGCTCGAGTAGCTTGCAAACCAGCTTGGTTCATTTACACCCTTAGCCTCTACACATGGCCTAAATGTTTAAAAAACTCACTTAAATTGAGACTCACCTGGCTTTGATGTTGTAGACCACCCCCAATCCACTTGTGTTCCTAAGTTACTTATCTTCATTGCATTCAATAGTCTTGGCTCATTATATTATGTCTCCTAATTATTATAAACCATCTCAATAGCTTTCCTCTTGGCTTCGAAAACCCTCTAATTGCTTATAGTATATCTATACATGTTCTGTATCTTTGCTGCAAGATTGAGTATCTTCACATCAGGGTTATTCCATACGCTATTGATGAAGCTTCTTGCCATGATATTGCTATCAATCTAGGGATGATCCTAGTTCATCATTAGATAGACATAAGTATGCAGTTCTTCTAGTCTTCAAATAGGCTCGTAACCTCCACTTACAACCTTCTTCCTTCTTTTTGTAAAAGATAGCATAAACTGTCTTCTTTGATATGTCAACCTAAAAATCATAGTAGTTCTTTATGTGAAACGATCTCATCACATCTATGAGATCCTTTTTGTTGTTAAACTGCATGCCTACTGATAACTTTGATTTTAAATATATTTTACATGGTGATTTTATAGTATTTCCTTTACATCTTTGGTTTTCTTTAAAGAAATTGATACTTAATTGAGTAAAATTTTGATTTCAAGGTTTGAACGTGTTCTTGGATTGAAAACGAAGAAAAGGAATCAGGTTTCACTCAATTTACTATTTAAATGGATGGGTTATGAAGTTTTGAAGTTACACAGTCTGGAACACAATCGTGTCCCCAAGCTGTGTCCATCCAGGAAGATTTGCTAAGGTCAGAAAGTTACACAACCTGGGGATACGATTGTGTCCCAGATTGTGTTTGGTAACGAAAACGGAAACCTTACAATACATTATAAAAGGATATACTTGGGTTTTGCACAAAGGATTGGACATTCAAAAGTGAAGAGACTCAAAGAAAAGGAGAAGAAAAAGGCAAAAGCAACACCCAACTTCAAAATTGGAGAGATTTTTCATCAACTAAAGGGGTTTTTCATGTTTTATTTCATGCTTTTGTTGGAACTCGTTTTTAGTTTTCTTATGATAGCTTAAAATTCTTGTATTTAGGATTATGGAACTTAGGGTTTCATGTGACTATTGAATTGATTTATAATTTTCAATAAAGTTTCTATCTTTTCTTCATTCAATTATGTTGTTTAATTGTTAATTGATATTTGTAGAGTATCAATCTATAATATTATGCATGATGATTGAGAAATTACATGTATATTAAGATCTTAACATAATTGGAAAGAATTACATATATACTTAGAGATAAGATACACGTTTTTTTCCGGAAAGTTGTTCGTTTGTATGAGAATTCATTATACATTAATGCGATTCTAAATTATATTACTAAGTAAAGAGATTTCGGTAAATAATTTAGGATTAGGGTTAATATGCTTGAGAAAGGTATTAACTTTAATTGTGAATCCCTTCGGTCAAGAATAATAGAGATTGAATTGAATATATTTTAAGCGATCACATGTTAAACACTAGGGGAAATAATTTCTAAATACGTTATTTGCTTTCTTGAAGTCGTTCTTAATTTTATCGTTTTTTAAATTGCTTAATCAAGTCTCATAATTAGGTTAGTTTGTTAATTTCAGTATTTTTAATTCATTTAACTCATCATAATTTTCCGGTTAGATAATAGAGCTAAGGTTAATATTAGTACTCGAAGTCTCTGAGGGATCGACTCGGATTCACATCCGTTATATTAAAACTGATAGGTGCACTTGCCTTATATCACCTACACTCAAGTCATTGGTCATATTGATGTTATTGCTAGACTTGTGCGCTTATTCAACTTGGCTCGAAGTCAGCCTTGAATCGTAGGTTTACAAGTCGGAAAAGGAGTGAACTGAGCTCGACCTTTAAGGGGGTGGGTTTTAGTTGGTTCACCTAAATTGGCGATTTAAGAGCTGGTTCATTGGCTTTTAAACTATTGGTTTATTTTTTTGTGCTTTTTCTGAATTTTCCTTAATAATTGCAAATAATTTGTGAACTATTTGTGTATTTTTTTTTCTAAATGTAAAACTTTATATTGTTACTCATGAATTAAAAATTTTATTTTTGGATCAATTTTTTTCAATCATGAAATAATTTGTTTGGCCTGCGAGATGTATTGTAGTATGTTATATAGTATATATATATTATAGTATATTATATATAGTATAATATATTGTATATATATTATTTAGTGTATATATAGTACATTATATAGTATATATATAGTATGTTTGCATTATATATGCAATATATATATATTATATTATATTATATATATCTTTTAATTTTTAGGGTTGGCCTAGCTTGAGCTGTAAAGTGAAATCATTAGTTTGACAAGGTTGAACCGCTAAGCTCTTAAGGCTCGATGGTTCATCGACTAGTTTAGGCCTACCTAAGGGCTTAAGTCGGTTCAATGGCTTGACAAACTGATTTCTGGTTGCTTCACAATTTGAAATCAACCTATACAAGGTTTAGTTGCTATACATTTTATTGACATCTTGCTTGAATGTCACATATCCACTACCATTATACTCATTGTTGTAAAATGGAGTAGGATCTCTAACAACCCTACCTGTCTCCTCATTTTGTGATGGAAGCGCTTTAAATTAAGTGATCCACATTGATACTTAAGGGGTATAACAAGGCTTAGTAGGGATCGCCTCATGAGTAAGACTAACTGTCACATTGCTAACAACTAACTTTGGACTCACCTGAAGTTCTACCAAATCCTCTCCTTCTTCACTATCATCATCCTTGACCCCATCATCATGTTCAGCTAGCTCTTTGCATTCATCGTCTTCAACATTTATGTCCACATGCATTTCCTCTATATATAGGTCACAAAACTCTTCATGTTTGATAATTAGACTGAGCGCTTTGTTAAGTTACTCCTCTGTGATATTGACATGCCTAAGCTTGATGAAATCCATGTACTGTTCATGTGATACACTCAAATTTGACCACTCTAAATCGGTCATCATAAACTACACTGGGGTGTCAGTAAGGTCAAATTGTCTAAATGTTGTATGTTTTACTTGGCTTGAGCACTCGATTCTCCATAGTGCCTAATGTATGCTTCTTGCATACTTCGGTCCACAAAAGACTCGGCTATCTTAATGAAATTTTCAACAGTTTTATCATCTTTGATGGCCATTAACCTATAAGAAACTCTCCCCTCATAAAAAAAAAGGATGTTTGTGCATGATTTCAATCCTAGTTGGGTTAATTCCAGCACTTACACAAATCCTTTGGAAGAAGAAGGAGAAGTCTACATCCTTTTTCATCTTCAATTTCTTATGGAGCTCCCTATTGTACTTCGGCCTCGAGTTACCCATCGCAATATTTTTGTTGCCATACACAATACCTTTAACATAATCGGCCATTTCTACCTTAGTATTACCATCACTCGAAGAATAAGATCAAATAAAAAAAAAAAAAACCGATCTCTACACACGTATCAATAATTTAGCAATTTGCATCAAGTCATCTTGTTAGACTACATAAGTGTTTACTATCTAACTTTTCTCATGACTTTTATCAAACACATTGCGAGCGTGTAAATAATAATACAATTTCAAAATGTACACTAACATGTTTACCACAAAATCAACACAACTTATCTTCCCAATAACTAAATCGCCTTAATCTATACTTACTATAAGAAATTTGCATCAAATATGCACAAAATTGCAAAACCTAGGGTTCATGTATGTACGGATAACGCGGGTTGCATGTGATGAATCTTTTTTTTTTTTAAGAAAACAAGTAAAGGAGATGTAATGTGGTGATTATTACCTGTTTCACATGATTGATTAGAAAAAAAATTTGAGGGGAAGTAAAATATGTAGAACTCGCATTTGGTACATGCATTTTTGGGGTTGTATTTTTTGTGCTTTGAGCGTCCTGTGCTTTGTTACATGTGGCTACTATTTATAAGTAATGACCGTGGAATGCATAGGTAATGCATGTGCTTTCAATATATTTTTCAATACACTTGTGTGTGCCTTCTTAGTAACTTTTCTCAAAAAATTTTTTACGCATGTGCATGTGCATGTGCATGTGCATTCACTATACTATTCTCATAATATATATGGGAGGGGGCTCTTTGTTGTATTATTTTTCGAAAAGGGGCCCGAATTAATATAAAACTCCCTACAATTACATGTAGTTTGCGCTTTGACTAACAGTAAAGTAGCACACCCACTTGGCATCCACATAAGCAGTCATGTAATAGCCACAACAAACCTAGCAATAGCTTAAGGTGCAACACCAACCAAGACAACTAGCAAAGTAAATCTTCACTTGAGTACGAAGATCTAAAGCTAATACAAATAGCAATGAACAATAATTCCTCTCAACCAACATGAGTAGCTCTACTTAAGCATGAACAACCCATCTATTGGTGGGATGACTATGCCTAACCATAGTAGACCACTGATGAGCGCAAGAGTAGCCAGTCACAAACGTTGAAGAGATGATGAACTAGAGCTGCAACATGAGAAACATAGTAGGCTTATCGTGCCAATTTTGTTAAATTTGAGAGCTCTTCCTTGAATTTTAATTACAACCAAGTTGCCTGTGCACGTACTTACTTAGTAAAGGAAAATGCAAACAACAACCAAATTAATTTAGAAGCAAAATCACGGAGTTAACATACAACGAGTACACGTCAAGTGCAGGTTTCATTAGACATACAAATAGAACAGCATAATGGACAATGTGACTAGAAATTTAAAGCCTTATGTGTAAATGATAGGCTTACATGACTTAACTCTTTTAAGCTAAAGTATAGGTCTTGGCAGCCATTTGTGTGCTTACTCTCATTACCAAATCCTTAAAAATGAGAGTAAAGGGGCAAGAGGTGTTAAAAGGAGTACCCAACTTAACACAAGTCATGTCCAGCTTAGATTACTTGCTTGCTCTACAACTTAATATAGCATAGGTCTTATTCGGCTCGAATGACCTACCTGCTTTGCAACTCCACTTAGCATAGGTCATGTCTGACTTAGACTACCTACTTTTTCTACAACTCTACATAGCACATGTTTTGTTTGGCTTAGACAACCTACTTGCTTCATAGCTTCGCGTAATATAAACCATGTCTAACTTGAATGACCTACCTGCTCTGCTTGCCTTCTTAAGCCACATGTAACCTCGTTGATAGACAATGGTCAAGATGTCTAAGGAATTCTTCGAGAGAGTAACCAACTCTCCTCATCTGGGTAACCTTGCAGGTGTAATTGAAAAGCACAATCACCTGAAGAACTTCCCTTCTTTCCTCTTTAGGCATCGTTAGTTGGAACACCACTAATTAAACCATAGTGGGTAATCTCATCGATAGGATATAAGTCCATACATAAGAGAAACTCCCACTCTAGCATCTTTAGTCCCTTTAGCTTGTTAAGGTCCCTTAGCCTCTTCATGCACTTCGACCATTTCAAGCCCTCTAGCCTCTTGAGGCACTTTAGCCTTTAAGTCCCTTTGGCCTCGTCAAGCACTCAAGCCTCTTCAAGTTTTTACCTTCTTAAGCACTCTAACCTCTTCAAGCCCTTGCCTCTTTAAGCACTTAGGCTTCTTCAAGCACTCAAGCCTTTTTAGGCGCTCACTTATTCAAGCATCCTGACCTCTTCAAGTCATTTACAATGGAGTTACCTTCTTCAAGTCGCTAAGTAGCAATTTAACTTTTCTAGATTTTTTACGACAAAGTCTACCTCTTTAAGTCTATAGACTTACTTTTTCAAAATTAGCCAAGACTTGACCTTATCTAGTCTGATTATTAAGCTTTATCTCCTTAGGTACGTAGTGCTCTAGTGGGCCTACTTAACATAAGACATGTCCAACTTAAATGAATTACTTGCTCTATTAATCCATTCAGCATGTGTCATGTCTAAATTGGTCATCTTGCCTACCTTGCTACTTCTCTTATGTTAAGGCTTTAGTTGACTAGATCATGGATAAGGCCATAAGCGTCAACAAGAAGCTCTTCCCGCAACCTTATCTAACTTTCATCTACTAGTAAACTCAGTTTGGAGTACTGGGAGCCTATTTATGCACTTACTTTCCTTGTTGAACCTGTTGTTAAAGAGAGTGGGGGGATAAGTGTTGAGAAGCCTTTTTGGGACATGGGGTCCAAGCCCAAACCGATCAGCTCAAGATGTGGGCCCAACTTCAATAACATAGCTTAGATATAACTTAGCCTCATCCACTATAAATAGAGGAAGAGGCCTTTAAGTAAGAGGATTCATCTCTCTCTTGGCTCCATTAAGGTTGTTACTCTCCACATCATTTTTGTTGATTCAAGTATTGAAGTCGTTGTAACGGAGCACTTTGCATGGGCCCTTGTAGCCATTCTCAATTTTACTGGTGATGTTTCCATGGAGCAAAGAAAGACTATCAACAAGAGTTACTCCAAAGTCGCTTATTATTTTGGCATGCCCTATTCAAATTTAATACTGACTTCAACGTCACTTTAGGCATTTTGGCATCAAATTCTTGTCATTTTGGGCATGCCTCGTTATTAGATTCAATATGCTTGAAAAAGAATGCACTTTGAATCCAACAATGAGTCATTTTGGAAACGCAGTTTCTTTGAAATCTTATACCATACTTCATAAACCATTCTAGCCTCACAATTAGAGGTATTAATCCGCAATTATAAGAATACTAGAATACTGCATTATTTTAAAATAAATCAATTATCTACCAAGTAAATGGGCATTACATTTTTCATTAAAATGAACTTCCCTTGAAAGCCTAAGTCAAACATTTTAGGTAAAGCATGGATTGAATCAATTAAAATTTCAATATTAGGTTTTAAAGAGAAATGACAATCTACCCCAATTTTAAAAAATGATTCCTATTTTGTGGATCCATCGGCAACACCTAGCATTATACCCCACTAAAGAAGGTAGCCCTAAAGCCGCAGAATAAAAGCCCTAACAATTGTGCTGATAGCTGTGAAGTCACTGTGGTAACCTACTAGCGGCATCCCTAATAGCTATTACATTTCTTGTGTATCCACTACATGACAATCACCTCAAGAGTTAGAAGTAATGAAGGTTTTATCTAATAAACCAATTTATGAAATCTTAACATGAATGATATTCAATTAATATTGAAAGGTACCCAAAGGAATCCGATGTTTGATGGTGCTTCGAAACTGTAGAGTTGGAATCCCTTACAAGATAATAAGGTTGATTAAATTAATCACAATTAATAAAAACTATAGGAAGACATGTGAAAGATTCAACCATACGCAAATTTTAACTTCCATTCAAATCCTTATGTGTATCCATTTATAATCATATTAATATTTTAACTCTTCACCACCAAGAGCATTACCTTATCTTGAGAATGTCTAATTGAAAAAAAAATTGAGAGGGAATGAGCAAAATCCCACGCTTAATAAGTTGAAATCTCTCTTCGCTACACATAAATAGATTGTAAACAATTGTTTTGAAAATACTGCTTTCCTTCCATTTTCTATCCCCAACTCATTCCAAACATAGGCTAATGAATCATTTGGGATCAAGTCAATAAATTTCACCTATACTACGTCTATCCTAGGGTTTCAAACGCGTAAGGCTTTTGTAACATTTGTACAAAGTGCGAACTTTGTTAAATCTCTCTCTCTCTCTCTCTCTCTCTCTCTCTCTCTCTCTCTCTCTCTCTCTCTCTCTCTCTCTGTTTTTTTTTAGTGAATTTTCTAATCTTGCAATTTGTAAAGGGTTTTGAAATGCCCTGGTTTTGGAAGATTGTGAAATTTTAGTTTGACTTTATCTATTTTCATATTTGGCTATATATAACTATTTGTTATTCAGGGTAGTAAATAGATGACTTGGTAGAGTTTTGTGACACTTGATATACTAGGCTATCACAATTTAAGCACATATTAGTCATGACTGTTTTTGCTGAGATACAAGTGTGAATACGTGGAGGAAGAAGAAAAAAAAAAAAAAGTCTTATATTAGAAACACAAGAGTTGAGTAAATTATATATAGGTGGAAAAAACCTATAATATAATATTTTAAGGTTTTGAGTTGGATATGATGTTAAGCTCACAAATGTATTCTTTTATAAAGCCCATTCCTTCTATGTCTTTAGACACGTGAAATGACAGAAATATAAAAAAAGAAATGGAAAATGGAAGATCAGATTGAACAACTTTAAAATGTGTTGATATTCAAAGGAGGAAAAAGAAAAAAGAAAAAGAAACTTTAATGCGTTGATAAATGTAAAATAGAAAACGAAAAAGGCGTACAATCTCCACAATGATCATCCGCTTGTATCTTGAATGCTGTCTCTAAACAGCGTAAACCGACACAAGAGTAGATGGAGAAAACACAACAGCCTTTTCCCTTTTTTTCCTTTCTCAGTTTAGGGAAGAGCTACAAAGACAATCCTTGTTTGGATAAAATTTTAGTAAATCGATCAACATTTTCTTTATGGTCTCTCGAGTTAATTACTCATATATTTTAAGAAATTGTCAAAGTGTAGATTATTTCAGTACTTAAAAAGAGGGGGGAAAGAAAAACTTTTTCTGAGACAATCTATTGAATTTGCAGCTAGACATTAGAGAATGTACGTGGACGATCGAACTCTTTATGTGGTTGCCAAATTTTTTTCCTAAGTCAACTCTTTCATTTTTGCACATTATATTCAATAAATATATTACGTCATTCTGAGCAATTTGGATAATTTTAGAGAAAAGTACTAATGAATTTTAAAAAACAACATATGTGATGCCTTTGTATTAATTTGAATAATTTCATATTTTGCAACCATCATGAAGCTTTTACAGATAGAAAATAGTCACAAAAATAAATATGTAGGCATGTATTATTGGTAAGAAACTATAAAACACATGAGACATCGAACAAACATAGGAACTCGATTTTGACAACTTTGTTGACCAACAGAAATCATCTTCCTAGTTCTTATTACAGCTTCGATTACATGCTGCAGCATAGCTTTCCAACTTTTTGATATCTGCAATGATGATGTCAAAACTCCCATGAGTACAATGAAATAAAATAAAATAATATATATGTAAACACACACAGATGCAACTTGTAATTGTCTGATCCAAGTTGCTGTACATTCACACACATACATATATATCGCTATATGTAATTCTATCAATATATTTAAAGAAAGAATAGCAAACCGAATTCCTAAAGCTAAGTACGTTTAACTAAAGAATTCATTACCCCTATCCTAATCAATTAACATCCGCCTCGTACCGTCATCCTTTGTTTTTTTTTTTTTTTTTTTTAAGGATTATTATTATTATTATTATTAGTATTTTGGTTGTACATTATGCCCTGATTTGGTCTATTAGGGTGCATTTCTTTATTAGAACATATCATGTTTTTTAATTTTCTTATGTACTATTCTAAAATTAACTATTTTTTGTCATAATAATTTCAAGAATAGTGATTTTTTGAGACACCTAAGAAGTATAGTTATCATAGCCAATAGTTAATGGTGATGTTTATTTATTAGAACATGTTATGTTTTTTAATTTTCTTACATACTAATTCTAAAATTAACTTCTTCTTCTTCTTCTTCAATAGCATTAATGGAGTAGGTTGAGAACAGCAACACCAACATCACTATAGCTATTCTCATCTTGCAACCTACCAATCACATCATCATCTAGGCTTTTAGATTCAAAATTTGCCATGAGAAATTGTATACTTGGATACTCACGAAAAGCACGCTTCGTGTCTTCATGATTGTCAACACATCTACGGTACCTTATATACTCAAGTATCTTCCTTGATTTTAGATTCTTTGCTGTTGGCAAATAGCTGTGAATTACTTCCCATAGATGAAGTTTGATTTTTGGTGGAAATATCGATTTCCACAACCACACCTAGTTTACCTAGTTTTCTTTGTCCTCCTCATTTTGTACAACCAATTGTTTATAAATATTTGTTGACTTGACTTGATTCTTAGCACTACTTGATATAGAACTACTATCTTCCTCATTAGATAGTGATAGGAATTAATTCCCTAGACCGGTTATATGTAGCCGAGTTAGAAGATTATAAGGACTCATACGAAAAATATTAGCTCGATACCTCATTTTGGATGAGGATTCTTATTCCGATCTCTATCTTTTATGCTATTGCTAACCCAAACATCGAGCTCTCATAAGTTCTAACATGGTTTTCGAGCTACTAAGGAATTGTATCGACTTGCCTAGTGTGCATGCCGATCAACCATACCTATTGCCAAGCTCATGCCATGATCCAGACAACTCTTGATCCAACTAGCATCAAACTACCTTTTGAGTAGACCTACCTAAACATTTGACCTGTAGAGGATTAAAATGTTTTCCAATACCTGACTATGACCTAAAGCTAGCCATATCAGCTTTGACTGTTGAATTTCTTCTAACTTTATCTGAGCAGGATTCTACAACTACCAAGTGGCCTTAGCATTCATTACAACTTAGCTAACCATATTGCAAGCCTCCAACCACCCCTTAACATGTGTTCTTTGTCACGATATTCCAAAAGGATTCTTTACTCTTTTCGTACAAAATATTATTTGTCTTTTTATTCTTTTTAGTATGTTTTATGTATTCTATTTGTAAATTACCCCTTTATCTTTTCCATGTATGCCTTGTAACCTTTGTGAGGCTAGTATATAAACTAGAATTTACTTGTACATAGACACATCATTGCATTATTGAATATTACTAGTTTCCTTCTTAAGCAATCTTAGTTTTTTTACTCTCTCCTAACTCTTATCCATTCCCTTAAGCAAAAAGCACTGGCAAGTGAACCTAGAGTTTAGACTAGTGAGTTACATTCGATAAATTGTAATCGAGTAAGATTAATTAGTGTGTCATATTCAATTAATAGCTACTCAAATTTGCTAATAATCTTTTATTTTCTTTTAGCTCTCATTTGTTGTAGTGCTTCTCCATATGTACAACCCCAAAGATGCATAAGTTAAGGAAGTGTATGAAGTTGTAGTGAAATTTTGGTTTGTGCTTATTGTTAGGGGCTACTGTGTTCCTTTCGTAACTACTACAGTATGTTCGTATGAAGTAAATTCTGAAGTTGTGAGTTGTGAAGTGGAGGATCATGTGTTGGTAAGTATAGTCCCTATTGTTAATTTGTTATACTCTATTTTTCACTGCAAAAATAGAGCAGGTTCATTTATGTTATATACAAGTGAGTGTTGGGTGATTGAAGTTGTTAAAGTGTGTTAGTAAGGTTTTGAGTGGTAAGAAGAAATGTTTGTTGTGTATTGTGTTACTAATCTGTTAGAGAAGTATTACACTATATCAAATTCAAGTATTCAAGGTGCTATTGGTAACCAGAGTAGTGGTTCTCATGCTGGTCAAGGTCAAAATGGTAGTAATACTCCTAGGTCAATCGATGATAAGCTTGACAGACTCACTAATCCTACTCACCAATCTTGTTGAGAGTCTGGTTACTGTGATGCAAGTCAACAAACAGCAACCACAGGGTATAGCACATCATAACTCACCTGAAAGACGATATAACTAGGGTAACGAGCTAATTGCCTAATTTAACCCCATTGAGCTAAAGGAGTTACAAATCGAGTTTCTAAACGAAGGTTGGAGGTAGAGGAGATAGAGGATGACGTTGATGAGGAAGATATAGGGATCGATGGAGAGAAAGAAGAAGAGGTTGAATATTACTAAGGATAAGAGTAAGGATGCCGAGCTCCTCGAGGACTAGATAATATCAAGGTCCAAATCTCACCCTTCGGTGGAAGTAGACATGTAGATGAATATTTAAAGTGGGAAGAAAAAGTAGAGAAAGTATTTGACTGCTATGGATATACTAATGCAGTTAAAGTGCAATTTATTGTACTTGAATTTTCTAGATATGCTACTACATAGTGGAAGAATTTAAATGCGACTAGAGCAAGTGATGGAAGATAAGGTATACGACTTGGGAAGAGATGAAGAGATTATTGAAGGGAAGATTTATGCTCAAGACCTACTTGTAGGACACGTTTACAAAGTTGTTGGAACTTCATTAAGGAAGCAGATCCATCATTGATTATGTGAGAGAATTTCAAATGTTGATGATCCAAGCCAACGTGGATGAACCTAAAGCTCGTATAGTGTCAAGGTTTATTTCTAAACTTAAATATGAGATTCCTAACATTGTAGAAGTATAGATGTTTCATACACTAGAAGAGGCCATTAAGGTAACGTAGAGGGTTGAAAAGTAGAGAAGAAATTCTTTAAGTCAACCTAGGATGACATTTTCCTAAGCCTTTGTTCTACGTTGACTTGCTCATGCTGTGCCGAAGAGACCTTCCTAAGTTGAGGAAAGATATGATCAACCTAATGATAGCTAAGTAGGCTAGTCGAGCCAAGTTAAGGATAGGACGACTCCAAGGATATATGAGAAAGGATAGGCCTTTAGACTAAAGATAAGTGAGGTGAAGTGCTTTAAATGCTTGGGTTTTAAACACATGGCTACTGAGTGTCCGAATCGATGTATCGTAGTGCTTCAAGAAGATGTAGTAGATGGTACTAATGAGAGTGAGCCAGAGAAGGAGAAGAATGCTGGAAGGGTTGAAGCTGAAGAGGAAGAGGAGACTTGTGTCTACGTTGACTAAAGAGAGGTGATGACCTTAGTATTAAGACAAGTGTTAAGCTCCTTACTAAGCTTTAAAGAAGACTAGAGAAAGAATTTATTCCATACAAAAGGTGTACCATTAAGGGACAGTTGTGTGTCATCATTGTAGATAGAGAAAGTTGTACTAATGTCATTGCATAATCCTTTATATAGAGGTTAAGACTGCTGACCTCTAAATACCCCCGACCTTACAAGTTACATTGGCTTTATCATAAGGGTGCTCTACATGTCATAAAACAAGTATTAATGCCTTTTAGTATTCGAAATGTGTATAAGGATGAAGGGTATGTGATATCGTCCCCATGGGATATTCAAATCTATTACTTAGATGACTACAATTGTTCGATCGATGTGTTACTTGCAACAGATATAAGAATACATGTTCCTTTGTCAAGGATGTGAAGAAGATTGTGTTGCAACCTATGAGACCTACCCAAGTGAACAAGACTCATAACTAGCTAACCCGAGTTAACAAGAAGAAAGCTTGAGTTGGAGAGAACTCCAAGACACTAAGAAGGTAGATGAGATCGGACGATTGTTGGATATGAGAAATCTGGAAGATGTTCCTATTGAGATTTAAAGATTAATTGATGAATTTACTGACCTATTCCCCAAAGAGTTACTTAAAGGACTACTCCCAATTTGAGGCATAAAACATTGTATTCATCTATAGCTAAGCTTAGCCCTGTTGAATCGACTTGCTTATAGAATGAATCTTGAGCAAGTTGCTAAGCTGAAATCACAAGTAGATGAGCTCATGGAGTAAGCTTATATGAAGGAGAGCGTGAGCCCTTATGCTATATCGGCTCTACTAGTCCTAAAAAAGGATAGTTCATGGTGCATATGCATTGACAGCTAAGTAATCAACCAAATTACTATTAGAGTACAGATATCATATATTGAGGCTAGTTAACATGTTAGAAAGGTTACATGGTGCTCGAATATTAACGAACATTGATCTGCAAAGTGGCTACCACCAAATTCACATGAGACTTGGTGATGAATGGAAGATTGCTTTTAAGACAAGGCATGATTTCTATGAATTGTTGGTTATGCCATTCAAACTTTAAATCAATGAGGCCTAGACCAACCTACCGTTTGGCTTGATTAGTTTATTCCAACCAACCCAGTGTGTTTTGTTTATTTCATTAACTCTATTCTAAAGGAAATTTCTAATGGTCAACTCTAATTTATGTAATATTGCCTTTGGAATTTTTGAAGCTTGTATATAGTAAGTTAGTGGCCTTAAGAACTGATTGAATTAAGATAATCCTACCACTTATGCTCAATTTCCTTACCTTCCAACCTAATAATTTAGCTTAAGCTTTCTTCACTATCATATTTAATTGTGCATTATTAGGCCTTTTCCCCTCGTGTAGTGGATAGCCCAAATATTTTCCAAACGAATTAGCCTTTCTCATTTGTAGTATTGTATTGATATGTTCCTTTAGCTCTTTACTTTTATTTTTAAAGAAGTAAATAGATGATTTCTGATGTTTTACTTTTAGCCTAGACAACTCTATAAATTGATGCAACACATTTTAAAAAATTTTAGCATTGTCTTTGTTTGCTTTAGGTAGTAAAACAATATCATCTGCAAATAGGATGTATGTACTCAACTTATTACCTTTCACCTTGTAACCCTCCCATTTGCCCCTTTGAGTTTGCTGCTTAATTGGTGTACTCAAATTTCCATTCCAAAAATAAAAAGATAAGAGGACATTAGATCTCCCTACCTAATACCTCTATTAGGAATAATAGGAGAGGTTTGGCGAACATTAGTCAAAACTTAGGTAGTAATTGAACTTACACATGACATTATTATCTTAATCCATGAATCAGGAAAATTCATACTAATTAAAACCCTAATACAAGAAGTCCTACTCTATTGTGTCAAAAGCTTTTTCTAAATCAATTAAAGGGCTTAATTACTATAGTTTGCAAAAAGGGAAAGTGTACATAAGATCTCAACATTCATCTACTTTTTTATTTAAGTTTCCTACCTATTTTTTTCTCTATTTTTTCTTTTGCCAACTACTATAATACTACAATTTTAGAGGAAGGGAGAATTAAACTTAGTTCATTGTATAAGGAGACCAGTATTCATGTTACTAATTTATAATAGCTTTAGCTTTTCTTTATTTCTCTACTTAGTCTTTAAGTTAATTAAACTCTTATAAAAATAGACTTCTACTGTATCTATACATTATGTTATGTGTTACATTATATTAGATCTAACTTTTATGACCATTCATTATATTTATAATAATTTCATTTTATGTAAGTACATAAATACATTGAAAAATTATATCCAACACTCTCACATAGACCATATAATTATTACTAGCAGACAACAAATGTTGCGGGTGTAAAAGTGCCTACATGTGAAATTATTAATAAAAATGATAAAAGTATAATAGACCTATAATATAGGACCATAGTCACACAGACACTTGATTTGATCTATATTTGACCCAAAAAATGCAAAATAGATATAAATTAAAAGTTAAATATTCGTTCTCATTTTCTATAAAATTTTAAGTTATAAAATTAGATAAAAATATAACACTTTTGTAATTAATTTTTCAATATTTAAATTACGAAAAAATTATTACACAACTATCTAAAGTCATAAAACTATGTCACCAATGTCAAATCACATAAGTTCACAAAAGCAATTAATTCTATAATAGAAACTATAACTAAAAAAAAAAAAAAAGAAAGAAGTTATGGGTGAGAGCAATCAGCATTTACAACAATAAATTAAGAAAAGAAGGAAATAGAGAATGTTAGAGAAAAAAGAGAAAGTAGTTAAATTGATTTGGAACAAAAAGTAATAGGCCTACAGAGGCCTAGCCCACTTTCTCTCTCTCTCTCTCATGCACAGAAATATAATGGGAAAAAATCTCCGACCACTCTTTCTCTCTCCTGTATTCAAAAGGTAATGTCCTCTCTCTTTCTTTTCCGAATTCCCCTCTTAAACCTTCTTGTTTCAATAGTGAAAGGTAAGGTTTCAAAATACACTCCGACTTGCTTAGATTCTAATGAATCAATTACAAATCTTTATGTATCTTGATCAAATCTCTCTAATGGTACTAATGTTTTTTCTTGTTTACTTATGATTTACGAGGTTCTCACAAAGGCAATGCTAAGGTTTGCAAGTGCTAACACTTCAAGCGATTAACAACTCCTATCAATTGCAAGAAGCAATTTTCAAAGGGAAAAAAACTCTTATATTTTTATTCTTCATTCCCTTTCCTATTTATACATGTTGTACTTTCTATTATGCTATAGTTGTATTTTGTTTTTGATAACTAGATTTGTTATATCTATTGATGTATAACAAACTGTGACTCCTTTGTATACTACGTTACTGCATTATCTAATGTAGACTCTTAATATTTAATGTGTTCTCTAAATCTTGTGTTCGGTCTAATGTTTCTCTTCAACCTTCCGATCTCTTGTTGATCCTCATTTTCCATCATAACATTTTCCCCTATCAATGAAATAATGACCTTGTTCTTAAGGTTGAAGTTAGGAAAATCCCTTCTAAATTCTGAAATGTCCACCTAAGTAGCTTCGAAAGGGTCCAACGACTCCCATCGAATGAGAATTTGAGTCACCTTCCTCCCCTGTTGAAACACTTCTCGAGTATCTAGAATAACTAGAGGCTTTACTATAGGATGACTAGTATAGCCTCCTTTGGTAATGCCCTCTATACATCCATGTCACCTTCGGCTTTGTTTAATAAGGAAATGTGAAAAACTGTATGTATTCGAGATGTTTTTGGTAGAGCTAATTTATATGCCACCGGTCTCACTCTCTATATAAGCTGAAATGGTCCATAATAGCACTTAGATAGCTTATAAGAGAGTCTGTTAGCCAATTTAGTTTGCTTATAAGATTGCAATTTGACATAAGCATAATCTCTCACTTGCAACTCTTTATATTGGATTTACTCCTTGATGTAGGATAGCTCCTATTCCCAATCTTGAAGCATGGGTTTCTACTATGAATGTTTTTGTAAAATTTAGTAAAGCAAGAATAGGCATTGTTATTAAAACATTTTTCACATCTTCAAATGCTTTAGTAGCTTCTTGAGTCTAATCAAACCTTTTTAACAAATTCATTAATGGTGCTGCAATCTTGAAATAATTGCACACTAAACACCTATAATAGCCTGATATTCCTAAAAAACAATCTAAGTTGCTTCACATTTGTTGGTGCTGCCATTCCCTAATGGCCTTCAATTTGCCCGGATCTAGTTTTGAACCTTGTTAACATACAATATGGCCTAAATACGCTATCTCATGTTGGCTAAAAGAACATTTAGATATTTTCAAATAAAAGTTGTGTTCTCTTAAGACAAGTCAATGCTTGTTCCAAATGTCTAAGATACTCTTCGAATATCCTACTATAAATGAGAATATCATTAAAAAAAAAAAAACTATGAACTTACGCAAATAATGCCTAAATATGCTCTTCATTATTTCTTAGAATTTGGCCGGCGCATTTGACAAACCAAATGGCATTACTAAAAACTCGTAATGCCCCTCATGAGTGCGAAAAGCCGCTTTATGAACATCTTCTAGGTACATTCTTATTTGATGATACCCGGCTCTTAAAACCATCTTAGAAAAAATAGTGACTCCTCCCAACTCATCCAACAATTCATTTATGGTGTGCTCTATAATCAATGTAAAATCCCCAAGAGCCAACCTTCTTCTTCACTAGTAATACTGGAGAAGAAAAATCGTTGGTACTAGGCCTTATAATGTCAAACTCTAACATTTCTTAAACAAGTTTCTTGATTTCCGCCTTTTGAAAATATGGATATCGACATGGATGGACATTGCTTGTTTTATTATCCTTAAGATGGATGTGATGTTAGATTGACCTTAAGGGTGGCAATGATGGAGTCGTGAATACATCCTCAAATCTATCCAATAACTCTTTTGTAGAGTTATTGCTAGTAGTACAAATGGATGAATCACCGTTCTAAGCCACTAAATGAAACAAATAAGCAATATTGTTTGTTTTTACCAACTTCCTCAATTGATTATGTTCATTTCTCCTTGCTATTATGTCACTACGACCATGTAAATCTACTATATTTCCGTTCATTTAAAATGTCATCATCAATTACTTATAATCAAAAGTTACTGGTCCTAATGTAGTTAACCAGTGTATCCATAAGATTAATTCTACTCCTTGAATTTCTAATATATAGAAATCCATCGAAAATGCAATATCATTCAATATTAAAGGAACAACACGACACATAGATGAACATATAGGCTCATTTCTATTTCCAATCATTATAGAAAATTCTGGTATATCAAAAATAGGCAAATTTAATGACTTAACTACACTTTCCTAAATAAAATCTTGTGTGTGCTTCCCAAATCCACCAAAATTGATACTTCTTTGCCTTTAATTTTTCCTTTCAACCTTAATGTTTTTGGAGCTAAAACTCCTTACAATGCATGATAGCAAATCTTAATTGGATTAGATGTTTCTGCTCCATCCAATTCTTCTACTACATCTTCATCCTCTATTTCTTCTGGTTATATTATCATTAAGCATTTAGCTTTGCACACATGTCCTTTATGAAACTTCTCATTATAGTTATAACATAGTCCTCTTTCCCTTTTTAAAGCCAATTCAGTTGCTTTCATTTTTTTTATAGGTAAAGATTTATGGTTAGAAATCTGGGAATTGGTTTTATTACGAGTGTTTTGGCTTTTTGGTTTATTTGAGGCTTATGATGATACAATAGAAATGGTGAGTCTTTGAATAGATGGTTAATAATATGGTTTGAAACAAAAATGGGTTTGAATTTTTATTTGAAAAAGGTGTTAGAACAAGATGGTTGCTATTGAGATTTTGTATAAGAAAATGACCTATTGACAAGTCTTTATAGCTTGGACTTGTGCAACTTTGCTAAATGTACTGCTTCCAAATAATATGATGGCCTAGATAAGAGAAAACCTTTGTCTATATATTGGCTTCAAGGCCTGACACAAAGCAACTTTGAATGAAACTCTTCTACAACTCAGAAATATGATTGAGTAAGTTTTCATACTCATTTTGATACTTAAAAATTGACATTTTCTATACTAATTTGGATAATTTGCCTTGGTGATCTTCAAAAATTAAAGGTTCAAACCTTATTTTAACTGCTTTCTCAAATGTTGACTAAGTAGTTAACAAATCATTCTTTGTTAACCACTGAAACCACTGTTAGGCTTCATACTCCATAGTAAAAGAAGCCATTTTTAACCTCTATAATGGTGGTACTTCATGAAATTCAAAGAATTGATTGACTTTAAAAAGCCAAGATTCTGGATCATGTTCAAAAAACTTTGATAAATCCAGTTTAAAGGATCTATAATACTGATGCAACTCCTGCTCATTATGTAATGAAAATGATGAAAAATCCTCATTTCCTCTTGGATTTTTTTTATTCTTTTCTGAAGGTTGAAAAGTCTTAATAAAGTTCTTGAAACTTTTTGTCATTTTTTCCATCATGTTCTCCATTTTATCAATTCTTGATTCTAATGATACAAACTTAGCATCATGTTTTTGAATATCTTCTTATAAATATGATATTTCTCTAGTATTGTTTACCATGTGAACAGTACTACAATGTTGATCAACAATCAATAAGCAACAAAAGCACCAAATAATAGGCCTAGCCTACCCGTCTCTCTCTCTCTCTCTCTCTCTCTCTCTCTCTCTCATGTATAGAAATGTAACGGGAAAAATTTCTGACCACACTCTCTTTCTCTCTTGTATTTGAAAGGTATTGTCCTCTCTCTCTTTCTTTTCTAAATTCCTCTCTCAAGCCTTCTTGTTTCAACTGTGAAAGCTAAGGTTTCAAAATATACTCTAACTTGCTTAGATTCTAATGAATCAATTACAAATCTTTATGTATCTTGATCAGATCTCTCTAATGGTACTAATGTTTTTTCTTGTTTGGTTATGATTTGCGAGGTTCTCATGAAGGCAATGCTATGATTTGCAAATGATGACACTTCGAGTGATCAGCAACTCCTATCAATTGCAAGAAGCAATTTTCAAAGGAAAAAAAAAAAAAATCTTGTATTGTTATTCTTCATTCCCTTTACCATTTATACATGTTATACTTTCTATTACCCTATAGTTGTATTCTATTATTGATAACTAGATTTGTTATATTTGTTGATGTCTAATAAACTGTGACTCCTTTGTATACTACATTACTTCATTGTCTAACGTAGACTCTTAATATCTAATGTATTCTCTAAATCTTGTAGTCGGTCCGATGTTTCTCTTCCACCTTTCGATCTCTTGTTGTTCCTTATTTTTGGTCATAATAGAGAGATAGAGGATAATTAAGTTTATTAACAATATTATCCTCATTGAAATAATATTTATGTGCATGTATTATAAATCAACAATGGTAGTTTACGTGGAATATTAAATTACAAAATGGTAATTTCATCAATATGGAAAAGATAACATAAGCCCATTGGGGCTTAAATAATATACATATGTATGTATATATATATAGTGTATTATAAAATTAACAATGGTAAATATATGGATGTTAAACTATAAAAGGATAATTTCTACAATATGAAAACAACACCTTAAGCCCTATGGAGCTTAAATGACATAAATATTATAATTGTATATCATGATCTTACTTTATGAGTTCAAAATTTGCTATAATTACCCAAATATCTCTAACCAGCCTCATCTATTTATTATATTAATATTATGATCAAAGTGATTTTTGTTACATCTAATGTAATTAAATTCATCAATGGCCATACATTAACATAACCAATGTCATAGAAGAAATAAAAATTTGGGGCACCAAAATGAAAAGGATTTCCTTTTCCATTTTTTTTTTATTGTGTTTTTCAATGAATGAATTACGTGGATAGCTAGTTTGGTATGTTAAATTAGCTTTGGACCCATATATCTTATGCATATATAGGTTGAAAACACAGAGAATGAAGTGTAAAAGTTTGACCAATAGAAAGCTTGATTCATTTTTCTTTCCCTTAGCGGTACAAAAACTAGGGGTGCTAAATGGATCACACTTGCATGCTTTGTGCCTAATCTTGGTACCTAAAGACTCATTTATTTCGCATTTAATACCTGTACTTTATCAAAACATTCAATTTATTTAATTCAATTTTGAAATGTTAATTTCTTAACTATTTAAACTTTTTGTAGTCATTTATATTACTTGATCTAACTCCGTTAGTTTTCGTTTCCCAAGGTGGATAGAATTGATGTATGGAACTACTATGAATTGACATGTGGCATATTTAGACGTAGCGGCACTTGCTGATATGGCATGTGGAACGAATAGATACATGGTAGCAACTCTAACAACTACGTATTAATACACATAGCATATTGGAAAAAATATTTTTTTATTCTAACCAGCCAAAGACTCAAGTCATGCTCATAAACATAGAATAACCTGTATATATATAAGGCTTTTTTCATGCAACATTTCATAAGAGACTTGTGAAAAAGGAAGGAGGTTTTGAAATGCAACTTGTTGTTTTTTGCCAAAAAAGAGTCAATTTTTACTCAATTTTTCTCACTTGATTCAACTTTCAATTTAAAAGAAAATGCTCAATTTTTAACCTACTCTGTGATTAGCTTTGAATCATATGAAGATTTAAAAAAAAAAATCCAAAATGTGCTTGAAATCTATATCGAAACAAGCCTTTCAAATACGTTTTATAATTAAATGGCTCACTTTGATATGGATTTCAAGCACATTTTAAAAGTATTTTTCTAAAAATTTGTATATGATTCAAAAGTGAGAAAAATTAACCATTTTCTTCTAAATTAAAAATTGAATAAAGTGAGAAAAATTAAGTCAAAGTTAACTTTTTCTCTTACAAAAAATTATAAGTTATACTTGAAAACCCCCTTCCCTCTTTCATAAGTCTCACATGGATTGCTGTATGGAAAAAGCCTTGTATATCTATATATAGTGCTCACGAGCTTGGTGTAGTTTATATTATGCTTAGATTTTTGTTGTGATTGGTTAAAATATATAAAAAAATTTTCCTTAAAAAATTGTGCCATGTAGTGCTACATGGCATTGATTGACACGTGACAGCAACTCTAATTGTCATGTAGAGCCACGTTTCAACCAATGCCACATTAGCAAACGGAAAGTAACAAAAAGAAAAAAAAGTGTCACATGTTAGTTGGAGTCATTGCCACTTGTCAACTCATGTTACATCAGCAAATGGAAGCTAATGGAATTTGGTTAAGTACTATAAATGACTACAAAACAAAATTTGCACATATAGTACCTAATGAAATTTGCACATATAGTACCTAATGAAATTTGCACATGTCAATTGAAGCCATTACCACATATCAACTCATGTCACATTAGCAAATGGAAGTTAACGGAATTTAGTTAGGTACTATAAATGACTACAAAAACTTTAGTTTAGGTAAAATTTAAGTATTAAATGCAACATTAACACTTACAAAAGTGCAAAACATATATCTTTAAGTTTCAATTTTTCATTTTTTAAGGAGAAAATATATAGCTTATAAGTTGAAAAAGAGCCTTTAAAAGTATAACAAAAAACTAAGCTTAACTTTCAAGAAGCAAAAGTGAAGATGGAGCTCATCGAGGTGAAGCTGGACATAAAATGTGGTCTACTTAAAAAAATTATGTACTTGGTAAGTTTTTGAGTAAATATTTTGTTGTACGAGTTATGATATCTATTCTTGAATATAACAAATTTTAGAATATTGTTGATGCTCTTCATTTGCATGAATATTACTTCAAAAACAACCATACATCTATCTTCTCCCCAAAAAGACTAGATAATGTTCTTTTATATGCCTCTATCACTACACTAACTCCCTCATAGATGACCCATGAAGAGTACAAAACTTACCATCTCTAAACAAAAATCCATCTAGTAAGTCAATATCCATCCACAACTACTCCATTCCCACAATTAGCAATAATAGGCACAAAGTACGCATCATCCGCATATTAATCAATGATGATACCAAAGCTGAGTAAGGTGTCAAAGAGTGCATACTTCCACGAAATAACACTATCCACTCTATGGGGACTCCCTTGCTAATTCTTAATAACATAAGATAAAGCTTTTAAAAACTTGATCTACTAGGTAAGACATTTAATTAGCTTGATCTGTCTCCGCAAATGCTTTAAAGATTGATCATCAACATAAATGATGAATTCTATTTTACTTCATGCTTTGTTGTCACATATCAAGGAGTCATTTGAATGCCTAAGAGAACATATCGAAACACTTTTGTCAAAGCATTTGGATGTCTCAGGATGAGCGTCTACAACATGACTGGATTTTCCTCTCTTTAGGCATCACCCAAATAATGCCCCATTTCATTTAAATAGGGCAGCCTAAGCCCCCTTAAACATCTAAATTAAACCCTAACTTGTGAATAAAGCTATTAAGCAAGTTAAACAAATCAACCCATCCAGCTCCACATTGATTAACTTGTGAATAGAGCCCATCTAGCTCCACTTTGACTTGTGGATTAAGTGGGCTAACCTACTTAATATGTAGATTGGAATTTTCAACCCAACCTAACTTCTCATGGTAATGAATTAAGCAAGCCAACCCACAACATTTAAATATTTTTATATATTATGCCGTATGTTAATACTCTTGACCGAGTGTTTGTAAGAAATTTCAGCACTTGATTGTTATTTGAATACAAAAAATAAATATTTTCAAAATAATGCCCTTTTATTTTATGTAAAATTTATTTATTATATTTAATAAAATATTTTTATCATTATTACATGCCTAATAAAAATATTAAACAACGCATGTTTTTATGATCTCTTTTAAAGAAAAATAACACTATTGCCTCCATTTAAGCATCTAATAGAGTTAAACTATCGTTTTCACAATGAGTGCCTTTCCCTCTAACTTTTAGAGAGAGAATATTCTCTTCAAGTGGGAGCCTTTCTTACCCATGTGGTGATTAGCTACATCATTACACTCATAACCTTCACGTTTCATGTTTTCATAACAAATTTATAAACAACTTATTTCTTTACATTGCATGCATAGCTCTAGTATCATATCTTTATTAACTAACTGAAAAAAATTCTGCACAATTGCTTAAACCCTAGCATAACCCTTAGATCACATTGAGATATTCTTCATTTTGTTGGGCCTTTAATCTTCAAGGTAATGTCTAGCTTCTTTTATTCTTTTTGCTTTGTGATCTCTCTATCAGTAGTTTTGTCTCTTTCGTCTCCTACATTAAGTTAAAATCACTTTTCTCCCTCTGTTAATACCATTGCTGCTTCTTTATTTGGATCTTTACCCTTTTAGGTCTTGCGATCTTTTATCCTTTTCTTACTACGCATTCTTCGTCTCTAGTCTTAATAGCTTCATTACCTACATTTGATTATTCACTATTAGTTCCTTTGTTAATATTTTGTTTATTTTTGTCGCTTATCTAAAGTCATGGATCGTAAAGACAAAGGTAAAGCTACAATGACCGTCCACTATGATAATAGTGACTTAAAGGATAACTTGATACTAAATCTGGATGGTATTGGTTCTAGCGTGGGTGAGTTCTTTATCATGGGCAGAATATTTGCTAATAAAACTCTAAATACAGCTGTAGTTATGAGTATCCTCAAGAAAGCCTAGGAGGATTTCGGAGAGGTAATTCTCAGTCCAATTATTTCTAATAGGTTTTTAATCTCTTTTGACTCTTTAAACATGTTAAGGAAGGTATTCGATGAGGAGCCTTAGTCAGCTTGGGTTATGTTTTGACTTTGGAAGTTTGGCAACCTAACCTCAATATTGAGGAGATCCCCTTGGATTTAGTGGCTTTTTGGGTACAAATCCATGGTTTAAAGCTTGATCAGATGAATATGTTGAATGCCAAAGTTATTGGTGCGGCTTTAGGAGAGTATATAGATTGCGAACCAATCAGATCTAGCTCGAGAAGAAAGAGAAGTTTCTTACATATTAGAGTTAAAATCAATTGTAATAGACCATTGAGAAAGAAAATGTGGATTAGTCACTCGTTAAATGAGAGATACAATATATTTTTCAAATATAAGTGTCTTTCCGATTTTTGCTTTGTTTATAGAAAGCTAGGACATGTAATGTGTGGATATGCTCTTAGACATTCTAGAGAGCTGAAATTTGGACTAGAGTTAAGAGCAGAACCAGTAAGAAATGGCTTTTAGGCTCTATCTGACTCTAAGGAGAAAGATTCAAGATCATAGAGGAAAGAAGGAGAGAGCTCTCACATGCTAAGGATTGCACCTACTCTAACGAGAGTTTCCATCAATAGATCATCCATTGTTACACCTGCAATAAAAATCCCAATGCTGAACACTTCACTCCCAAGAAAACTAGCAACCAAACATTGCCATTACACCAATGGAGTCTTCACAATTGAAAAAACAAAAAACAACACCTATTAACCCTAAATTACTTACATCTGCTACACAATGATAGTTCATCCACTCTAATAGATAATTCATTAGGTTTACCTGACAAAAAAAATGAATAAAATAAAGCCAAAGTCAAATAATGCACTAAATTCTTCACCCATTTCGTCCCATGAAAATACTTTTGACTTTGAAGGAAAACTTAAACACTCAATCTCATACACCCCCTAATAAGAACTCTAAAAAGACCAAACAATGCTACATTGTAGAGCTCCCTCTTAAGGAGAATGAGTTACCTACCATTCAATCATAATCTCTAGTTAAGAGCCTTGACGTGAAAAAATTAAAGGTGGGCAATATCAACCAAAGCCCAATGATAAAAGGTTTGAGAAAATTATCCATAGAAAAGAGGTAGAGAGATGGAGGGGCTAAGGTGGATTAAAAAGCTTTGTCTAGAGGCTCCTATAGAGTACCTAAAAGAACATAAAAATCTTGCTCTTAATCAAAGGCAAGTAATACTAAGGTTTGTTATGGGTAGTAGAGAATTAAAAAGGGGAAGAAGGAAAACAAGTAAAAAAAACACCAAAAGAAGTCAATTGAATCTATTACCGATGGCTTGTTGATTGATATCCCTATAATTTGGCATCTAATGAGAATTTAGGTAGTGTTAGCAAGCCCCAAATAGCCACAAGGCACCTATGAAGTTCTTAAGTTAAAATTATCAAGGATTGGGGTCCTCCTTAATAGTTGACTATCTTTTTAGGCTTATTAATAAGCATAATCGGTGCATGATTTTCTTAATGGAAACAAAATACAAAAATAAATCTGTGGATGATTTAAGAAGAAACTTTCACCTTGGTGGTTTTTACAATGTTCCTCTTTGTGGTTTGGCAGGTAGTCTTACATTTTAGTGGAATAGTAAGTTAAGTGTGGAGATTTTGGATGTAATTAGTCACGTGATAACCACTGAAGTTCAATTTAAAAACGGAAAGGATGTGGGTATATTTACTTGGGTTTACTCTCCAACTAGATTTAAGGAGAAGATATTATTATGGAATGAGCTTATATAGATAGTGGGTTGGTAAGAGGTCTTTAGATATGTGTAAGGGATTTTAGTGAGATTCTCCAAGATCATAAAAAGAGTGGAGGTAGACCTAGAAGCAAGAAACAAATGGAAGGATTCAAAGATATGTTATCTAAAGCAAATTTGTTAGATAAGGGGTTTGAAGGACAGAAGTTTACTTGACAAAATAAGAGATTTGATGATATTTATGTGAAAGAACGAATTGATAGAGCCTTAGTATCTTGTGAGTGGTTGACAAATTATCCAAAAACTAAGGTTCTTCACCTTCTTGCAATTGGATCGAATCACTTACCTTTGTTAGTGAGTATTTAGGATAATAAAAAAGGTGGCTAGATAGAGATTCCATTTTGAAAACATGTGGAGAAGTATTGAAGAGTGCAAAGTGGTTACAATGAAGAGTTAGGCTGACAATAGGGAAAAGAATAGCATGGACGTAGCTTTGATCAACTTGGCATGCTACATAGAAAATTTAACTAGATAAAGTCAAAAAGCAGTGCCTATTAATAAAGTTTAAATTGAAAGGTTTATGCAACAATTGGCACACATCCAAAGTAGAGAAGTTGAGGATTAGTGTGAAGAAGAAGAAGCCATTATAGGAGAGATTGAAGAACTTTTGGAAAGAGAGGAAATTTTTTAGCATCGAAGATCTCAAGTAAACTGGTTAAATTACAGAGATCATAACACATCCTTTTTTCATAAGATAATTTTGAACAAGAGAAGTAGGAATAACATGCTTGGAGTAAGGATAATAGAGATGTTGGTTAGAGAAGGGAGAGGATATTGCTGAGGCTTTTGCAAATCACTTTCAAAATCTATTTGGGAGCAGGAATAACAATAGATTGTAGCATGTGTTAGAGTGGATTGAACCTGTATTCATAGAGGAAGAAAATATGATGTAGAACCAAATCATGATAAAAGAAGAAATAAAGGTAGTGGAGCAGTGGATGGGAGAACTAAAAGCTCTTGGTCTAGACGGTTTTCCTAAAGTCTTTTATTAATCATACTGGACAGTCATTGAAAGCACCGTTGTCAATGTGGTCAAACAATTCTTTGATACAAGTATTTTTCCTATGTCCCTCAACTCTACTGATATGGTTTAGATCTTAAAAGTCCCTAACCTAACGTTGGTCACTCAATATAGGCCCATTAGTTTGTGTAATTTTCTTTATAAAATCATTTCTAAATTACTAGTTAATATATTGAAACATTTTCTTCAAAAATGTGTTACAGAAAACCAAAATGCATTTATTTTAGGAAGGTTAATACAAGATAATATACAAGTAGCTCATGAATTATTTCATCATTTGAAAAAAAATAAAGAAAAAGAGGAAAAAAGTTTAGTTATGCTCTTAAATTGGCTATGAATAAAGCTTATAACCAACCACCATCATCGCCACTAACACCATTACCATCATATTACTACCACCACCATCACTCAATTACCACCACTACCGCCGCTGCCGCTGCCGCCACCGTTGCTATTGCCACCCCTACCACTTTTAACTACTGCTATCATCACCACCACTGCTATTGTCACTACTGTCGCAACTACATCCCCCTTCCTTCCAAGCTACTACCCCAACCACTGTTGCCGCCATCATCAACCACCACCATTGTCATCGCTATCGCTATTGCCATTACCATCGCCACTACCATCGCCACCGCTATTGCCACTACCATCGCCACCGCCACCGCCACCGATTGCCACCATCATTATCGCTTGCAATCGCCATTGACCATTATCACTACCACCACCACCGCTTACCACCCCATAATCGATTTTCACTACTATCACCTATTGCTTTAGAATTGCTTGAGAAAGAAAATGAATCAAGGATATTTTAGTCATTAAAGTTTTATTACATATTTATTTTTAAGTTGTTTATTAATCCAATTAAACAAAGTAATAGATATTACACTCTTATTACATTCCTTAAGAATTCCTATTACACTCTTTCTTTGTTCTATTCAGTGAAGTGAACGGGTTGTAATAATATGAAAAATGTAATTATTATTTATTGTGTATTAGTAATTAAAATTACAAAAAAAAAAGTTTAATAAAAGTAAAAGGGCTAATGTCCTTTAAGCACTAAATGCATATAGGAAAAGTAAAAAGATATAATAAATGCATAGAAAAAGTAAAATGCGTGAATTGAACCTAAGACCTTATGTTTATAAAATTAAATGCTAAACAATTAAGCTATACCTATTTTTATGTTATATTTTGCTCTTAAAAAATATATATATATATATTTTTAAAAAATATTAAAAATTAATTTTTCCCAAAGTTGAGGAAGTTAGGCCCCCTATGGCCCGCCTAAATCCATCCCTAGCGCTATGAGTGATGACTAACATTTGGTATGCTTCATAAATTTTATTGTGATTGGATTGTCAAAGTCTGCGTTTTTTGAGTGTCTATGGCATAATGGTTGCTCACCTCGAATTTAACAGCTTAAATTCTAAATAATATTGGACACAAATTGTTGGAGTTTTACATTTTATGGGGGTCTACTACAAGTTAATATCGAGAGGTTGATGCAAGCCTTTCACTGCCATTACTGAGTCAAATGGCATCGAAGTGTTGTGCTTTTCTCAAGACTAGAGTCAAACACGATCATTTCGAAAATGGATTATTTCTGTTTAATTTATCTCGATTTATTATCTTATGATGCTACTATTTATAATCAATAATTAATATTAAAAAGATGATGATAATATTATAATAATATCAAATGATAGTTAAAAAATTATAATGATTTTAATCATCGATTTGTAAATAAAAGAAAATTAAGTGAAAGTAAATGGAATAGATGTAAATCATCACCATTTGAGGTCTTGTTTGGATAGATCCGAGGAATTGCTAAATTTCCCTAAAGGTCACGCTAAGGAACAACTTGGTATTATTTGGGGACTGAGCATTATGGTAGGCATAGAATCCTATGCTCAAGGTAAAGGAGGTCATACACTAGATTTTACACTGGTTACTAGAAGTTTGCATACAATATTACATTCACACGACATATATACTTAACAACTTACATGAATTTACATGTATGTGGTGTTTGCGAGTTTTTCCATCTCATCGACCGGTGCTTACCCTCTGCAAATCTATCAATGCTGCAATTGTACAGCTAGGATAGTGTCATTAGTGAAGCTTATCTTATTTTGTTAGGTTTGGGATTTAGATTTGAGACCGCAATAGTCGGAGACTATTCTCACTCTAGATGACTTCTCCTATATTTTGTTGTTATTATATATGTTAAGAACATAGACATTAATAACTTATTTAAGGACATTCTTGAAAATTTTTTGCCCTTTACTACATGAAATAAGGGGGGAATCAATGCAATTCAATAGGAGACAAAGAACGGTACAATAGTTATTACATTCCTATTACCTTATTTAATTCACATAAGATAACAAGAGGAGTTACTTGGAAAGAAAATATATATATATATATATATATATATATATCTATATCTTTTATGCCCCTATTATACAGCTAAAATCCCAACAATCTAATACCTTTTTATCTTCTTTTCTATCTAGAAATCTTATCATCATTTCCAAACAAATCAACAAAAGAATGAAGAGAAAATTAGTGCTCATTGTAGCATACATTTTATCTCAATAGTGGATGAACTCCATGTAAATATACTAAATTATTGACTATGCATCGTAGTGTCTTATCTGGTAAACCATATAAATGAC
The DNA here is from genome assembly GCA_024138015.1 of Lumnitzera littorea. Lineage (NCBI taxonomy): Eukaryota > Viridiplantae > Streptophyta > Magnoliopsida > Myrtales > Combretaceae > Lumnitzera > Lumnitzera littorea. The sequence continues at coordinate 36,716,060 of JAMXBB010000012.1, forward strand.
AGATGTTTATCCCCAAGATGAGCATCATCGATATCTTTAATGATCGGCAAGATGCTTGTTAAAAACGGTATAAAAGCCAGCTTATATTTACCTACTTAAGATTTACATAAACTACAAGTAATCCAATTTGGAATATCAACGTAAGATATTTATGCTTCACCAACATTTACAGATGTCGATATTTGGAATTTATATATAACAAAAGAACATCAGTGCTGCAAATTAATACATTTATATTTAAATTTAATTATTATTATTTTATTTATTTTTTTTATGGTCTTCTACGAGCTTCTCTTACATACGAATATCTCGAACATTCCATTTCTGCAATGCTATTCATTTGCAGTAATTTTCCTAAGCCTTGGTCAGGGCAACCGAGCTTTTGCAGATTCTTCCACATGATTCTGTACAACTTTTCATGTCGTTCTTGTCTGCATGTCAAGGGATAAGGAGGTAAAGAAAAGTAAAGGGAAAAAAAAAAAAGAAAAGAAAATTACTACATCAGTTTGACAAAAAAACAGTACAAATGTTGCGAGTTTCGCCCGAAATCAGGCTGTAGTTGTTATTTTGTTAAAGTAGGATGTGATCTAATGAATATACAACAATCTTAATATCAAAACATAAAATTATATTTCCTGTAACTACAAGATTTATGTTATAAGAAAAGTTTCGATAATACTGATACATAATATAAATTTATGAATGATATTTAAGTATTAATAAAATTTTAATATATAAAAATTTAAACGAAATTTTTAAAAATCAGACCATATCATTAATATTTATATATTAATCCTACAAACATGTGTCAATATTTCAATGAATACGAATTCTTATCAACCTACAATCATTCGATGCACTGTTTAAAGACGTGCGTACCATGCAGGGTGAGGCAGTTCGATCCAAAACAGTGAGTATTACAAATATCAAGAGGCTTCATGGGAGTCTTCCCACAACCAATGAGACATGAAACGTAGCAAGTCCTTGGATTGGGAACAAAACTACATTTGAATTTACAGGCAATTTCGCAGGCACTCATGGCCTCAATGTTGGTGGCCGACATCACAAACACCAACATTGTCACGGTCGTCGTCACTGATCTTTTACAGCCTCTTGAATCCATTTTTTTTTTTTTTTCAGTCTGTTTGACTGGATTGTATCGCGGGGTTTATGAGAGGGCTTTGTTCTTTATATTGTACTGCGGTTTCTGGATTTTTGGTATTTTTGTTACTAATGGAAAGTACTCAAATATAGTGTTTACATGATATAATTACCATAAAGAGGTGATAACATGCGCCTGGATTGCATTCCCAAGACCAATAAAAGGAAAATATACTTTTTAGTGCACAATATTTGACAATTTTTCTATTTTAGTCTAAACTTTTTTTCCATTAAGTCCACAAATTTTGTAAAGATTTACAGAGGAATCATTTTGTTAACATTATTAGCTTTTCTGTTAGAGAATAACACGTGGTGATCACTAAATGCTCAAAAATTAATTTAGTTGGATAATATAAAAAAAGAAAAAAATTGTAGAAAACCAGGAAAATATTAACTTTCTGTCACATGAATTCAAATAGCATATCGTGATTCTAATAATAAGTAAAAAATTTTCTATAAATAATTCTAAATTGACTTAAACTAATCATTAACGAAATAGAGCAAAATAAACTCATAAACCCATTTAGTTAATAGTAGTGTGATGATGTTTTCACTTCGCGATGGGATTTTATTTAGTTTTTAATCTATATCTTTTTTTAATCTAAATAATATTTATAAGACTAATGTGTAAAAGCAACATGATGTAGCAAGGGTTGTATCATGGATTAAGTAATAAAAAAGTTATAACTCCTCTAAAACTTCGTCATTTATTCTTTCCTTTATTTTTCCTAGAATACTCCATTGATATGATTGATTTCTTGGTTTTAAGGTCATCAAAAAACATAGTGAAATCGATGATTATTACCTTTTTTTTTTTTTTTTTGTTTTGGCCAAAATGATTATTACCTTCAAGCAGTCACTTGATGTAAGAACTAGAAGGAGACCTGATAAGTTGTTGAAAATAAATACATTGTTGACCTTCTCAAGGAAATCATTGACATTCCCAAATACCGTGTCCACAATTAATTTTGTTTTCTATTTTTCCATTCCCCTTTCCATTTTGGTAATCAACAACTTTATTTTCCTTTAATCGTTGTAATTACTTGAATTTTCTTCGTTTTTCCTTGAAATATTAAAATATTGATTAAAATATAATTTCCCTTAAGATTTTGTAATCTTCCATGCTTTTATGACAATCTTGTACATTTGGGTTTCCCCTCAAAATGAAATTATTCACTTCTAGGATTTTGCCACTGCCTGATATTTTTAATATCCATTTTTCTTATGATTCACAATATGAGTAGTAATGTTTCCAAAATTTCATAATTCCTCCCGCGATTGCAAATTTACAAGAAATTCCTAACATCATAGTTTTTACAAATTATGGGATTCGTAAACAAGCACTATATTTGGTAACAAAGTGACCGTGTTCACCACTGATTTTCTTCTATATTTTCTAAAAAGTGATCGTTTTCACTACCGATTTTCTAATTATGAAACGATGGAACCTTCCTTCTTTGCGACAACGCCCCATCCCGAGAGACTCTACTGCTCGTATGTACCAACGTTGCTAGAAATCAAAAGATTAACTTAGGCAAGGGTCAAGGGAGTAAAACTGCGGTCGAATCAAAATCAAACAATGGTTAATAAAACCATAAGCTTATAAAGTAATAAATTTTTCCAAGATTTTTTTTATAGTTTACTTTTTATCTATCTTATATCTACATTTATTTTCTTAGTAAATTGGTATTCTTTGGATAAAGAAAAAAAGTAAAAAATAATAGTATATTATGATAGGTAAAACTCAATTAGGTCCTCTAAAAATTGGATTTAACCAATCAAGTTACTGAAGTTAAATCAGGATCATTATCGTTAAAGATCAAGGATGATGATTAGGTTGAATCAGTCAATTAAACAAGGAAGATAAATCTTAATTTAATAATAAATGATGATATGTATACCATCCAAGATCATCTTTTTCCGTCTTTTCATTTAAGTGTCATTATTTGTGTCATTTCAAGCTGTCGTCTGATTTCTCAAGGGGCCTTGGAAGTTTTACTTAGACAATCTCTAACTATAAAGTACCTCAATGGTCCTTCAAGCAACTTTAAGAATGAGTTGCTTAAAAGATTTCTTAAAATATTACATTAGTAACTTGAAAAACCTTTCATTTTAATAAATTTTTCACTTTATTAATAAGTTTTCTATAAAAATTCTTTAATAATTTTTAAAAAAATTTTGTGAGTGACATTTTTACAAATAAATAAATAAACAACTTGCTTTTAAAGTTGCTTTGCAGAGCAGCTCTTGCCTTGGATCTTGTGTCAAGCTCTCCATTTTATTAGTTCAAATTGCTTAAGTTGGATTCCTTGCCTAGGTATACACGTGTAGTATCTCCATTGGAGATGCCCTTGTGGAGCTATGTCAACATTTCAAGAACTTCTACCTTATAAGAACCTCCACACTTTAATCATAAGTTTCAAGGAATCATGATTCTACGGTCTAAAAACTACCAACGTGAGAATAAGAGTAAAATTTGGAATTGCAATTCTATTCTGAGTTTACTCCAACATATTAAACTTGACATTAATAAAATTTTCTCTAAGTGTGGAGAGATGTGATAAGTAAAGTCACCAATTTCTATTGGTCGACCACAATCAACCAATTTTATGATCACTTGTTATATAGAGGGTAGAGTTTATATTTAAATTTAAAAATTTTGATTTTTAATTTGATTACATAGAAATATCTATGCTTTAAGAAACTTCTTTAATAAAAATTACTTGAGTATTGTAGAAGGCTACTTACACTCTATTAAATATTGGGCTACACGTACTAATATTTTAGGTTTAACTTTTTGGATTAAGTGACAAGGCTCAATGAGTGGTCTATAATTATGTAATGTACCGAAATTTAGATGCTATACTCATCATGTGTCCATATCATCTACAAGCACATCAAACATAAACAACTATTAAAATCTCCAAAATTACCTATTGAAATATCCAATCAACTCTAACAAAATTTAATTCTTTAAATAAATCTAAAATAACTTCTAAATAAATTTATAAAACTCTAAACAAGAATTTACTAATTCTAAAATAAACTTTAACTATCTTAACTCAAAGTTATTCTCATAAAAGAATTTTTAATTGCCCCTCCTCATCTTAGTAATCTTGATTTATACAAGTCATCTAACTTTGTAAATTCTACACAAGTACATGCACTTGGAAAATACATGTTCATGAGCATGCATAAACAAATTTACATGTATCACAAGAAACTATAAATGCATCACATGACAAACAACTAGTTATGATCTTTAATTTAGTTGTCAACAAATATAGTGATACTCATGACTCGATACACACACACATACACACATATATACATATACGATATCATATAGTATTGGTGATGAATCCTTCTCGTCACCTTAGGAACTAAGGAACAATTAATGCATAAATCTACCTAAATCATTTTCATGTAGAATTTCACTTAGGAGAACATTGTACATAGATCATCCAGGTATCATTTAAAAAGATCATTGATCTTCTTGATCCCTTAGTCCAACCAAACACATGTAGTACATAAAGTTTAAGGTTAAATAATTAATTAATTCCAGTTATAATATCTAAGCCTAACAACCATAAGTAGCAAATAAGTATCTTGTACTTAGATTACTTAGCTCAATAAAACTTGATAACTTTGAACTGCTAGTACTTAATCACAAAGATAAATACTATTTTAGAATTTTTGCTTTGACACATCACCATTTAATGCATTTATCTATCCTCCATCTCCTCTTTTGAACTCTAGGACCAAACATTAATCCTCCACACTAGTTCTTACCAACTCACACCTTATGCTCATATGATACACTTGAGCATAACGTATATAACACACATAAATTATACACACACATACGTCATAGACGTACACACTTATACATACATATACATGTTGTGCACCCTCACTTTAACACATATACATGTCGTATGAACACACACACACATCATGTATTTAAAAGCACACACACCACACACACACATGGTGTGTATACACCACACACTCTCTCATATGCCTCATACACACGACGTGTATATACCTTATGTATATACTCACCATCACTTATATGATGTATATATGCCTCTCCACATGCACAAGCCATATGTTTCAACTTGCCAACTTCTACACATCCTATTGCAATCATGATTCAAAAACAATGCTTCAGATCCCATACTACACTTCAACCCATTTCAATTACTATTATCAATTTTTAACAATTATAGAATCTTACATTCTATAACCACTTGTTCAAAATTCTCAAAGAATCAACCCAACACTAAACCCCATAAAAGAAATTTTATTTTAAAAAAAAGTTAAAAGGAAAAATAAAATCTTGTTAACAAAACAAAATAAAAAAGAATAGGAATCTTACTTTTGAGAATGTTTGCAGACAAAATTCCTACAAACCATTACTTGAATTTGCAACAACAATGGAAATCTTTTCTTTTTAATCAAGAGAATTCTTTCCAATGTCCTTTAACAATTCTCAATGATAATCTTACCTTATGATTTCCCCAAAACCAATGTCTATATCAATTAACCTTGATGATCTCACTAGAGATCCTTAGTCTAAAGAAGGATTCAAAGAAGAGGGATAATAAACTGTCCTCAAGATTTCTAAAGTGAAAGAAATGAAATATTAGGAAAAGTTTAGAATATAAGATAGGTTTTATAATGTAGACGATTAGGGTTTTAAAGTTATAAAAGGTTCAAGAGTGCCTTAGCACTTAAATAAAAATTTGAAGCTATTAGCAATAACAGTGAAAAATTCTCATTAAAATTGTTTTATAAAAAGGGTTTTATTGAAATTTTTTTATAGATAGAGGTCTCGTTAAAATTATTTTATAAAAGGACTTTTTTCAAAATATATTTTCTTTTATAGAAAGGGTTTTTACTAAAATTATTTTTAACAAATAATATTCTTTTATTATTTATAATACTTGAGCGTTTTAAAAACATTTAAAAATGGCCATATTTACTAAAATAGAATAGAATTGGGTTGTAAATCTTTGAGAGGGCGTTTATTATTTAAATAATTTATAAATTTTCAAATAAAGAAGGGCTGTGGTATAAAGTAAGTAAAAGGAAATTTTGAGGCACTTCAAATTGAGACGACTCAAAATGATTTGGTTTCATGGGCATGAAGTAAGGATCATTAGATTGTTCCATCCACTCTAAACTCTTTTAATCAGTCTCATGCATTCAAGAAGGATTGATTATTGGCCATAGGTTCACAACAAGCTCATCAAAATACCCCTAAAATGAGTACACTCCTCAATCGTCAATCACCAAAATGATCAAACAAATGTCATCATGCCCTATAGTTTAAAAATATTTTGTCATTTCTCACTCATTTCAAACAATTTCACATATCAAAGAAACAGTTTCCACTATAAAATCTATGCTTGTAAAGATCAGATATGCCATTTAGGTAGACATTAGTCTTAATTGCTCTAGTACTACAATGTCAATACTCCTTACTACTTCGTCTGTTATACTTGCTCGTGTAACGTAAGATTCACACAATACCTAAGTGACAACATCTGTTAGAACCCTTGATTTACATTTTGCTTACTTGATTATGCACTAAAATCAAGTGGTACTAAAGTATAGTTACTCTTGAAATTAAACTTTTGATAATAGTTGTGCCCCATGCAACTCATCAAGCACATCATCAAGTTGAATACTTTACTTTAATGCAGTTGATAGCTCTATAGTCTATGTACATCCTTTAGTAAGTATATAATCAAGCCAAAACTATGTTGGTTACTTCACCTAATTTACAAGATAAATAACTTTTTTATTTGATGCATTTAGTAAGTGATAAGCATATATATATATATATATATATGTATTGTTGTTTGGCATCCATTTGCGTTTACATATAGTAATTATGTGTTGGGTTTCATCACTACTCTTGTTTTGGAAATTTTATTTTTGATAATGGATTTGAATGCGACCAGGATTGTGACTTTGGCATGGGAATGGGAATGACGTTAGTGTACCAGACTACTTTGACTTAAGAGATTGATCCAATCTAAATTTCGGTGGACTAATATCATTATTATGAAGATATAATATTTTTATAGATAAAAGTGATCGCTATAAGAGTTAGAAGAATAATATGTGGATTATTTGTATAAATTGTGGATTCATAACATTTTGAACTTACATAAAACTGTTTAAATCCTTTAATTTTGGGGCCTAAGTATAACAAACTACAAAGCTTTAACATTTTGATGATGATTTGAAAAAAATAAGGGTGGACGAAGTAAATGGGCTTAATTGGATTAGCTGGTAGTGATATGCAAATTCTAACCGATTGAAAAAACGAGGATTGGTGGGTTAGATGGGTTGATATGTCTTGTGATAGATTGGTCCACTCTCATCGCAAGTTAAGAGTGCCCAAGTGAAAAATCTGTTCATCAAATTTGGTCAAAGATGAACCCTCATTCGTTGTTTAATTTTTGATGTGTTAAAGTGAACAGGCGTTTTTTTTTTTTTTTTTCCTTTTCTTTTTTCTTTTTTCGGTTACAGCCACAGTGTATGTTTGCTTTAGTACGCAACATCTGCACTTAGAAGGGGCTGCAGAGGATTTTTATAATGGTCTGGTATCATTACGACCACATTACTCGCGATCAAAAACAATCTCCGAGCACGTAAGTCAAGAAGAACGAGTTAAAGCAAAAGGAAATGAAATATCACCACTTCGTTTTCTAAGTCCCATTCGCATAACAATTTTTAAGAAAACTTAACGTCGTCTCTGAAATTGTCTTTTATGTTTGTCCAAATTGGAACAGGACAAGTACCACTACTTAGCTTTCTTTGGTTTTCTTTTTTCTCTCCTGGTTTTTGGCTATTTTCGATATAAGCAATCAGAAACAACCTTTTTCCGTCCTTTTATTATTATTATTATTTTTAGTGCAAAGTTTACGATTCAAAATGGTTGCATACGAGATATTCTAGGGATTATCTATTTATTAATTTTTTTTGCTAATTTTTTGAAAATAGAACAATAAGTTTTAAGTATAAAATAATTACATCTATATGTAAGACTGTACATTAAATCGAATCAAATTGAATTAAATTAAACTAAAACCTGAACCGAATTACAAAATGCGATTTTTTTATATTTCGATTCAATTCAAAAGAGGTACAAGGGGTTTACGGTTTGGTTTAAGAGGTTGAACTCAAGCCAAACCGCTTCTTATTTAAAAATAAATATATGTGATGCTTTTTTAATTTCAAACCATATTAATATTTTATTTTAAACTCATTTACTTTTTTTTTTATTATTATCTCTCTTCTCACACTTAGTTTCTATTATTCAATCTTTCTCTTTCACTATCATTTTTCACCTCTCAAGCAAATTTTCATACTTTATAAAATGTAATATTATTGTAACATAATATTACATCACTTTAACTCTTGTATAATGTTTATCATTTTAAATATTAATAATTGATTAAAAGTTTTAATAACTATTTGTATTATCAAATATAACGAAATTCTTTTGAAAGCAGTTTGAATCGAATAGAATCAAACCAAAACAAATCTAACCACACTTGAAGCGAGTTAGTTCAAAACCTCGAACTATTAAAAAATGGTTTGATTCATCAAAAAAATTGAATTGAATCATTTAAAATGCTTTTTGATTCAGTTTGATCTCTAATAAACCATGAACACCCCTTTCTAAATGTGATACCATTTTCCTTTATCAAAAGGTTAGTAAAGAGACCATTTGGAGATGGACAGTTTCAACCAACCAAAAAAAAATATATATATATAAATATGAGAAAAGAGACATTTTAAGAATTGATTATCCCCAACGGACTAGGATGCACTTGACATAAGTTGCCTAAAGGCAACTTAATATTAAGTGTTAAAAAACAATGTAGTTTCTAGTAGCACTAAAACACATAAAAGGTTAGTAAATAATCGTACATTACCACTTTTATATAGATACTATTTGAAAGTTAACACAATATTATTAGAAAGTTAACTGCACCTTAATATTAAGTTCCCAATAATTTCCACATAGTTCTCCTTGGCCGTAGAAAGGAATTTATCAAATTCATTTATATTCTTAAGATCAATATTAGTCATAAGATTTACTCTAATAAGGTTGTATTACCAAGCCTAGTTGCCGTGCCAATGATAAAATAAAATGATTTATTCAAGACTTTCCTTCTATCCACTTATCTTAAAACATATAGTGCTCAATATTACATATGCCCACTTTTCTTCGTATGCTCTATCAGCGGCAAGCACGTCAATTTCCGTACTTCTTTTTATAAAAAATAGATTTTCTTAATTTAACTTTTCTCATTTTTTTCTCAATTTATTTATCCTAAAATATTATTACATATAAAGTTAAAATTATAAGAAAAAAGATGATATCATGCGAATATTCTAAAAATCTAAATATTTTTTTTTTCATTTTAGGAAAAAAAAAAAAAAAAAACAAGTTAAAGTAGGTCCATTACTTTCAATCATAACAGTTGCCAAAGTTAGCTTATGAAATAGAAGTAGAAAAATGAATACCGAAACGATAGAAATATACCCTTTAAAAAAGTCAGAAACAAGGGTCCTGGAATAGAAACAATCGAAACAATTTATTCAATTTTTTCTGCATCTTTCAGTATTTCGTTTAAAAACATCAAACGAAGTTAAAAAGATAAGTTGCATCAAGGAAATTGAATTAAAAAAATTTAGGAAATGAAATAAACTAAATTAGAAATTCGATGCATATCAGTGAACAATTTCAGATAAAGGAAATAGAGATCGGGTGAAATTAGGGTTAAGGATGAAAGAGAAGAGCCGATCAAACTTCATAGGTCGACATTTAGCGGAGAATGGTTAAACTAAAACAACACAAATCAAAGAGTAAAACTGGAGCTAAAGAATAGTCGACAAGCTGAGGATGCAACTGACTAAATTTGGGAAGATGAAGATGTATTCCCGAAGAAATCCTATGCAAGGTTGATTATGACCCTCTAATGGAGTGATTGAACACATTTTATCCCAAATAGCCGTGAAAAAGTAGTTTACGTCTTAGGCAATGACCATCAACTCTGACTAGGTTTATGTCTAAGGAGTGCAATGATTACCAAATTGCATGATTTAAGCCTATTTGTCGTCTCTTATTGAGTATTTCATAGGTAAAACAAGAAGAAACGAACAAACACAAGAAGTATGAATGAGTATAAAAGATTTTAAATATATATATATATATTTCATTTAAACGAGATTGATACTGTTTAGATTATGAACATTTCTGAAGTACTTTCTCATGAATGAAATTGTCGCTCTTGCACCCAAGACATTATGTGAGCACTTGATTCAAAATAAAAGTGCTTCTTCAAACGAAGTGGAGCTTTAACGAAAAAAGAGAAAAAAGAAAAAAAGTTGAATTCGGTTTCGTCACAGTCTTATTAAAAATAACGAAGTATTATTATTAAGGATTGTTGAGATTCTATTAAGGTCCTAATTAGATTTTTTTTTTTTATCTATATCTTATTTGAATCTTATCTGTATATGTTTTTAGTCTAATTTGTATTTATTTAAAATTTAGTATTTGAAAAACTGTTTTATTTGTATATTATCTGTTCTATTTTATAATTATAATGATAGTAACAATTAAAATGTCAGAATTAGGAAATAAAAATTTATATACTTTCTAAGAAAAAAAAAATATATTTTATGCATTTGAAATGATTATTTTAGTTGGCATTTTTATAAATATAAATAAAATAAAGGATAAATAAATTGAACTTGATTTGAATTTGTTATGTATTTAATTTTAGGAGAAGGGTCTATATGAAATTATATTTTTATCTTTTTGGTGTCTTATTCTTAGCAAACATAAGATCCAAATAAACACCGATAAGATGGAAAACAATGAACAAAATGAAGCCTAAAAAGTTTAGCTCTTATAGTGTCACTCAATCCAATACTCACTTATTTGAAAAAAATAAAAATAAAAAAGTAAAATTTAACTTTCACTCAAACATATGTTTGGTATATGAGAGTGAGACGGAATGGAATAGCAATTTCAAGTTTTATTCTCTTTCCACATATTTGGAAGTACATTTAAAAAGCGGAATCGCGATTCCATTCTACTTTTATTAATTAAGATTAATTAAAATTACTTATTTAATCTTCCAACAAAGTATGATATACAATAATTAAGAGTATTTTTTAAAAGTAATATTATGTGAGCATTTAATGTCATTCCATTCTATTACATCTTATGAATATTTCCAAACACAAGAAATATTTCTCATTTGGGTCTTTAGCCTATTCAATTATCTTTCATTCCATTTCATTCCAAATTATTCTTTTGTATCAAACGTGATATAGGATTTTTTTTCTTTTAAATATCTGATTGCTCATTTAATATGCTTGTAGGTTAATACTATAGCCACAGAATCAAAGTAGATTGATTACTACTAAGGATTAGCATGTGAGTAATTGTTACTTGCCAGCTATTTGCTATGACTCTAGGTAAATTTGTCAAATTCGTGCTTTTATCCAAAATCACTAAAGATTTATAGAATTGGGATATAGAATCCAAAGTAAAAAAATCTAAATTTCTAAAACTAATATAAAATAGATTTCAAAACTGTAGATATGTTTATTGTAAATATTTAAAAAAAAAACTTAAAATAAATTATCAAAATAAAGAAATGAAGAAATTAATTTTTTTTTTCTAATAAAATAGTCTTATTCTATGATATAACATTAGAAGAAGACAAGTAAAATCGAAACTAAATATCTTTCTTATCATTTTGTTTGAGAAAAAGGCAATAAATTAAAGAAAACCAAATCTTTCAACTCATTTGGAGTTGTTGATGGTATAAACTAAAGTAAATAAATTAATTTCTCTATAAATGTTGTTGTTGTAGTTAGGACTTAAATGAAGGCTACAAATATTAAATAAGAGATTATGAGAAAGAGAAAGAGGGGAAAAAAATTGGAATGGTATAGGAAAGATCCTATAGTTCCCTAATAGTTGATGAATTTATAGAAGCCTAATTATATTGTTCATTTAGGAAAAGTATACTTTTAGTTTTCAAAGTTACGTATTTCATTATTTGAGTCCTCGATTTTTTTCCTTCCTCTATTTGAGTCCTCAGCTCTTTTAGAACCTTATAAAAGTAAGATTTTTATTAAATTTGTTTAAATTTTCACCAATCTCAAGCATACGATAGCTTCTTATTGGACTTAGATTACTTGGCCAATATGATGGGGTCATACAAATTTTTCAAGCCTCTCTTTTATTATTTTTAATTCTCTTTTCATATTATATAATTAAATTATATTCAATATTATTTTTATTATATTATGAAATTAAATATATTAATATTACCATTTTATTAAATTAATTATTATAGACTAATCTAAAACTTATACAAGCCATGGATGGATGAGTAATATGATAGATTTGATGGAAGTCTTATTTTTGTAAAGCTTTAAAAACATCAAGGACTCATATAGAAGAAAGAAAAGGTCGATGACTTAAATGGAAAAGTAGGTAAACGTAATTGGTAAACTCAATTTAATAAGTTTCTACTGTATTTAACGTATGGACTCGCAATTCTAATAGAGTTTACATAAAAATAGTTTTATAATTAATTTAACTTAGAAGAGTATCCTAAAATCGTAAAATCATATGAATAAAATCCAATCTTAACAAGTATATCTCCAGCATGATGCTTAAGATTTTCTTTTTCCTCCTTCAAATGAAACAATGAAAAGGAACTATTTATATGTATCAAAATATTTGAGAAAGATGCACTAGAATACATTTTCATTGTAATCTATGTTTTTATTTTTTATTTTTTTTGTCCTATTTTCTTTATCTTTTATTTCAAAAGTTTTAACTAGATGTATAATTGAGAGTAACAAAGGTCTTACCTTAAACCAATTTTAAAATCACGCATTCTATAATACATACATACATACATATAAATAAATGAAAAATTAATAAAATCTTATTTCAATGGGAAAAGATAAAAATATTTCCAGTTTAATAAAAACACTAAGACTAGAGCACCTAATAATAGAATCCCAATAATACCTTACCCAAAATTTCAATGTTAAGTCAAGGTTTTTTTTTTTTTTTTTTCAATGTCTTAAAATCATGACTTGAAGCCATGATTAAAGTTGCACATATGAAATCATCACCTCAAGTTACAATTTTATCACTAAATTAAATCGTGACATGAATTCATAATTTTACATTTGGTGTTAAAATCATGACTTTAAATGATTTTGTCCTACAACATTAACTACTAGAAACTTTGTGGAAATTGCCAAGCTCCCCAGTAGAAATTCAAATCACACCATTGATTAACAATTAAGCTAAGAGAAGATCTAGTGTTATTAAAGTAAAGCATGATTACTACACAGTTCATTAACATACAAGTTACAGTATATATACAAAAGCTATGACTCTAACTAACTAAACCAATAAAAACATAGCAAGTAGAGAAACGATGGAATGACACATGGACAAGAGCTTGACTCTACTAACAATTGTTGATTGCCCTACTATCTAACTAGCTAAGACTAAAGAATTAGTTACCTAAGCTATAACAAATATATCCTTTACACTCCCTCCACCTCCCACCCCCACCTCATAACCCAATTTCTTCGGGCACAAGATGCAATCGATCAAAGCATAGCTTATCATAAAACTAAAGAAGCTTAGCTGAAGGTAAACTCTTAGTCATGAGTTTAGCAGGTTGTAGATGAGTAGGAACATAAGAAGAAAGCCTTGTGAAATCTTGTAATGAATAAAACAAACATCAACTTCAATATATTTGGTTATGCTATAGAAACAAAGATTAGCTGCAATTCGCATACCCAACTTATTGTCATTAAATACTGTAAGAGGACAAGAAACAATAGCATCAAGATCTACAAAAATGTAAGAAATCCAGAGCAATTCTTTAGTAGTGGTAGCCATGCTACGGTACTCTACCTCTATAGTCGAAGTACTCATGGTTCGTTGCTTCTTTGTATTCCATGATATTAAAAATTCCCAAGTAAAATCCAAAAGCCAATTAAGGAATTCCTATCATATAAGTAGGATCCCCAATTTGTGTCTATACAGCTAAAATATCCAAAGAATTTAAAGACAAATAGAAGAGCCTAAGAGAAATTGTAGCCTTGAGATAGTGTAAGACATGATATGCTACATTTAAGTGAGGATTTTGTGGCTATGGTAAAAATTGAGATAATTAATGAACATCAGACAAGATATATGGCTGTATAAGGGTTAAATAAAGTAATTTGCCAATGATGCATCCATAAGGTGAAGGATCATGCACAAAACCACTATCATCCTTAGATAATCAAAGATAAGCAGGCAAACGAATAAAAGCTAGTTTGCAAGCTATCATACCAGTATCTTTAAGGAGATCAAGAATAAAGTTATGCTAATTTATAAGAATACCATCATGCATGACACAATTCAAGTCTTAACAAGAACTTAGCTTCACTAAGATCTTTTATCGTAGAGACATCATGTAATTGCTACTTTACTTCATTAATAGCATTTGCACTAGTCATCATAAGCAATAATTCATCAACATACAACAATATGGTAGTAAATTCTACACTACTCTTGCATTAAAAAAAAAAGAAAAAAGAAAAAAGAGAACAATCACTCTTTGATTTAATAAAACCAAGTTTCATAAAAATATATATATAATTCAACATTCCACTACCTTAAAGCTTATTTGAGACCACATAAGGATACTATAGGCCTACAAACTTGGCCTAGTTGTGCCTTAGAATACCCATCTGGTAGCAGTATGTAGGTTTCTTCATCATGAAATTGATGTAAAAAGGAATTATTTGTATCTAATTGGAACAAGGGCTAACCATAAGCCGATGCAAGAGATAAAAGTATACGAACTGTTCTTAGTTTTGCCATTGAAGAAAAAGTGTCATGATAATCCATGTTCTCTACTTGATTGTAACCGTTACCTACTAAATGGGCCTTATAACGCTCAACATTACCATTTGGTCTATATTTAATTTTATAAACTCACTTTGATTTGATGACTTTCTTTCCTTATGGTAAACTAGTTAACTCCCTAGTGTCATTTAATATTAAAGCATCTAGCTCCTTTAACATTGCAAGTATACATTCATCTTATTTAGCAGCTTGTGAATAACCATTAGGTTATTGAGTTGTCAACATTAATGCCATTAATTGAACATAATCAAGTGGATGTGATGAAAACTAGTTATCAAACAACAATGGATTATGATCAATAAGTTGTGAAATGGGTGAAGAAAAGGAATTATCATAGCAATAATGAATGGAATGCACAAAATCTTGCAATCATTTGAGAGTTTTATGCTCCCTATCATATCTTTGTACAACAACTGAGGAGGGAACATGATTTGTTGAAGACAAAACATGCTAATCATAAGGTTGTGCTTGTGGGTGGATAAAGGATTTTTCACTAAGTGAAGATCGACTAGGGACAAATGTAGGAATACATGTGGGAACATAAAAATAGTGGGACATGAAATTTGTGGAAGAGAAACTAAATTATGAGACAAATAATGAGAAGAATGTGTTTTATAGGGAAGAATATCTTCATAGAATGCTACATCCCTACTAACCAAGATTTTTTATGATGACAAATCAAGGACCTTATAACCTTTTTGACCATTGACATAACTTAGGAATACACATTTAACACCACGTGGTTCAAATTTGTCTTTAGGTATTGGGGCTAAATTATAAAGGTCCTAAAGTACTTCCTCATTACAAGTTCCTATTAAAATTAATTTGGGTATCAATAGTGTATTTAATATTTAGGCCTATGTTAATAATTTATAATTATATCGTAATGCAAAAAAATTAATATTAAGTTTTAGGTTTATTTTAATATAGGTATTACTATAGTTTTTCATATATATGATTTGGAAATGTTCTATTATTGTCTAATACACTTACATGTTATAAATGACCATATAAGTTTCCTAATACTATAAAATAATGCTTTTGCAAGAAAGGACTTGATGAATTGTCGATCAACGATTCCATTACTTACGCACTATTCTGAGGACTCCAATCCCTCACCTGATGAATTTTCTCTCGACAACCTACTAATGATGAGAAAGTTTACGTCGAAGGAATGTGGTTGAACTCTTTGAGCTCCCCGAATTATTATACATTGATCTGTACATTCGATAGTGAAGGTGCCGACAATTCCCTTGCCGAAGACCCTCTATCAAATAATCTAACCAACTACTACCGAGAAGTTCTTACCGAGTGACGAGAGACTCACCTAAACGGTTAAATAGTTTTCTCTCGACATACCACCTTCTCTTTCATCCCGACCCCTTTATTACTGTAACATTTTAACCCCTCTCGCCTATTATGCTTAGAAAATATTCGTACAGGACCAATGTTGCATTGCCACCTATTTACCTCGTCTGATATTATACTACTTTTCCATTTTTAGTCTTTTGTCCTTTTTACCTTATTTCGTATGTACTATGAATCCCCTTTTTATATATACGTTCTTATAATTTCTTTATTTATAATACCGTCCTAAGGACTTACTATAAATAATCCTTTTTTCTTGTGAGCCACATATAACTTACATTTTAATACTGAATGTTCTATTCTTGTGAGACAACTCTCACCAAATCTATTTTTCATACGCTCTTATCTAATCTTGCCGAATAGTTTAAGATTAGTAGCGGGTGGAACTTGACATCAACTTGTGCGTCATATTAAGTGAGGTGTCAAGTCGTGTTGTGTTCGTTGGTGAGTTACATCTTTCGAATAGCTTCACGTCGGCTACTCTTATTCATTTGTGGACCATTTCCCTCTAATTTTCTTCGATATTTCGGAAGACCCATTTTAGTCAAATTTGCTATGATAAGTCCTAGTGATAACTAAGCTCTTAGACATACCATATATTCCTAGTATCAGAGGTTAAGATTGAGGTTGAGGTGGAGATCGAGATCGAGATCAAGAGCTATGTACTAATAATCAGTCTGTTGTTCGAGATACTATGTGTGTTGTAGCCATCTATGTGAAGTATAGTTACTAAAATTTTGTGTTAGGAATGTCGAACCTTAGTGTATAGGGAGAGATTCACGATGTCGAAAGTGATGCTCATGTTCGTAGTTAAGTTATCTAATAAACACCACGTACTACTGATGAGCAGATACAAAATCTTGTTGCTATTATGGTCAATTTTTGTTGTCTCAATAAATAGGGTCCTAGAGAATAGACCGCATGAGAGTTGTTGAGTAAGGCCAAGAAATGAGAGATAGGCTGAAGAGGCAAATGAACGAGCGAGCTTTGGAAGCCTTTCTAGTAAACCACACACCACTGCGACGCGTCAATAGAGTCGTAAAAAGAAGGTTAGAGTTGGATGAAGTGGAATAGTACGAAAAAGAAGAAGACCAGTATATTAGGATTGATGAGCGTGAGTTTAGAGCGCCAAGAGGTGCTAAACATCTTAAGGTACATATTCTAAACTTTAATGAGTTTAGTAGTGCTGATGACTACTTGGACTGGGAAAAGAAGATCGAAAAGATATTTGACTTCTATGATTATGAAGATGTTGTCCGCATTAGAGTGGCTGCATTAGAAATTTCTAGATATATGATAATATGGTGGAAGAAGCTACAAAATGTTTGCCTAAGGACCTAACGCGAGGTTTAAACATGGAACGAGATGAAGAGAGTTCTAAGAAGTAGGTTCATTCCTGAACACTACAAATAGGACACTTTCCGACGACTCCAAGACTTGAGGCAAGGTAATAGATTCGTAGATGACTATATCTGAGAGTTTCAATTGCTCATGATACGATGTGATGTTGATGAGCCTGAGGCTCGAACTATAGCACAGTACATCTTGAGACTCTGAGCTAAGATTGGTCACATTATAGAACTGCAGAGCCTCATAACTTTGGATGAAACCATTTGTGTAGCCTAAAGAGTTAAAAGGCAATAGTAGAACCAAGATAGTCGAATGTCGAGTAACTAAACACTGACGTTGAATAGGAATGGCCTGCAAAGTAGACCAGGGAATGATAGGGTTTCAAATAGTTCTAAGGTGAAACATCAAGGTCATGTATCGAGCAAACTAGGTGAGGGCCAAGGTAAGAGCAAAACCGAGGAACCTAAGAGCCGAAGAGACCAAGGTCAGAGTTCAGGGAGGAAAACCTGAGAAATCAAATGTTTTAAATGCCTTAGCTATGGATACGTGGCTAGTCAATGTCCAAATCACCGAGTCATGACCATAAAGGGAGACAAGCCCCAATTTGAAATAGAAAGTGCGAGTGAAGGAGAGGAAGAAGTGGCAATCGATCGGATGTTAGAAGAATTTAAGGAAGATTAGGAGGCCGAGATACCCCCTAAAGGTGGAGCTAAGTATTGCTTTGTTGTTCGGCGATCTTTCAGTACTTTTGTGGCTAATGAGAATGAGCAAAAAGAGAAACTCTTTCATACGAATTGCCAGGAGAATGGCAAGCTATGCGCCGTGATCATTGACGAAGGGAGCTGTACCAACATCATCATGTAAGGGGTAGTTAAGGCCATAAAATTACCAACTCTTCTACACCCTAAGCCATACAAAATTTACTGGCTGAACAAGAAAGGAGAATTATACGTTTTCGAGCAAGTTAGAGTACCAATTACTATTGGTGATAGGTATAAGGACGAGGTGCAGTGTGATGTCCTTCCCATTTGTATATCTCACATATTACTTGGCCAATCGTGGCTATTGGACTTGAAAGTGTTACACGATGGGTATAAAAACACCTACATGTTTCAAAAGGATGGGAAGAAAGTTATATGGACACCAATGAGTCCTAAGGAAGTATAAGAAGCCTAGGAAAAGGATAGTAGATCTCTACAGCGGAAGTCCCTAGTGATTTTCCGAACTCAGTTTACATGAGAGGTTAAGGCCGAGGACTATGTACTTCACTTGGTTTGGAGATTCTTAGAGGTTAGAGAGGCTGAGAACTTACCTACCAAAGTACAACAACTACTTCAGGAATTTGCTGACCTCTTCCCTATCAAGACGTCGAAAGGATTACCTCCCTTGAGAAGAATTGAGCATTGCATTGATCTTCAACCTGGAGCAGCCCTACTAAATCGACCTGCCTATAGACTCGATCCTAAACAAGCAGCTGAACTGAAAAAGCAAGATGATGAGTTCATAGATTATGGATATGTCCGTAAGAGCATGAGCCCATGTGCAATCCCTACCGTACTAATACAAAAGAAAGATGGATCATGAAGGATGTGCATTGATAGCCATGCCATCAATATGATTACTGTTAAGTATCGATACCTGATCCCATAGTTGGATGACATGCTCGATGAGTTGCATAGTTCACGCATCTTTTTGAAGATAGATCTAAAGAGTGACTATCATCAAATACGAATGAGATCGGGAGATGAGTGGAAAACAACCTTTAAAACTCAAGATGGTCTATTTGAGTGGATGGTTATGCTGTTTGGTTTAACTAACACACTGAGTACATTCATGCAACTCATGAATCATGTGTTTAGAACATTGATATGTAAATGTGTTGTGGTTTATTTTGACGATATTCTGGTCTACAATGCCGACCTTCTCATTCATGTCGAACATTTGAGATTGGTGTTTAACATACTCCGTACCGAGAAATTATTTGACAACTTGAAGAAATGCGTGTTCTGTCAAAGTGAGGTTGTATTCCTCAGATATGTCATTTCAAGGAGTGGAGTTCGAGTTGATGAGGAAAAGGTCAAAGATATTGATGAGGAAAAGGTCAAAGCTATTAATGAGTGGCCTACGCTGACTAGTGTTGTCGAAGTCAAGAGCTTCTACGGCTTAGCCTCATTCTATCGAAGATTTATCCGGAACTTCAGCTCCATAACTGCGCCGTTAACTGAATTAACAAAAAAAAAAAAACGTTGAGTTTAAATAGACAAAAAAGGCTGAGAGGATTTTTGAAGATGTGAAGTGTAAGTTGATGCCTGCTCCAGTACTTCCCTTACCAGATTTCGAGAAGGTTTTTGACATTGAATGTGATGCATTTAGTGTAGACATTGGTGTTGTCCTTATGCAGGAGTGCCAACCAATTACCTACTTCAACAAAAAACTCCGAAGTGCTACCTTGAATTACTCAAACTACGACAAAGAGTTATATACCCTTATCGGTATACTTCAGAACTGGTAGCATTATCTGTTGCCGAGAGAATTCATCATCTATTCAAATCATAAATCTCTCGAGCATCTTCGCAAGCAGTAAAAGCTTTCTCGATGTCACGCTAAGTGAGTTGAGTTCTTAGAGACCTTTTGCTATGTCATTAGGTATAAGAAGGGAAGCACCAATACAGTAGCTAATGCACTTTCTCCCCGTCATACCCTCATCACGATGTTACAAGCTAAAGTGCTTGGATTTGACATTTTGCCTTATCGATATGAGCATGATTGAGCCTTTAGTAGCTAAGTGCAGTGATAGAAGAGTTGTGGATGGATTCTACTTGAGTGAGGGGTTCTTGATAAAGGACAAGTAGATTTGTGTGCCGAGTGGTTCTGCAAGGAAGCTACTGGTTTGAGAAGCTCATGCTGGAGGTCTAGCTGGCCATTTTGGGGAAAAGAGGACAATTGAGATATTGAAGGAGTACTTTTATTAGCTTAGGATGATGAGGGTGTGAACCAAATACTTGAGAGATGCAAGGTATGTAAGTATGCAAAAGGGAGGAGAGAGCCCTATAAAGAATATACACCCCTACCAATTCCTAAGCGGCTGTAGACCGATCTAAGCATATATTCACGATTCGATCATGGTGGTGGTCGATCAATTTAGCAAGATGGGCCACTTCATCCCTTGTCACAAAACTAATGATGTTTTATTCATCGCTAATCTCTTTTTGTAAGAAATTGTGTGATTATATGGAGTGCAAAGGAGTATTGTGTCCGACCATGATTCCAAATTCCTGAGCTTCTTTTGGAAGACCTTATGTAGGAAACTCAACACTAAGCTCCTATTCAGTATCTCTTGCCAACCCTAGACAAATGGCCAAATTGAAGTAGTTAACAAAACTGTCAATAATCTCCTGCACGCTACTGTTGGAAAGAACTCTCGTGACTGGGATTTATGCTTGCCCATAATTGAATTTGCTTATAATCGCTCAACTCACAGCTCTACTAGAACATCATCATTTGAGGTTGTTTATGGACTTAACCTGAAACTACCCTTGAACTTAGTTAACAATCTGACTACATAAGGGGAGAGTCAATTCGACCTGCAGTATACCGAGGAATTTCATAGGTTGCATCAAAGGATTGTTAAGTAATTGGCCAAAACTGTAGCTCGACAAAAGGAAATAAGAAGTTGCAAAAGGAAACAAATTGTTTATGCCCTAAGAGACCTTGTCTGGATCCATCTTAGCAAGGAACGCTTTTCTAACAAGAAGACGAATAAACTATCTTTCAGAGCAAATAGACCCTATAGGATCCTAAGGCACATTAATGATAATGCCTACAAGATTGAGCTACCCGAAGGTCTCAGCGTATCTACCACATTCAACATTGCTGACTTATCTCCATATGTGCCCGAAGATGACAAAGACCAAGATTTGAGGGCAAATCTTCAACAACCCTAGGGAATTAATGAACTACTGACCAATGGACCCATCAATAGTGCACGGCTCCGAGGACTCCAATCCCTCACCCAACATATTCTCTCTCGGTAATCTATTGATGATGAGAAAGTTTATGCTGAAGGAATTCAAACTCCTTGAGCTCCTCGAATTGTCATACATTGATCTGTACACTCAGTAGTGATGATGCTGACCATTCCCTTACCGAGGACCCTGTACCAAGTAATCCGACCAACCACTACTGAGAAGTTCTTGCTAAGTGATGAGAGACTCGCTTAAACGGCCAAATAATTTTCTTTCGGCATGCTACCTTCTCTCTTCTCTTAGCCCCTTTATTGCCGCAACATTTTAACCCCTCTCGCCTATTATGCTTAGAAAATATTCGTATGGGACCAATATTGCACTGCTATCTATTCACCTCGTCTAACATTATACTACTTTTCCATTTTTGGTCTTTTGTCCTTTTTATCCTATTTCATATGTACTAGAAATCCTCTTTTTGTATATACTTTCTTATAATTTCTTTATTTGTAATACTGTTCTAGGAACTTACTATAAATAGTCATTTTTTCTTGTAAGCTACATATAACTTATATTTTAATACTAAATATTTTCTTCTTGTGAGACAGCTCTCATCAAATCTATTTTTCATACACTCTTATCTAATATTACCGAGTAACTTAGGATTAGTTGCAGGTGGACCTTGATATTAACTTGTGCGTCATATTAAGTGAGGTGTCAAGTCATGTTGTGTTTATTGGTGAGTTATATTCTCCGAGCAGATTCACATTAGCTACTCTTGTTTGTTTGTAGACCATTCTCCTCTAATTTTTTTCAATATTTCAGAAGACCCATTTTAGTTAGATTTGCCATAGTAAGTTCTAATGATAACTGAACTCCTAGATACACTAGGACCTTTTGGTTTTCTACTAATATTATAAAGTGTTAGGAGTATATCTATATTTACTACCTTATCTTATTTGTATAGCTTTATATATTATAACTACACTCCATAAAAACTATTCCTATTATATAGTCTAAATATGTACAATAGCAATTGTGTAAAAAAGAAAAAAAAAGGGTATTCGTGATATATGTGTACTACTTATCATCCCTAGTCAAATTGGTAGATTAAAGTATTGAATAAGGTTACAGAATAGTATTTGAGAGGCTATATAATGGAACAGCCATATGAGTAGGTCAAATTTCTCCCATGGATTGAATTTGCCTATAGTACTTCTTTTCCTCCATTGTTACGAGGCAAAATCTCTTCCATTATTTATAGGAAGTAATGCCTTGCTACTATTGTTAGTCCTTTTGGAGTGTTCATGTTTGGTTTCTCCTTTCATATTATGTATAATTTCTCATGGGTCATTCGTTGTCATGTCCAACTATTCCTAAGAAGTCTACTTTAAATAGTAATATCCCTCTTCTGGCATTTCTCTTGTGATCCCTATTTCAGTCTTCCCTCATTGCTGTTGAGATTAGTAACAAGACAATATGCGTCATCCAGGGGAACGCCTTTGAAATGACATACGACCTTTGCCACTTGCTGTACCACCGAAAGGATCTCACCGTGTGGTATTTGAGGAAGCGAAGCTAATCAATGAACTCCCAATAGCATCCACATTTTCATTGCTTATACCAAGTATTCCTTCTCCTCAAGCTGCATAAGCAACTTGTATCATCATGTAGGAGCCGGACCTTCTTAAATGATGCATATCCATTATAATCACTTCTTGTAAAGAATAACAATGCTTCTAAACGCTAACAACAACACCAGTTATTTCTCCATAAATTATGTCTTCACTATCATCATAATTACGACTACTTCCACTTTACATAATGTTCCTATTGACTTTGATTAAAAAAAAAAAAAACTATATGTTTTAAGCAAACTATGATTGTTATCTGCTTCCCTAACAGTTGGTATTGGATTCGTGCACTTGAATTTCAACGAGATCAGCATAATTGGGCTCCACTCTTGAGTCATTTGATAGATATAGTCAAACTAATAATGATAATTAATAAAAAATATCCCACATCTTTATCAATGATATTTTTTTACGCATAATAACATGATTAGACATGTTCACCAATGGATGGTCAATAAAAGTTGTATTTAAAGCTTGTAGGTAAGCTATTAAATTTCTTTACACTTTCCAATTGTAACTGCAAGAACAACACGACTACAATACATACTCGCAATTGCAAATAACAAATAAATAAATAAATACCAAGGAACGTGAATTACAAAAAGAAAATGATTGGACAAGAAAAAGTATAAAGAAACATGAAAAATTCAGAAAATACAGAAAAAAAAAAAACTTATTTAAATTACAATAATACTATCGTCTACATACATGGCCAGTATCAAGCATAGCAAAGTGGTAAGAATGATTTTCTTGTTCTTCTTTTTTTTTTTTTTTTTTTTAGTGGTAAGAGTGATTTAAAAAAAAAAAAAAAGACTATCTCAATCATGGATACTGCAATAGAAAAAGATGGGGCTTTAATCTTCGTGAAGTGCAATGAAAATGGTGAAATAAGGCTACCAACAGCAATAAAAATTGAATGGAAACGAAATAACTAAAACAAGTATAGCTGAATCTTTAAGACATGATATGTGCATTTTGAAAACACAATTTTAAGCTGATTTAAAATAGAATCTTCAAAGGAAAAAGAAAATCATGTGAGTGAGACATTCTTAAAAATACTTTTGTATGTGACATAAGCTAAGGTTTATTGTTGTTGTTGTTGTTATTAATTAAAAAAAGAAGAAGAAGCTTCTCCAATTTCATAGTAGTAGTTTCATGGTTATTTATTTATTTATTATTTTAAAGAAAAAAAAAAAAAGGATATCTCCAATTTCGGTGGCATATATAACATCTTTATTGTTTGCTTCCTTACCTTACCATATTTGATAGTATATTTAAAAGGTAGAGTCAAAAGCGACTTCAGACATAAATTAATCTAATTAAGTTTCTTTTATCTTTCCCTACCGTTTCGAAGTAATCGCCCAAGATTTTAATTCTATCTATGCTTCAGCCCGCATATAAAACACAACCTGTTTGGTCTAGCAATTACATCAGTCTAACTCTATGCCATAGAAGCTTTTCTTCTTGTTCACTACTATCAATGGACATGACTAAGACTAAGGAGCCATTGAACATAGCGATGTTCCCATGGCTAGCCATGGGACATCTTATACCCTTTTTCCATCTTAGCAAGTGCTTAGCTCGAAAGGGTCATAAAATTTCCTTCGTATCAACTCCAAGAAACCTTCAACGACTCCCCAAAACACCCACAAGTGTCTCTTCTCTCATAAGCTTTGAACCCCTCCAACTCCCTCATGTACCAAACTTACCACCCCATGCAGAGTGCTCCTTCGATTTGCATTACGCCAAGCAAGAGTTACTGAAAATAGCCTATGATTTGTTGGAACCACAAATGAGAACTTTCTTAGAGTCCGCACGACCGGATTGGATCATCTATGACTTTGCTTCACACTGGTTACCAAAAATAGCAGCTGAGTTGGGCATCCGCAGGGCCTTCTTCAACCTTTTCCCAGCAGCAACTTTTTGCTTCCTGGGCCCTCCAGAAGTTCTGCTGAATGATGAAAGGTTTCGAACCAGCATAGACGATCTCACCGTGGTTCCGAAGTGGATTCCTTTTGAATCGAACATTGCATATCGTCCACATGAAATTACAAAATATGTCCAGCGTTCAAGCGAGTATGATTGGGTTCCTTCTGATTCAGTACGCTTGGGAACTACGATCAAGGAAAGCGACGTCATTGCAGTTAGGACAAGGATTGAGTTTGAACCTGAATGGTTTGATCTTCTAGGAAAGCTTTATGAAAAGACACTTGTTCCTGTTGGTTTCTTGCCGGCAAAGGTAGAAGATGAAGAAACCTGGAGTAATATGAGAGAGTGGCTTGACAAACAAAGTTTGCACTCGGTGGTTTATGTAGCACTAGGAACCGAAGTCACGCTTGATGAAGGAGATGTCAAGGAGCTAGCTCTAGGTTTGGAGCAATCTAAGTTACCTTTCTTTTGGGTGCTAAGAGACGCACCGGAATCAGGCAAGAGAGCACAAGACATGCTGCCAAATGGTTTCACGGAAAGAGTCCAAGAACGTGGAATCATCTACACCAAGTGGGCACCGCAGGCGAAGATTCTGAGTCACGATGCGATTGGAGGGTTCCTGACTCATTGTGGTTGTAACTCCATGGAGGGCCTTGCCTTCGGACATGTTCTGATTCTTTTCCCATTCGTAAGTGATCAAGGTCTCAATGCAAGGTTGTTACAGAGCAAAAAACTCGGGGTTGAAATACCCCGAGATGCGAAGGACGGGTCCTTCACTAGTAATGCAGTGGCCGAATCGATCAGGCTGGCTATGGTGTACGAATCCGGTGCATTTATCAGGGATTCAGTGAAGAAAGCAAAATCCTTATTTGGAAATATTAAGGAAAACGATCGATGTGTGGACGCATTCGTTAGCTACTTGATAGAGCACAAAAGATGAATTTTTCTCATACCAAAGTAAGATGAGCATCATGAAATTGATGGATGTGCTGATAATATACCACGTGTCCTTTCCTGCATTACCAAGAACAAAATATGTAGATCATATAGCTTCTCGGCAATACAATCACTCTCTCACCAAACGAGTGTCACACCATCAATTTTGCTTAACTACTTTTAACGCCTGATCACTCTAGACACAACATTATCTAGATCAGCTTTTCATATAATGTCTCATTAACGGTATTTATGAAGCGGTGAGATTCAAAGCAATACCATGTTATTACAAAAGTATTTTAATCTAAAGAATAATTCTACTATAACAAAAGAACCAATTTGGGAATATATACAAAGCGTATACAGGCCATATGAAAGAAAATTCCGAGCCCCGAATGTTTCACGTGATAATATACAATTCACATCACCTATAAATCTAATCTATAAAAGACATAGTATACATGGATTGAGCTTACACGGTTCTAGCGTAACAATGCACTTTTATCTAACAACCTTTAGTAGTGCCAAAGAAATAGCTTCAGCTCGCTTGGAACAGAAAGAATCACGACTAGAAAAAAGACTCCTGTGTGGATGGCAAAGCACTCAAATTATGATGCTTCCATCAAAGTTAGCGGTGTATTTCTTGGACATCAGACCCAGTGCAAGTCAAAGATGCCACATATGAGTTACTAGTCATCCATCATCAGCACGGTTTACAGTAAATGTCATAATCAACCCCTCAGGCCTACAAAAAAAAACATTAAAATAATTTACTACATGTAAACACAATTTCAACGGTGTAACATACATCATCCCATTGCCAACAGTTCCGACAGGAAGAAAGTTCTACAGAATCCTATGGTACAATCAAAGGAGCCGCATGACACTTCAGATCCAAATGTTCACATGACATATTTAACTCAAAAGTTCAATGCACATAAAATTTAGACCAAGCTTTTCCTAGTATTGCAAACTGTAAATCTGGGTGAAAAGACATTCATGATAGCCAATCAACAACAAAATGTAAGTGATCAAACAGTATGTTTGAGTATTTTTATCGAGGGATAATACTACGGTTTATATCTCAACTTTATCACTTTTTGTAATTATATACATGAAGTTTTGATTTATCTAATTATACATCTAATTAAAGATTTAATTACCACCATATATATCTTAATTAACTCCAATTCACACTGTTAGTCCAGTTAACACAATAAACTAATGGAGTAGCCTCTCATGGCCCTAGAGGAATTGCGCGAACCCTACAGGTGGCCATCAGCCACTTTTTGCAGAACAGTAATTCATAACCTACTTCAAAATGTATGTTGCAAGACACATTCACAGTCATAGCTCATAGGTGGCAGCTAACAGCCCTAAGGATGTTGGGCAACCCCCTAATACTATCGACAGCTATCCTATCAGTTGATTGTGTTAACTGTACTAACGGTATTAATTGAAATTAACTAAGGTATAAAAAAATGAAAACTAAATCTTTAATTAAATATATAATTAGTCAAGTCAAGATTTTAGATGTATGATAAAATTAAGGTATAAACCATGGTATTGCTTCTTTTATTAATGTTGAAAGGATACATCTAGGTAAGCCCACTGCAAATCATATGTGATATGACCCTATTCCATCTAATAAATCAAAAAGAAACAGGTAACAGAAAATGACAATTGAACTAAAGCTAACACCCAAAACATGTACCTGCACAGATGGGAGGACAATTCAGACTCAAAACTCCCATCTCCAAGCTTGATTCCCATGTCCAGCCATCAATATACTAGTTGAGGCTTGTAGAGTTATGCACATATTTTCCATCTAAAGTAACAAACAATGAAACTTGCTCAGGGAAAAGTAAGAAAATAAGATGAGACAAAAACCAAAAGTTTAATTAGTCTTTGTATCATCCAATGAATGCCCAACTTAACTTAAGCTCCATAATTCCAGCTCTGCTAGTAAAGGGAAAGAATTAGGGAGGCATGATAATAGGAATTTTCGCATGATGAAGTCCTCAGATAAGCGTAAGGTCAGACCTCAAAGCACATTTGAATATCAGTGGAGATGCCTCATGGAAGCACAAAATCAAAGGCCTAAAATAATAGAAAGACGGAACTATTGAATCTATCCACAACATTCCTGTAGCAGCATGTTGTATCTGATTATATCAATTTGGTAGGGGTTTATGATCAACCTCGGACATTTGGAAGCCATTCTTAGTACTGTCAGCACCTATAAAGGAAATTATGAGATGAATCATTGAACATAAAATAGCACAAGGGCCACTGGGTAATCTATTTAGTCAGCATGACCTAGAGTATAACTTGCTAAATTAACACAGTCAAGCTCCTAAATCATCCACTTGGGTCATCAAAACATTAGATGAAAGGATTAACAGCCATGTCTAACATGGATATGCAGATGAATGGAGCAGGTCATTGGCTATATTACTTTGGCCAACTGTTGACATGGGATGCTGCAGGCGGAAGAGTCTTGAGAGACGAGAAGGATCAAGACAAACTAAAAGCAAATTTTATTCAGATGAATACAATCCTGAGAATCATTGCAAGAAATCCTAAACAATGAATGAAGAGAAAGCTAAAACAACAGTAGATTAGCTCAAAATGAAGCACACCTCACAGAGTAGGAATAAGGCTTGAGTGGTGAATATGCCATTTTCTTGTCCACATACTAACAACCAAAAAGGATTACGAATTATTTGATTTATTAGATCTTGAATATTAAATTTTGATAAACTTAAATCCTATTGATTGCAACTTTCTCTAGACCTTCGGGAAAGCATGAAAAAAAAGCTCGAATGGTACAATCCCTTTGTCACCCAAAACATTTATTCATAAGGGTTTAATTAATAAATCACTTCCCGATGGTATGTTTAGAATTTGTTTCGATAATGAAGATCTTGGGCCTATATGAAATGACCAATCAATAGAAATACTCCAACACTCCACCTTCTTATCATAGGCAATCATGCAATCTTTATGTAATATGATAATATAACATAGCACCTTATGTAGTATATATCATTAATTTAATAATAGGCCAATTGGTGAAACCCCCTTATTTGGACATTGATTCTATTATCCTATTAGCTTTTTGAGCACATTACAATTTGACACCCAAAACTATTGTTTAGGTTCAAATACGTATACTGAATTCCAAAATTTAATTTTACCTTCCCAAAACTTCTAAAGAAAGTATATTTACCTCCCTAACCTACCACTATAGTTTCAATTGAGGAGGTGGTTCTGAAAGGTAAATGCACTTTCTTGAAAGTTCTAAAGCACCAAAAGCACATTTTGGAACTTAACAGATCACTTTTAATAATAGTTTGGCAAGTGAAATTGCAATTATCCCCTAGTTTTTTCTTGAGATTAGTACACCAGGCTACCTAGTAGATCTAAGCCTTCTTCTTCATGTATACAATTTATCAATTGTTTTATCTTATTAATGCAGCTATAATATTAACATAAAAACATAAAACACACAATGTGCCTCTAAAATCTAATTGAGTTGATAAAATTAACTGTTTGTTCTCTTTGCTTCGTGCCACACACTAAGGTCTAGATGACTCGTTTATTTAAGAAAGATGCACTTACTTTACCTATGTACATTTGCATGATTATTCTGCAAATTACCAACACAAGGCTCATGTGTAGTACATGCAATCAGTAAAGAGAGCACAATGCAAGAAAAAGAACCCATTCTTCCTAGTCTAAAATCTTCATTAATAAAGTCAATTAAGAATTTCCATGATTGTTGTTCTAAAGAAAGATCATTAATGATGTGCATTTCATTATTTAATTTTTTCCTTGACGTAAGTATATGAGAACACATATAAGTTTGCTCTGCAAAAATTTCCATGCCCAGTTGTTTCTAACAGCAGTTAAAAATGATCATTGTTTTTTGATTTGGTTTTTTCCATGGTATAGTTACATTTAAAATATACACGGTTTCTATTTGGTTCCCAATCTTCACATCTAGGATGGAATAAGTGCTAAATCCATACGAGGACTTTGACATCAACTGAATATGCTTCTTTTCATTCTTCAAGTCATTAAAAGTTAAATCCATATTCAAATTTTAAAAATGAGAAAAGAAACAGGAGATGATCTTCTTTATGCAAGGCGGTGGACAAATGCAATAAATTGGTTTTCCAAGGACTGCTGACTGAAGTCTTACGAAAGAGCAGCACATATGCAGAACTTCCAAAGCAAGTAAAGAGTTTGCATCTTCTTCCGTGGGATCTTACAATGTAAATATTGTTTGAGATAAGATATCCAAATATTTTTTGTAGGTATGTCCAATGGGATCAAAGAGTTGTTGTTTTAATAAGAAATAATGGTACTTTTGTGGAGAAAACTAGATAGAGATTTAGAAAGACAACCAACCAAATATGAAATTTAATAGAAATATTTACGGGATCAAATCAACTCAAAAATAATTGACGAAGAAGAAGATAATCCGAAAACCCACCTCAGCTGGCAATCAGCAACAGCCACAGTATCTCTTGACTCATGTTCTCAATCTTAGGATCTATCATGTCCTGTTGAAGAGGACTTGAACTTCACATTATGAGGGAGAGTTGCCTTGCGAAGCTGAGGATTTTCAATTGAATAAACAAGAAGGCTTCCATCTCTGGTCCCAGCCAAAAAACATTCTTCTGGTGTCACCATGAGAGAAGTAATTATTTTTCCAACTCCACTATATCTCTGGACAATCTCTAGAGACTTCATAGAGCGTACAACTATCTGGCCCTGGTCCCCACCACAGACCAAGAACTCCTCACAATTGCTTAATACAATGCAATTCAGACGTCCGTTAGACTCACAGGATGCTAGATGTTTACCATTGATGGAATACAAGTGTAAACTGAGATCATTATCAGCATAGAGCACAATCCTTCCATGCCGTGAGGCAGCAAGTTTTGACAATGGACTACCAGATGGATGCCGTATGGACCTCACGTATCTACCCTCCCTCAAGGTATGGAAAATACAGGTCCCATCCTTGGAGCCACTAATGACTATATCAAGCTCCACACTGACATATAAGCATGTAATTATATCATCATGCCCACAAAGAATATGGAAAGGCGTTTCCTCAACAATGTAATCTTTGCGAGAGATTTCTTGAGAGCTACGCATTCTTTTCTCCGGGCCTCGAGCACGATAAACCTCCCACACCATGACAGTGGTATCATAACTTCCCGTAGCCAGGATGCTTCCATCAGATGTCACTGCAGCAATATAGGATGGCCAAAATCTTAGCACAAGTGAAACACTGGGTGTTCTTAAATAATTATGCAGATTCAAACAAAGAAAAAAGGTATCTCAATTGATCTTTAACAGATATCTGCTGGAGCAAAATAGAACAGCCAGTAACTTGGGCATGAAAATTCAAATCCTAAGAACCAAGCATTTACCATTCTTTCAAGTCCTACACATACTAATTTCACAAAATACAAGGTATTCCCTCATCATATCTTGAGCAGTGGGGTTAGCAGAGCAGTCTTATCTTTATATGTGCTAGTGCGTAGTCCACCATTAGTCATGACCAGCCATTTACATTATCATCACTTCAGCAGGTTCATTCAAAACCAAATTAAACTTTATCCTGGCAGGTTTATATTCTCACTTTACATCATCTTTAAGGAAAAGATATGGAAACACATTTCAACAAAGCAACATGATGGATCTCATTGAGTTTTCAGTCATGCAAATATAGAGCAGATTACTGGAAAAAAGAACATAACAAGAATAACCTGCTTGATTTCTCTATGATATTAATTCGATTCCCTGAGGCCTAGCAAATAACATTAAAGCATTTGAAGGTACCTGCCACACAGTTAACAACGTCCTTGTGTTGTCTGACACTCTGCACCATCCTTCCATCATTTAAAGATATAAGTTTGAAGCTATTTTCCCAATTTCCACAAGATATCAGAAAACTTTCACTTGGTGTTTGCAATGTAGCAAAGTACTGTCCTCCAAAATCTTCAGCCATAGGACTCCCAATATTTCGCGGAGACAGAATATCAGAACCAATTCCAAAGAAAGGCTCCTGCAGCATATAATCGGTTGTCAGATATCTTGATATTTGCCTGCTCTATGACAGATTGAAGTTCTGGTCAAGATTTCAGCCAAGAGGATACAAGATCCAGGTCCTGAATTAGCGACTTGTCTCTGTAATTTACTTTCTACCTCTGTAAGTTGTTTGGTATATTATGAGGGCGTGAACCCAACCATCTATTTGACGTGTGAAGACCATTTAATAAGGCCCATCATAATTATTAAAAAATCAAAAGGCTAGCTATGCAGGACCTCTACACCATTTCACTACTTCATACATAATTTTGAGCACAACAAGGGCTATAGGTCGGTGCACCAAAATCTATTCAATTATCAGGAAAGTTAATTATCCTCTAACCTGGGAGCCAGAGAAGGTAAAGTTCCCACCAGACTGCAACTGGGTAGTCAACCACATCTTGACTGATAGGGTGAGCCCTTGGTTCACTAAGACAATGCTGGAGTCCAATAGGCCAACATACAATATAGCAGATGGAGAATGACTCGAAATAGACACAACGGAAGTCAAATTAATAGAACTAGGAGCAAAGTACAAAGGATGGGCAATGGGAATTGGTGGCCCTCTTCTGGGGTGTTTCTTGCGGAAAATCTGAATGGGTGTCTGGCCAAAATTTGCAATTTGGTCTTCGATTGCTGATCTTTGCAAGTCATCTTCCATGGCATCCAGATCAACAGCGCCTTCGTAAGTTAAATAGTAGAATACATTTGCTGCCTGTAATTTGCTGTGCTCAGTAGGTATCAATGCATTTGCAAATACTTTACTGCAAAAATGATCTCTTTAATGTCCATTGATGAATGAATACCTCAACAGCTGGTTTCCCACGTTGTTTGTATCCAAAGACTAAATCAATCCAGTGATGAAGATTTGAGCTAACATACTCACTTTCAAGGGCCTCTCGATTTTTATGCACAAATTCTTCAGGTGATCCCTGCACAAAGAATAGGAACTGTAACTTAAAATAGAAATAGCAATGAAAGAGAAACATAATGCATCTGACTGTTCTCTATCCAGTTTATGTTGCAAATTTAATATCAAAGGAAAAAATTAGACACCACGAGAGAGGAAACAAGTGGGTTTGTTTCTGAAGCAACATATTTCAGAAAGCAGATATCAAAGAACCATTCTATTCTGAATCTACATACCTTAGCCCAAGGAGGGAGACAGACATCTCCAATAGGCTCGCCATCCTGTCTAACTCCCATATGGTAGGAGTTTGCATTGATAAGAAATTCAGGCATGTAAAAGAATTCAGGTATTAACTCCTTGACATCACTTGTATTTGAAAGGCAATTCCTATATGTGCCTTCAACACTTTGAAAGAGTCTATCTGCATGGTCAAATTTACCGCCCTGATCCAATCAATTGTAAAAGAATATCTTTTAGAATAGAAGGGACAGGTCAAGGAAAAAAGCAATATGGCAGGACTAATTACCTAATGGAAAATGCAAATCAAACACCAAATTAAGTATTAATTGACAAGAATGCCCTAAAATGAGACTTTAGTAATATAAACTATTCATTTATGCTAACATACTTTTGTGTTCATAAACAGACATTCATTTGGCAATATCAGTCCAGGCACTGTACGTCTAATTTTTCATGTGTATTTGAAAAGTCCTCTTTATATGGTATATATTAAACTAATAGTAAAACCAGCTCCGTTCACATTTTTAATAGCAATAATACAACCACATACCTGCAAATTACGGTGTAGAGCCGTAAAAGGCTCTAGTCTTGGGAGATAGTAAAGCACGATGCCCATGCTTGAGTAATGCGATCCATAGTAAAAACTGAAAGAATGTTCCAGAACAACAGAAGCTAAGTTATCTAGCAAAACAATGTCTAGAGTTGAAATTAATATGATATATTTCAGAGATTTGATTTGGAGATACCTTGGAATGTCAGGATCACAGAAGTTGCGATATCGATCTTCAAAAACCTGCAGCAGTATTGGTCGAGAATTTTACAGTAGCAAGATATAATCTAGAACAGATACACCTACCAAAGATCTAATAACAAACTAACCTCAAATCTTTTTGGATCCAATGCTCCAACAGGTTTTGTAAGATCCCGAAAGGTGGATGACTTGTTAAAATCAAGTATCTCTGAAGAATAATCAGACAATACCCATGGGAAAACAGGATACTGAGTTAAGTCATTGTAAGATCTTCCAGCAAGAGTATTGAGTATCATTAAATACTCAAAGTTAGTTATCTCCCTTCTCCTCCACCTCTCTCTTGCAGTTTCTGCCATTTCCAATGCTACCCTTCTATCAACAAAAGAAATAATTCCATTCTTGTCCTTACTTCCTTTTGGAAATAAATATTCATTCCTTGTACTCACTATCAAGGTTCCAACTGCTTTTGCTTCCTTTTGTGATGAAAAATTCAAGAATACAGGGGAAGTCGAATCACTGAAGAAGATTTCAGTAGCGGTGTATCTAAGCAAATAACGAGTCCAATGCACAACTTTCACCTATAGGGGGACCAAGAAAGAGAGCAATCAGTCCAGGAAATAAATTGCAAAACAGCAAAAAGTCATAGTAGAAAACAGTCAAACCTTCCCAATATTCCATCTCCGATGACGCTTGAGATTTTTGAATTGATTTTGATGCAAATTCTCTATAATTAGCTCCAAACTGTCAACTGAAATATTCTTATCAGACTCCTGATCAGAATGCATGGGCCATTTAGTTAACTTCTGCTTTTCATCCGGCCTGGAAGAATCAGGGACACTAGATACTTCAAAGTTTTTAAAAACAGATGATCCACCAGTGCCTTCAACAATAAATTCACCAAAAAAATGCAAGGCAGTCTTCATCACAGCCAGATGCCCTGCTAGTTTTCTCTTAGGTGTCACAAGCACACATGGAGCTGACATGAGAACCTACAAGGAAACAATTGAAGCATTTGAAATGCCAACATACATTCCAACTATATTTGCATGGTCATCTATCTGGTACCAACCTCATTAGTGTCTGTTTCAGGAGAGGAGTCCAATCTTTCTTGCAAATTGTGATCACTGCCATCTTTAACTACCTGTGCACGTTGACCATCCAGGGGATCTTCAGAAACAGAGACCCTCTGCCCAATTGATTCATTCTCATCCTCATTTAGCTCTGTGCTCCCCTCATCAGTAATCTTATGTACACCTTTCAGCAGAAATCGCTTCATTTGCTCAGGAATCTGACCCACAAAACCAGATTTGGTTTCATTTAGAGAGACAGTTTCATCTGGAGTTGTACTGGATGGAGGATAACATAATCTGTCATCAAAATGATAATTCTGCTTCAATTTCTGTCTCCGCCGCCACCTATCTTCTGTTTTGTCAAGTTTCCAATGTCTCAAAGAACTGTTTGGAAAAGGATTGGCAGACCAGGGGCCTCTCTCGTCAATCAAACTGCGGAAAAGGTGCATCCATTTTTCCTATATAGATGAAAAAGCTAATTTGTTAATATTAATTAATAAACAAGAAAAGGGCAATCACTATCCACTAGAAAAGTAACTTGTAAGGTGCTCTTGCACAATGAACTTACGGTGACATTCTGCTGCTGCTCCTCATGCGAAAGTCGGAAAGCAGCTTTTCTGTTGTCATCAGAAGCAATAATAGTGCTTAAGAGGTTTTGTATCTCATCTTCAAAGGCTTTACTGCTAATAGATTCTACAGAAGCAGTCTCATCCACCCTAGCAGTAAGTTCGTGCAACTGCCGGTCCCGGTCAGATTTCAAAGACTTCATGTATTTTGCCTCATCGGCAACCTAAATTAGAAAGCAAAAGAACCAAATTTAGTGTAGGAAGACAGATACCAAACCTAGTGCTGGAGATTTCTCACTTTTGCTGGCATGGATCGATACAAGCAGAAAATATAGGATATGAGGTCATTACCTACTAGATTACATTAAATATGCAGGTATCATATCAAGTATCAATTTCATGGATGGACATAGATATGATAGAAAAAAGTCAATATACATATTAAGGAAAAGAAATTAAATAATCAGAACTTGATAGCAACTCTTTTTATTAAGAGAAACAGTTCGGTTAATTAAGACTAACAGCCATAAGCACTCGATCTTTCTGAATTAAATTGTGAATGGTGCTAGATTCTTTTGAATTGCTCCCCAACTCTGATGAGTCATCTCTGCTTGCAATGCTGCTAGCAAGCATTGTCTTTCCACAATTGACTGTTTCTCGAATCAGATGTGATATGACATGAAAACGCGCACCATCATCCAACATTCCATAGCGTGACCTGACAGAGAGCAAAGCCCTGGGGAAGCATGTGGTCAGGAAGTTCAATACTCAACCAAAAGTAACAATAACTTTGAAAAATCAGATCATTATGAATGGCCAAAAAGAATTCCATCAAATGATTGAGCATGGCAGAAGCAAGTGTACCAGATAAAAAGCTGTAATCTGGTTCTGCTTTGCTCATCATCAGCAACCAGAAGTGAAGGCAAGAGAGAAATGAACTGTTGGGCACAACGAGATGCTCTCTCAAGAGAAGATCTGCAAAGGTACAATATAACAAGTCGGAAGATAATTCGTGGGCACCTCTCCCCCCTCAAGAGCATAGCCTTATCAACAGATTTAGAATTCTTTCCACCCAAAGCAGTCCCAATCCCTCCTGATACAACTGCAGCAGCCATTTCAGCTGCAGGAATATTCAGAGATTCTACCAATCCCCGTGCTCTTTGACCTAGAGATGGACCTCCTGACAAAGATGACCTGGGCAATGTCTTACTTGGTCCTTTGCCATTTATCTCGCTAATTAGAATCCACAAGTTATCATAAAAATTCCACCACCCATCTTCCAGTAAGATGTCCATATTTCCAGGTAGTTGCCTGGCATCTGCAGGATTTCTAGAACTGATACAGAAAGCGAAAAATAAAAGTAAATTATTTACTATTATCAGGACAAGCCATTGACATGAAAATCTTTCAGCAATGTCAAACTTCAAAATGAAGTCAAACCTATTTGAATATATTGTTGGATTAAGAAAGGGAGCAACAGGATAATCCCAAAATCTAATTCCAATATGCAGTTGAACAGGCAAATCACAAATACCTCTTACACAAGCAGTGCTGCTTCCAGGAAAGCAAGAAAAACCAAGGAAACAGAAGGAATAAACATGCAGATGCTTATGCAAAAACTAGGTTGCTGTACCTCAAGCGTTTCTGATTAGTTTCTCCATGTAAAACCTCTTGCAGGGCATTGTTGAATTCCTTATGACTGTCTAAATCCAAGGAAACCAGGGAAAAATCGGAGCAACTGGCTGGAAACTGCAGTGAAAATTTATCTTTGTAAGCTCTGGAACTCCAGTTAGGTCATCTCTTACAATCCTCACAGCTGATATATATCTTTATCAATAAGAAGTCATAACTTTCATCACTCATATTATGAGAAGAAAAACATCCACAATGATGGAGATACCAATACTAATGCTAAAATGAGGTATATTACTTGTATTAAAATTACAAGATGAAAAGATGAAATCTCTGTTCATTATGGCAGTACTAAAACATTTGGTAAATATTCCCTTCGAGAAAAAAAGGCATGTTTTCAAAACAGTAAATAATAAAAGTTGAACCTTTGAAGCTTAGGCATTTCATGAGTTAGTGTAATTTTCAACTTTTCACGTGGTATTAGAGGGAAGTTTTGGAGTTGAATCCCCACACTTTCATTGCTTCCCCAATTAATCATCCAAAAGAATAAGCTTTTCAACTATCGCATTTGCCAAACTGAATGAAATCAAAAAGATGTAACTACATGGATAGGGATTAGAGAAAACCTCCATTTATCCATCAAATAACACTTAGTTACTTGAAAAAGCACGTTATAAATTTTTGCCCACATACAGAAAAATGAAATATTATATGCTTAACCCCATCACTGACTTCAACTTTGAGTGTTCACTCAAATTTGTGTTTGCATGCAGCAGGATCATAGCAAATCCAATTTATAATATAAGAGATTCCAATTATCCCAAGATGATGACAAGGAAATAAGAGTGATGATTTCATCAGAAGATAACTCCAATTTGAGCATAGTTGCACTGAATATTAATCCAAAGGAATGACTCAGATGTGCCAGTTTATTTATGTGCTTACAGGTAATTTATTATCAAGTTCTGCTATAAGCATTTCATCAATAAGTCTAAGAAGAAACAATGTATTGTCCCGGCATGGTTGAGAAATAAAAATATTTTCCTCTGAAGATGAATCCACCAGCCTCTGAACCAAGTCATCAAATATATCACGCAGCAGGTATTGATAGGAAATACCATCCTAATAAAAAAGAGAGAAATTAAACATGTAAGTCTTTGAATTAAAGGATAAGAACTAAGCTCGTGATAAGACTTGAGATGTGGACATACTGGCTCACAATGCATCAGTATGAAGTTCACTGTCTCCTCTAGATGTTGCCAACCACCTTTTACTAATTGCATATGGTGACCAAGAACAATACAAAATAAGTTCCTTGCAAGACTTCTTTCACTGGTCGCTTCATTAACTTTTTGAAGCGAGTCTTCTCTGTAGTTTTTAAGGACATCAAGCTTTGCAGAAGCCATCAACCAGGAAGTCCATCCATGGTCCTATGAGAAGAAGGAAATTAATTAGAAATCAACAACTATGAACAGAGCAAAGGACCACTTCATGAGCACCATTGACAATACCATAAATGATTCAATGTTTAGAGGATTTGAATCAAGCAAATCATTTAGATCTCTGAGAATTTTCAATCTGGCAGGACTATCTTTACAGCCAGACAAAAATCTGAAAATGAGAATCAGCATCTGGGGAAGAAAGAAATGAGAGTTACATCCCTTGCTTCTCTGCTTCTCAGACTGGTGTTGCCTCTGCAAGACCTATGAATACCAAAACACAAAAGTATTCAGTTAGAAGCATTATCACTGCATAAGTGAAAGAGGAGCAGATTAAGATTTTTAATCAACCTAAAAAAGAAGTTAGAATTACCTGCTTTGGGCTGGCACCACCAAGAAGAACATCAAAGAGGGTTGCACATAAATTATCAGTTTGTGGAAATTTAAACAATCTATCAGCTATAGCTGCAAATATCGGTTGCATTCGTATGCCAATATTCCTATGACCCTCAGAAATAGATCTGGATTTTCCAACTCCAAGATTGAAAAATCTTGATCCCTTCTTCTCGGATGGAAGGCCAACTAAAAGTCTTCCAAGGAACTGCAAACTCAGTAATCTGATAGGCTCAAACTCCCTACAAAACAAAATTAAATATGTGAACATCGAACGTGGATATATCCCTTCGTAAGAGTTCTTAATCATCCTCAAGCATAGACCCAAGCAATCAACAAGTTTAAAGAGTAACTGAATTATTTACAAAATTCAACAATTTTTCGCATAGACATTTTATCCCAATTACAGAGTTTGATCTTTTCTTTAAATGAGCCCTGATATTTCCCATTCTCAGTTGATATCCAAAAGAAAAAAGAAGAGGAAAAAAAAAAAAAGCTAATTCATTTCAGAAACGGAAAAGTACACATTGAGTTGTTAAAGTTTACCTACTTTTTTATTTGAATCCTCATATATTTTCTCCCTTTTATTTGAGTTCTTAACATTTTCTAACTTAACAAAAATAAGACTTCTGTAAACTCCATCAAATTTTCCATCTATTTTTTACATGTATTAGCATCTAATTGGCCTTGGGACGATCTACCAAGGTAGCTGGGGATTGCATGATTTTTTACAATATTTTTGCTTATTAATTCATTTTTGTATTTTTTAAATATTTTTTTATATTATGTAACCAAATATAATTAATTTTATTTTTAATTAGATTAAGTGATTGAATATATTTAGTGTTATTATCTTATTCAACTCATTTATTTCAACCAATTAAAAGTTAATAAGTATCAAGATTTAGCAAAAAACATAATGGAGTTCACTAGAA
This sequence comes from Lumnitzera littorea, assembly GCA_024138015.1. NCBI lineage: Eukaryota > Viridiplantae > Streptophyta > Magnoliopsida > Myrtales > Combretaceae > Lumnitzera > Lumnitzera littorea. Next base: position 36,756,446 of record JAMXBB010000012.1, read on the forward strand.
GCCATACTTTCATAAAAGTTTGAAAATGTTGAGCCTGAAATAAAAGGCAAAAAATGAGACAAAATGGCTAGACAGAAAAAACCCAGTGCTATCACTCTAGTTTTCCCAACCAAGTTTTCTTCTATTCTTCCTTACCTTACCCACTCTAGAAGACCACTTCTTCTAAAGTTAAAACTAGACACTGTCCTTTTCTTTTCTTCTGCTAGTATTCTTTTACCTTCCTTAGCTTTCCTTTGTTTCATGGTGTAGTTAGTTTCAAGTCCTTAGTTTTCCTTACTCTGCTTTTCCCTTTCACCATGAAAACATTTTTGCATAGACACAAGGTTATTTTTTGATGAGTTCCCTGCCAGATTCTTAACAGCGGGTGATGCGGTTTTTTCTTGCCATGGAAAAAGGAAAGTTTAGCATCATGCTCCAAAGTTTTCTTCAAAGAAGACCTTATTTGATAAGGAAGCTGAAGTGATTTAGTTTGAAAACTGTGTGTGGACAAAGGGGTTATAGAGGGGCATGGGGCTGAGAATGAAAAGCAGGGTGGTGACATGACTTCTCTTGGTATGGCCGGTCAAGTTGATGGTAAAGCAGACCCATTGTCCACACCTCCTTGCCTCTTCCGGTTTGGTTTGTCAGAACAAGGAAAAAATGTCTGAAGAGTTAGTATCCTCTTCAAGCAAAAGTCATAACTCCTTTTTAGATGAAATTTTAAGAGAAACAATAAAAGAGCTGAGGAAACAGAAAGTCGTGCAGAGTGGTTTCTACTAATCAGCCTTCCTCAAAACAGCCACATTCTTTTACAGAAGTGATTTCTGCACCTAAACCGTATTCTAAATCTCCTACTTTGACTAAGTTCCACATCACCCAAATTATTATCTGCCCACAGGTGTCGTTGGTAGGTTTAGAGACAAGCTACCAAAACTGGTCTCTGAGTTGGTGGAACCTATCTGAAGAGCAGGCTTTTTGGTTATTTTCTAGGAAGGAGTTCTAGTAGTGTGGCAGATTGCTAAGTCTGCATAGGAAAATGAAGGACTCATTGAGGCATTACCCAATGGTTGTGAATGTATTTTATTTATATTTGCAGACCAGGACTCTCCTAAAAGTGTTAAGGCTACCTTAGTTTCTGGTCAATAAACTCCCTGTTTTGGAGAGATGGAGAATTGGTATGAAATTATTGCATGAACATCCATAGAAAAAGCTGGTTTAGGTACAACTTTATGGTGTTCTGATGGAGTTCCTCCACAAATCTGAAGAGCAGGCTTTTTGGTATGAAAGGGTGAAGTATGCCAGAGCATTGATTGAGATGGAGGCTGATGGTGATTTTCCTCTTTTCTTTGACATAGAATGTCAAGATGGATCTAGGCATGGGGTGGATATTGAATACCGGGCCCTACTGCCAAGATGTGTTAGCTATAAGGTTTTCAGGCATAATGAAAACAAGTGTCATAATTTACAAAGTAGTGGGGATAGTATAAATGATGGTAAGGAGAGAAACAAAGCAGAAATCATAGCTGGTTGTTCTGGTACTAAACTTGATATGGTTGCACAACCGAAGCCAAGCGCCCAAGGGGTTGTCATTAGCAAGCAAATAGAAGAGGAACCCAAGAATATTGCTCCAACTACACCTGGAAGAGGCAAAGGAATTCTATTTACTATAGAGATCATTCCCAACCCCTCCCTATACAAGAGAAGAGAGGACCTCTTTGGAAAAAAAGGAAAATTCATCTTCAAAGACTGATTCAAGATGTGTTAGTGATCAGTCCAACTCTTGTGGTGCAGATTCTATCACTTCTACCCCATCCTATGTTGAGGATTCCTTGAAGGAAAATCTAAAGAATGTGAATGATGCCAAGGAACTTGCAAAACCTCCTGATGACATTGATGGCCAAGTGGCACAAGCTTGTACTCTGAACCCACATACAGACCAAAAGGAAGCTGCTAGTAAGAAAAAGAAATCCAAGAAGAAGAAAGAAAGAGATAAAGCCAGATCAGATTCTCGCACTCCTAGCTATTGAGATCTTTTGTGTCCTTCAACCTTTGTATATATTTTATTATGTTAGTATCATGGAATATTCAAGGGCTTAATAACTCACAAAGAAGTAGAGAAGTAGTCAAATTTTGTAGAAAACAAGATATTTCATTGATAGGCTTATTGGAAACTAAAGTAAGAGGTCAAAATTTTTCCGGTGTGGGTAATCACACCTTTTTGAATCAGAATGTTGAGGCACCATTTTCTAAGCACATATGGGTGGCATGGAAACCTCAAATATAGAATGTACAGATAATTATAGCAACAAATCAATTATTGTATTGTGCTCGCAATCTCATTGATGAGGAACAGGTTATTGATGTTACTTTTATATATGCAGACAACCAGGAAAATGGAAGGTTGGAGTTATGGAATGATTTGATAAACTTAAAGCAGATGATTTCTGGTCCTTAGCTTATTTTTGGAGACTTTAATGAATGTTGAAGCATTAAGGAGAAAGTAGGTGAAAATGAAGTGTTCACAAGGAGTATGGAAATATTCAATGAGACTTGCTATACCTTAGAAGTGGAAGAAGCCAAAACAGTTGGACCATCATAAACTTGGTCAAACTATAATGCTTCTTATCCCATTACACATATGTTAGACCATGATCTTATAAATAGCATATGGATGAAGGCTTTCCAGAATTCAGAAATCAATGTCCTAAGCCCAGGAGCATCAGATCACTGTCCTCTTATCATGAAGCTTAATCTCATGGGGTAAATGCAGCAAGGAAGTGTTTCCTACAAGTATTTTGATTTTTGGAAGGAGAGTGAAAACTTCTTGCAAATTGTGAAAGATGCATGGAATGTGGATGTTCAGGGTTGTGCCATGTTCAAATTCTCTAAAAAACTGAAGCTATTGAAGGGCTGTCATAAGAACCTTAACAAGTCTCAATTTTTTAAACTGTCTGAAAGAGTCATCAATGCAAAAGAAAAGCTATCTTCTATCCAACTCTTAAACAGAAACATCCCTTCCCACGCAAATTGGAACAAAGAGAAGACATTGCATGACAAGTATTATTATTTAGCTGCTTTAGAGGAATCTATGTTGAGGCAGAAAGCTAAAGCTATTTAGCACAAGTTGGGGGATAAAAACAAGAAATTTTTCTTCAATTCATTGAAACAAAGGCAATATAAAAATGGCTGTTCAATACTTCAAATCTGCTCTCATAGAACCATCTCCTTCCTTTCAAATGCTAGTAGATTAGAGGACTTGATTGGCGCAAGAATTTCTGACCTAGAGGGATAGACCTTAACAAAGCTGGTTATAAACAAAGAGATCAAGAATGCCTTATGGTCCTTAGCCAAGGACAAAGCTCTAGGGCTGGATGGATATGGAGCAAACTTTTTTAGGGACACATGGCATATTATAGGCAATGATGTTCGTGTTGCAATTAAGGATTTCTTTGCATCTAGGAGAATGCTTAGAGAGGTAAATTCTACTTATCTAGTAGTAGTTCCCAAGAAAGAGAACCCATCTTCCTTTTCAGAATTTAGACCTATATTTTGCTGCAACACCTTCTTTAAGTGCATTTCGAAAATTATTTTGAACTGATTAAAATCTTTCCTTCCAACTTTGGCTAGTAAGGAACGACTTTCATTATGGGAAGAAGAATTGTAGACAATATCCTCGTTACTCATGAGCTCCTTAGGGGCTATCACTTAAATAACAAAGGGAAGAGATGTGCTTTGAAGGTGGACCTCATGAAAGCTTATAACAATGTCAAATGGACTTTTCCAGAGCAACTGTTGAAAACTTTTGGCTTCTTACAACAATTTGTGATGTGAATCATGATTTGTGTATCAACTCCTGTGTTTTCTATCAATATTAATGGCAAGATTCTAGGATACTTTCAAGCATCTAAGGCTTTGAGGCAAGGTGACCCCTTGTCTCTCTACCTATTTGTTCTAGTGGTCGAGGTTTTCACACACATTATGAAGGAAAAAGAATAAATGGATAATTTTCACTTTCATTGGAGATATCAGAATGAAAAATTTTCTCATTTATGCTCTATAGATGATATTTTGATGTTTATCAAGGGTGTTCCATCCACAATAAAGCTTATCAAGGACAGCTTGAATGAATTTCATCTCCTCTCGAGCTTGAAAGCCAACCCTACAAAGAGCCATGTCTTTCTTAGTAATGTAAACCAAGGGGAAAAAGAGCTAATTATGACATCTTGGGTTTTGAGGTCAGTTCCCTACCTTTTTGATACCTAGGTATGCCTATTTCATCTTCAAGTATCTCAAAATCTGATAGCAAAGTCTTGTTGAATAAATATACTGTTTATATTAATCATTGGACAAGCAAATTTCTATCTTCTGTAGGATGTCTACAACTTACTAAGAGCATTCTTTTTTCTCTACAAGTCTATTGGTCTTTCATTTTTGTCCTTCCTATGCAGGTTCTTAATCAAATTGAAACAAAATTGAAGCGCTTTTTTTGGAATGAAAAAGAAGATTCCAGGGCTAAAGCTAAAGTAAGATGGAAGGATATTTGCAAGCCTAAAAAGGAAGGTGGATTGAGAGTTATAGACATCAAACTCTAGAACAAGGTGGCACAACTAAAGCATATTTGGATGTTGTGCGTAGATAATAGATCTTCCTTATGGCTTTGTTCAATCAAAAATAAAATCCTTAAAAATAGGAATTTTTGGCATATGAAAATCTCCAATGATGCTTCTTACGCTTGGAGGAAAATATTATAATCCTCTGGCTAGACAACTCCTCAAATGGAAGATTGGAGATAATAATCATATTTTTTTCTGGTATGATAATTGACACCTTAATAAACCTCTAATTGATTAAATAGGAGAACAAGCATCGCTTTGGGATACCCAAAGGATACTCTCCTAAGCGCATTCATTACGAATGGAGAATGGAGAATGGAGATGGCCCTCTAAAGATAGGTGGCAAATTGTTACTAGAGATTTAAGAGATCTTAATCCACTTTTGAACTCCTTGAATTTTCTAATTTGGAAGGAAGTACCAATGAAAAGCTTATCCATCAACAATGCTTATTCCTTAGTAAGAAACAATGAAACGGGTATGGACCAGTACTCTCTTGTGTGGCATAAATGCAACATGCCTAAACAATCGTTGATTTTATTGCTTATTGTGCAAAGGAAACTGTTAACCATGGATAAGTTGTATAATTGGGGCTTAATTGACACAAATTACTGCTACTTGTCTTTGGATGGATAAGAGAATCACGACCATCTATTTTTGCTTTGTCCTTCTGCAAGGAATTTTCGGAAGAATATTGAAAATGCCACTGCATGGCCGAGTCACAAACCATCGAAAGCTTCCGGATTGAAAAACTTCCTACATACTACTAGTAATAGATAGATGAATGCTACTCACAAAAAAGCTTTTGCTGCTGGCTGCTATGTCCTATGGAGAGAAAGGAATAGAAGAAGAGTGGGAGAATCTACAATTTCTTTTGAAATAGCTATGAGTATTACTTTATGTTGTATTTTTTATTAACAATGAGCACCTAATGTTTATTGGCCATTTTATTGAACTAAGTATTCTTTTGCTTTGTTGATACTTAGTTCAATTTTATAGGTTTCTTGGTGTGCTCTTTTTGTACATTTCTTGTATACATTAAGGAATGAAATATATCTCACATTACCCAAAAAAAATTAATACCACAGGTGCACAATGACACACGAGTCCACCAACCAAGCAAGAAGCAAGACTTACTGGAGAAAATTGAAACAAACAGAAAAGATGAACTACGACCAACAATTGATCATTGACTCCTGTTCCAATAGGAGCAAAACAGAGAGGACAGAGACAAACAGACATGACATTAAACCCACCTAAAATCAAGATTTGAGGCTTAGAGCTGTCAAAAAAGAAATTCTGAGGACAGTACAAGAATAAAGCTTGAAACGTTATTCCAAAAGCACAAAGGAAAGGGGTTGGCTAAAATTGTGTTAAACACATGATCGGCAGCTCAAGCCCATGCAAACATCAGAGCACACTGGGCACCTTACCAAGAAAATCTATTGAACAGAATTACAAAGAAGCCTGCTGATCTTTCAAACAAATGCACTACAGCACAAGAATCAGAAGAGAGTGGAAATAGTCCTTGACACAGAATAGTGTAAGAACGTATGACTTCAAGTTCCATCATTCTCTGCTCTAATAACACATAACAGAAGATAAATATCTTCTTCATCTCACTACCTGCAAGGTATTGCTGGTACTAATAAAATGGAATCTTCAGCTAAATAAAAACTCATGACCCAATGGAATGTTAGTTTTCCAACTTATTGAGCACAAGGGTGTGGCAATTAGAGAAGACTTAATTGGTTAGAGAAAGATGCAATGCAATATAAAAAACACGAAAACCCACCAGATCTATAATATACAAGAGAATGAACCCAAACAATCCAGAATACAAATTCTTTTGCAGAGCTAAGAAGACAGAGGAATGTTTAATACAGAAGTAAGCTCAATGATCTCTAACAGGTCTTGGCAAAGTCTAAAATTCCAGAAGATAGAAGTCATGTGAGAACAATGGGAACCAATGGAAAAGCAAACATCCCCAGTCCATAGAGTTTTCCATAAATGAATTGCAGCACCACTAGTCTTTCTGTATGTAAAATGATTAAAATTATAGGGGTAAACCACTGAAATGAACTATCAAGATTCATATGGAAAACATGATTTGTTGCCATCTTTTCAACCACAATTCCTAATAAAAAAGACTATGGGTACATACTAAATAAACAAGCCTTTATGAGAATGCAACCCACTAAGAGAGTCATTATCAGAAAATTCCACCGACAACAAGAGAAACTATAATCTCCCGGTCATCTGGCCTCTTGAAGCATTATTATCCATCAGGTGTGTTTTTAAGATGCTACAAGTTAACTCAAAGTACAGACAAGTCTTTCCCATGTAATGAACGAGTTGTTGGAGTTAAGCTTACTGTCACAACTTCATCACACTTTCTTATCTTTGTCAATGAATTACTTGCATAAATAGAATGTAACAATGCAAATTTAAGTGCACACACAAAGAAGCAGTGTACCTGAACCAACTGGAGGACATACCTTTGAAGGAGGTTCACAAAAATGTGACAGCCACCAATCATGTTTACTTGATCCAGGAAGGAAGCAAGCAATGGTTTTTGAGACATTGCACGAATTATCATATGCAAAATATCCTCAATACACGTCATGTCCTGACTCGTATCAAAGAAAGCCACAAGTGCTTTTATATCTGCCGCTGCAATATTTTGCCTGCACATTCATCAGATCTCAAATTCAATTCTACAAGACCCAGAAAATACAGTAGCATTATTTTCAGTCAAATTCTAGCAATAAAAGTGCATATCAGTGACTGGAAAGGGAGAGCTGGAAGATAAAGAAGACGGTCAGGACATGATAAATATCATACCTAAGACTCATCTCACCAAGACTTAAAAGAAGAAGACGAATTTTATGAATCTCCTCCTGATTAGGTCTCTCTCCAATAACCACTTTGGTAACAGGATGTAGAAGAGGCTTGCCTCCCAGAGAAAATCGTGATTTCACATCCCAATAAAATTGGCGTACGATATCAATGACTTGTGGAAGCCGGCAAAGACTTGTTAGTAGCCTTGGATCATTATCAAACTGCTGAATAAGGAACATGTAAAGTTCACGCTGCACCCTGTATGTTGTGTAGACCCAAATGAGAGGATTGAGGAATATGCTAGATATAGCTTCCTTGACAAGCAACTCTGCTAATCCTGTGAGAAGTCAAAAGGAAAAATAATTGGGTCAAGAAAGCAGCTCATAGAAGCCAGCTGCTGATTTAAGAAGGAACAGCGACAGTAGGTACCCATGTGCAATAGTTGTATGTAATGTCACCTTACACCTGGAAAAACCTATCATATAAATGAGGAACACAACCACCAACACCATTCTTACTTTAGTTATATGTCCAACTACTCAGACTAGAATTTTGTGTTGAAGCTTTTCCCCTTTACCCAAAAAATTTCTTCAGCAGGTGCAGGTAATTGAAAGCTCATCAAACCCAAACAAGTTCCCTCTACAAGATTGTACAATAGTAATATGGTTGCATTAGTAAGAAAGACTATCATGCATTATAAAACAAAATTCTTGTAGATCATAATGTAATCAACAGTGGTCATCATGCCACCATTTATGACTCATAAGACTGAAGTGATGATGCACAAGACCTTCACTATGAGACTCAAGACAGTGACAATTGTTACAAAAGTGGTTAGTATCCTATCTTATGTTGGCACATATCTGGACAACAAGAGTAGGGGACATTTGATTGGGAAACTCCTTCCTTACCCTACATAGGCTATCTATAGAAGTGATAAGAGAGGAATCAAGGAGAAAAGTGATGGCGCAATCTCCATGTGGCATGTCCACTTATCTACATTATCCACGAAAAAGGAACAAGGATAGCCAAACAAGAAAGTCTTGTATGAATATTGGCAAAAGCCAAATCACACACGTGGCAACTATTGGAATTTCCATGAAAAGCCAGATAATTGGAAGTCAAAGAAACATAGGGGGAATGGCAAAGTGAAGAAGAATCACATGACCACTTATCTATGCCGAAGCAGAGCAGAATTACATGACCACTTATTCTTAGGTTGCAATTTTGCAAAATCTGTGTGGAAAGATATTGAGAATGTCTTGGCTTGGAGGATAGCCAAGCCATCAGAAGCAAATGGGCTGAAAGCTTTTATGAATGATACTGGTTTGAGAGGCACCAATGCAGGCCAAAGAAAAGCTTTTGCTATTAGGTGTTACTTATCTGGAAGGAAAGGAATGGTAAACGGGGTGAATGGGATCCTCACTGGCACTGATACCACACTGACAATAGTTATAGCATGTACATTATAGTCAGATCATAGTTTTGTTTCTGATCTTCTATTCATTCCTAAAATATTTTTATTTTTCTGTACACACTAGGTAGTAGGTATGAAGAGTAGACTTGTGATTCATTGTACACACTTTATGTACAATTTTTGTCCAATGAAATTTATCTCATTCATCTTAAAAAAAAGAGGAGGGAACAGCTAAGTTGCCCAAGCAGCCAAGATAGAGAAATCCAAGACTACAAATGTAACTTAGAAAAATGAAACAACTAAAGTTGAATTCAAAGTGCTTTAATAAGGTGCAAATTGCACATCCTTCTCATGGTGTGGCTGAGAACACCTATATGGCAACCACAGCACATAAAGGTACAGCTGGATACTCTTTAACATATGTAGCTCTAAATCTTTGATACTAGTGCTACAAGATATACAACAAATACTAGAAAATGGTGTGGCTGAGAACACCTATATGGCAACCACAGCAAATAAAGGTACAGCTGGATGCTCTTTTAACATATGTAGCTCTAAATCTTTGATACTAGTGCTACAAAATACACAACAAATACTAGAAATTGTTTAATAGGGATTGATAATTCCAAGTAAAAGACTTGGGAAATTTAAAATATTTTGTTGAAATTGTAATGGCTAGGAATGCTATAAGGAGTCTTTTATCCCAAGGAAATTATATATTTGATAAGGAGATAGGGATCTCATTATGCATACCAGTTGGAAATCTTAAGTCCAATTGTAAGACAAAAAGCGGATGTAGATGATATTAAAGTAAACAGAGTGGTACTGACAACTAGTAGAAAGACTAATGTATTTATCTCTTACTCAACCTGATTTTACTCATGCAGTTAGTTTTGTAAGTCAAGTGATGCATTCTCCATAGAAACAACTCCATGTAGTATAATCACATAGTAGTACATTTGAACGAAAATCCAGGAAGAGAGTTAATATTTCCAAAAAAAAAAAGAAGACTATCATCCTGCAGTCCTAGTAAATGTTGATTGGGCAGGTGATGTTGAAGATAGCAAGTCAACAACAGGGTATTGCGCTACTGTGTAAAGAAATTTAGTCATATGGAGAAGTAAAAAGTACATGTGGTTGTCGGAAATAGTACTAAGGCAAAATTTTGAGCTATTTCACAAGGCATATTGAGGTTATGTGGCTACAAAACTAATGGCAGATCTAAAAATCATATTTGAAAGTCCTACTCAGTTGCGCAGTGATGGTAAATTTGTTATTAGTATCGTAATGAACCTTATGCAACATGATCGGATGAAGCATCTAAGAATTGATCAAGATTTTATACTAGCTAAACTTCAAAAGGGTGACATAAACCTGCAATACATTCCTACCCAAGTTCAAGAAGCAGATCTCTTCAAAAAACCTCTTTGAAGACCAAGATTCGAGTTCTTGTTAAACAAGCTAGATTAACATAGGGGAGTTCAAAAAAGAAGTTAGTAGTAATCTTGTTTTCATTTTTTTTCTCGAAGCCCATCTTATGTTGGATCATAGCTGGAAAACTAGGATAGAATTTAGTTAGTTCCAGATTTCTTTTGTTTTAAAAGATTTGATTTTTCTATTTTTCAGGGAGTAAAGGGTAGCCTTACTTATCCCAATCTTTGTAATCAGCCTGCATAAACCCCTATTACTTCCAATGAAATAGATCAGACCATCTATTATTTTTTGATTAATAAAGATGGTGCAAATTTTTCCATACTCAATCTTGTGAAATCATAAAAAAACCAGTGGGAACAGCATTATTTTTCCAGTGAGGAAAGGTTTCTTTTAGAGGGATCTCCCTTTTTTTTTTTCCTTTTTTGATAAGTTCAGTAAAACTTATTAATTAATAAGGAATGTACAAGAGGTTAAGCCCACTTTATCAAAAAGAAAAGAATGGACTAACAACAAAATGTCTAGTTTTCGCACTTGTTCCCATCCACTAGTTTTGGCACTTGCACCACCTAGAGGAGTGAAAAGGCAAAAACTAGAGAAAAAATGAAGCAGTCTCAACTAAAACTAAACAGATAGAACCTCCCAAAGCTAAGCGTTACATTCCAGAAAAAGATAGGTCCGGGGGTCTTGTGGTACTCAATACTTTCCTGCTAAACATCCTATGAAGAAATCAATGGTGACTAAAGTCCTCTTCAGTTTCTTTCAATCTAAATGTTGTAAATGACAGCAGCTCTTGCCTTCTTAGTTGCTATATTCATCCCTTTGGTGCTGTTCCCAAAGAAGGAATTTCAATCCTTTGTATAAGCTGGCTTCTACTTTTGGCCTACAAATTATTTTCCAAGCTACTTTTGTCTTGGCCTAAAACTCTTCCGCTCCATTCCACAAAAATCTATTCATCTTTGCCGATCTTTTAAAATAGTCTTGGGTAATATTTAAATGGATTACCAATTTACCTGTAAAGAAAAGAGGATACTTTTCACCAATTGCAGTTTACCCGTATAAGACAAAAACTTAATCATCCAATGACCTTGTGGCTCTAGAAGGCTTGGACAAGAACAGAGGGATACACAAATACTTAATAGGCAAGCTTCCCGAGACAAACTCCAAAGTAGTAACAATCTTATTATGCACTTCTTGAGAGACTCCACTGAAGAAAATGTAGATTTCAGAGATATTGGGATTTAAACCTGATGGCCTTTCAAAATCTTGGAGAGCTTCCTTCACCAAACTTAATGTTACACATCACTTTAGAAAAGATAAGAAGATCATGAGCGAAGCAAAAGTGGGTCAATTTGTCTTTCTGACACCTCCAATGATATTTGAAGTCCTTATCTTAGCTTTTTCCCTAAAGAAACAGGACAAAATTTCCATTAGAATTACAAAAAGATAAGGCAAGAGAGATTCTCCTTATCTTAACTCTCTTAAACTTGAAAAGAAACCCATTAATTCCACATTTAGATTAACAGAAAACTTAGGGGAAGAGATGCATTGTGCTACCCAATTTACGAAAATTGACGGAAAGTTCATGGCCTCAAGAACATGGAAAAGGAAACTCCACTCCACCATGTCATATGCTTTCATTAATCCACCTTAATAGCACATCTTGTGCTAGATGATGAAAGGTGATAGCTATCCACTAATTCTCGGGCAATAAGGATATTATCTACTATTTTCGACCCCTTATAGAAGTCGTTTGTTCTCTTCCTATGAGCAAAGGAAGAAGAATCTTGAACTGCTCTGCAATTATTTTTTATGTCCGCTTACAGATAGTATCACAGTAATCGGCCTCTACTCATTTAGCCACATGGGGTTCTTGCATTTTGGTACAAGTGTGATTGCTGTACAATTCAAGCCCTTCAGCAAGCACCCTGATTTGAAGAAATCCTAGACTGCCAAAGTGAATTCATCTCCAACAATTTCCCAAGAAGCCCCAGAAAAGGTGGCATTATAACCATTATGGCTTGAAGCCTTATTTTGAGCTATGAAAAACAATGAAGACTTTACCTCTTCTGCAGCAACTTCCTTAGTTAAGGCTGCTAGTCCTCCTCACTTACTTTCCTTTTAATGGAATGTAGTGTCCAAGAACAATCAACCTTCTGCTTGCTACTCTTCTAAAGGTTTTAAAAAAAATCCACTGCTGCAGGTTTAAGCCAGCAGGGTCACAGATAAACAAACCATCTGGAGCTCTCAAGGAACGGACAAAGTTTCTATTTTGTTGTTACTTAGAGGGTTGAAGAAGAAAGAGGAGTCTCGACTTGTAAAGGCAAGCCACTTGTCTCATGACTTTTGTTTAAGGAAGCTGTCTTCAGATTAAGGCATAAGGGTTGTGATAAGCTCTCTTCTCTTCTTCCCTACCAGCTTAGTCACCAAGAGAACGGTTTCAACATTGGATCTTCTCCAAAACCACTTTTGCTTTGGCTGCACCGTTGGAAATATCAAAGAAAGCCTTTCTGTTTAGTTTCTTAGTTTTGGAAGATTCAAATTCATGCAAACACAAAACAAGGGAGAGGCCTCAATTCCTCTACTCCACACAGACTTAAACATCTCTAAAAAGCAAGGTATTAAGCCCAAAAGTTGAAGAACAGGAAAAGATGCTTCTTTCTCTAAGGATCCAAGTGCAAATTAACCACAATGGGACCGTGAACAGACGAACCAGGAGCTAGGTAAGAGGCTTCTGTTTTAGGACAAGCCATAACCCTCTAACCATTGACCAAAGCTCTCTTTTAGAGAGATCTTCCTTTTGGGCTACTCCATTCATTTCAATGATATAACTTGAAATGACAATAGAGGGTAGTGGCTAAGAGAAGGCACTTAACAAATAGAAAAGAAAACTTACCTACACATAAAAAGATGTATTCCGAACATTTACTAACAAAATCAAGACAGCTCATATGAATTTAGAGTGATGCCATGAATTTTCACATATTTATAATCTAAACTAGCTAATTAGTGGACAGCTTAGGATAATTCTTTTCAGCTATATGGCAGTTGTGACTTCTTAATCTTATATTAACCCCTCATTAGACTTCCAGCAATGTGCTCTTTTTTCTTGTCTCATTTCTGATTCTGGTACACTGAATCTGTCAAGCTTATCTCTGGCATTAACCAACATACCCCTCAATCAAAAAATGGCTAGAGTGAGAAAATCCTCCTCTCTAAAACCCTCCCAAACTCTTCCCTCCCTCTGCTCTGACACCCCTCCCCCCCTCCCCCACAC